>JAKSZU010000030.1:2348193-2875840 GCA_026018925.1 Tupaia tana | reverse complement strand
GTCGGTGTCACCCTGCACCCCCTGCTTCTGGAGACGCAGGACCTACACCCCTGCCCGCTCAGTGCCACCCCTTGTCCCGCAGGCCTCCCTACTGAAGCTGCGGCTCAGAAAGGCCGCGCTGGTCCCCGGAGAAGGGGTGTCCCGTCTCTTCCTCAAAGCCCAGGCCTTACTTTTCGGTGGTTACCGAGACGCGCTCGTCTGCAGTCAGGTGAGCAGTAGTGATCGGGGAAGAGGCCTCGTGGGTTCCTGAAGGAATCACCATAATAATGATGATTTATGGAGTGCATACTCGGGGCCTCTGTGTGCTCATCTGTAAAATAGGAGACCTCTAACTCACCCAAAAGGGTCATACCCGCCCAACGGCTTGGAATGGTGTCTAGCGTCGTGAGCATAGACAAAGGCTCCGTCTTACTGTTAGTATCATCTCATTTATTTTTTTAAATAATTATTTCATTTCACTTTATTTATTTTATTCATCTTTTCTTAAAAAAAAAATTTTGACCAGAGAGAATGAGAGAAGGAAAGTGAGACAGCAAGCTACCAGGTCCAGGACTTGAACCACAGTCAGTATGTGGGAATCCAGCATCTTAACCACCACACCATCTGCCGGCCCCTTTATTTATTTTAATTTGACCAGAGAGGGGGGGAGGGGGAAAGAGAGAGAAAGTAAGCCGCCAGGTTCAGGACTAGAACCATGGTCAGCCATGTGGAAGTCCAGCACCTTAACCACCATGCCACCTGCCGGCCCCAGTATGATCTCATTTAATGCTTGCACTGTTCTAAGTTGGACACTATATTACAGTTCCATTTCACGTGTGAGGGAACCAAGGCTTGAAAAAGTCCCACAGCGAGGGAAGGCTGAAGCCAAGATCCAGCCTGCCCACCCCCATTTTTCCCAACCACCCTATAAAAAATATCATTTGAGCATCTGACGTTCTGTGGTCTCTGGTTTTACAGCATAGCCACATCTGCCCACTCCCCGGCCCCGAGTCTCCACCCGGTCTCTGCTCCCAACTCCTCTCCAGCAGACTTCCACCCTGGTGCCTCACAGCCCCGCCATGGCCAGAGGTCATTTACCCCTAACCCTCCCCTGCTCACAGCCCTCCTAGGGCTCCCACCTCTCTCCAGGTAAAAGCCCAAGTTCTTCCCAAGCCCACCAGGCCTACCAGGCCCCGAGGAAGGCACAGGCAGCAGCCAGTTCACTACATAAAGTGGTAGAGAAACGGAGGTTGGAAGCGAGGGGCCAGGAGAGCCTCGGGGAGCTCAGGACGCGAATTCTTCTTCCAGGGCCAGCCAGTGACCTTCAGCGAGGAAGCCTTCCTAGCCCAGAAGCCTGGGGCGCCGCTGCAGGCCTTCCACCAGCGGGCTGTACACCTGCAGCTGTTCAAACAGGTGCACGGGAACTCTGGGGCAGGGCCTAGGGCAGAGGGGCGGGGCCTGGGGCAGAGGGCGGGGCTGTTGCAGAGGGGCGGGGCCTAGGGCGGAGGGGCGGGGCTGGAGCAAACCCCTAGAGCTCCCTGCTGGACTTAAGGAGCAGGGCGAGGACTTTCTGAGTCGGTGGGTGGAGTTGAAAGGGCGAGACGAAGAGGGATTACTGGGTCCTTGTGGGTGAGCTGGGACAAACTTCTGGGATCTCATGGGTGGTGCTGAAGCCAGTCGAGAGGGATCCTCCACTCCAGGAACCCCAGATGGGTGGGGGAGGCAGTACTCAACTGTGTTGTAAAGATAGGGGCCCCCTTGGGGAACCAGCAGTTAGCGTAATGGCTATGTCGCTGGACTCCCACGTAGTCGACCGTGGTTCGCGTCCCGGACCCAGCGGCTTAAAACTCACGCCGGGCGCGTGTGCGTGTGTGCCCAAGATCTCGAGAGGAGAATGGAGGAGAAGGGATTGTGGCATGGCCATCCTCCCTGGGGGGTGATTTCTCACTTTCTGTCTCTCTGTCTCTCTGTGTCTGTCTGGCGAGCGCACGCGCCCTATAGCAAAAAAAAAAAAAAAAAAAAAAAAAAAAACACCTCTCCAAAAAAAAAAAAGATAGGGACCCCCCCCAATTCCTGGGTTCCTGAGGGTCAAGACCTACAAGGTGGGTGGCGGCAGAGGGAGGAGGAGGGAGGATTAAGGTGGGGCCAAGTTCCCAGATCCCAGAGCAGGGGTTCTCCTGGTCAGGGTTGGGGATCCAGAGGAGGCTGGCTCCAACCAGTTTTTTTTGGGGGGAAGAGATGGCAGGTGTGGGTTCTTGACTCCTGGGATGCGAGTGAGCAGGGCGGATTTCAGGGTTCCTGGAAGAAGGTGAGACAGACCACCTTCAGACTCCAGGCTCTCTAAGGGGGTGGGTCCCCTTAGAGGGGCAGAGGTGACTTTAGTCCCCTGTGAGGGCGGGGACCTGGCCAAGGGTCCTGATTTGGGGGCTGGGGAGAGGGTTGACTCTCTGATTCGAGGTGGTTTCTGCCTCTTGAAGGCAGGCAGGGTCCTGAGCCCCGGCCCCGGGGTGTCTGCCGTTGCCTGGGGCTCCTGAACTCTTCCCCGCTTAGTTCATAGAAGCCAGGCTGGAAAAACTCAACACAGGAGAGGGATTCTCGGATCAGTTCGAGCAGGAGATCACTTTTTGTGGGGACTCCTCAGGTGAGCCCCAGCCTCACCCCTGAGCCTCCGCCCGCCAGCACCCCAGCCTAAGCCACCTCCGGGCCCACCACGCTCTCTCTCACACAGGCACCCTGCGCTCCTACCAGCTCTGGGCCGACAACCTAAAGGTACTTACACTGGATCAGTTTAATCCCACAGCACTCCGTGGTAGGGTCAGCATTAAACTTTTTTTTGAGAGATTTTTTACTATAGGGCTCATGTGCTTGCTGGAGACAGGAAGAAACAGAGAGACAGAAAGCGAAAAATCTCCCACCCCAGGGAGGATGGCCACACCATAATCCCTTCTCATTTGGGGATTTTAGGCACACACCCAACATGAGTTTCAAACTGCTGGGTCTGGGACTCGAACCTCAGACGACCATATGGGAGTCCAGCACTTAACCACTACACCATCTGCTGGCCCAGGACTAAGCTCCTTTATAGAGAGGAGGCTCAGTGATAGGAGCTAGTCAGTGACACAGCCCAGGGTGGGAAGGTGGGGTCTGGGGCCTACCCTGGTGACTCCAAGGCCCTAAGTCCCTTCTCCTCGACGTCCTCTCTCCCCAGAAAGGGGGCGGTGCCCTCCTGCATTCGGTCAGAGCCAAGACCCAACCGGCCGTCAGGAACATGTACCGCTCGGTGAGACTGGGCTGGACAGGCCAGATCGCAGGGGTGATGAGGGAGAGGGGGCAGAAGACACTTTGACCCTCCATGAAGACGCGCCATTATGACCCCAGCAGGCATTTGGTTTTGGTTTTGTTATACACTGGGGAGCGGGGAGTGAGAAAACATCCCCCCAAACCCGCACCCCCCGGGGAATGGCAATCCCTTCTCCTCCATTCTCCTCTCAGGATTGTGGGCATGTACATGTCCAATATGGAGTTTTTTTGTGTGTTTTAAGATTTTTTTTTTTTTTTTTTGCCATAGGGCACATGTGCTCACTGGAGACAGAGAGGGGGAAAGTGAGAAATCATCCTCCCGTGGGGGATGGCCACGCTGCAATCCCTTCTCTTCAATGCTCCTCCTACGATTTGGGGCATGCGTACATATGCACCCGATGTGTTTTCAAGTAGCTGGGTCTGGGATTCGAACCGCAGAGTTGGCCATGTGGGACCCAGCGCCTTAGCCACCATGTCATCTGTTGGCCCCATGCCCAGTGTGTTTTTCAAGTTGCTGGGTCTGGGACTCGAACCACCATCAGCTCTGTGGGATCCAGCCGTCTTAACAGGTGGCCCCACAACAGACATTTGACGTGCACTTTTTTTTTAATTGGACTGAACCCATGTTTAAATCATTCACAATCGTCTCCACTTTTATTTTTCACGTGCCACACTCCCGTCTGTAGGGCTCATTTCTTGCCTAGGCAACCAACAGTCCTCGGTGGTCACCTCTCATCTTTCTCAGTCCCAGCTTCTGGCCTCGTGACGTTCTTTTCCTCCGTGCCCCAACGTGGCCTGGGATCGAGTTTTGCAGCTCAGAACTGTCTGCTCAGTCTGACTCGATTATTCCCTCGGCCGTGAGACACGAACTCCCACTTATGTCATTTGCCACCCCCCCATTTCATTTGGGGGTATCGCCTCCAAATTCACTGGTTCTCCATTAGTCCAAGGGGCAAGCGTGTGTGCTGACTTCACGGGTGGACAGATGGCAAGACAGAGCCGACCCCCGGGACAGAAGGGTCCGATTGCCCTGGGGTCTAATTCTCCCCTCTCTCCACAGGCCAAGAGTGGTTTGAAGGGCATGCAGAGCCTGCTGGCGTACAAGGTAAGGCCGAGCGCTGGCCGGTGTCTGCGACTCGGGGGTCGGGGGCTCCCAGCTCATGCATCCTCTTCCAGGACGGAGACTGTGGTCTGCTACGGGGGGGCTCCCTGAGGGCCCCGTCCCTCACCAGCCGCTCGGATCGCCTGCAGCAACGCCTGCCTATTACCCAGCACTTCGGACAGGTAGGACGGCGCCTCTTTCCCACACACGCACACCCGGAACTATCAGGGGATCCCTTCTTTCCTCAGCTTCATCCACACATCTCACTTCCCTCCTCACCCACTTAAATTCACTCTCCTATTGGGACCAGTAGATGGCCTAATGGCTGTGTCGCTGGACTCCCATGTAGTCGACCGCGGTTCGAGTCCCGGACCCGGTAGCTTAAACTCACGCCGGGCGCGGGTGCGTGCATGCGTGCCCAAGATCCCAAGAGGATCCCGCCTGCTCCAGAAGGGATTGCAGTGTGGCCATCCCCCCTGCGGGTGATTTCTCACTTTCTCTCTGTCTCTGATGAGCACATGTGCCCTATAGCAGAAACTGCTCCGCTCCAAAAAAAGAAAAATTTCACTTTCCTGCAAAAAGCCCCAGTCTCCTGACGCTGGCTCCTAAGGTCCTGCCTACTCCCACCATCCCCAAATATGCCTTTGCAGAACCGGCCCCTTCGCCCCAAGAGACTCCAACTGGAAGAAAAACCTTCTGAGGCCCTAAGAGAGAGGTAAGGTTCAAAGGGAGGGGGGCAAGACTGATGATGATGACAGTCAAACCCCTGTGGGTCTCAGTGCTGACCGAGGCCACCCATGCTCTCCCAGGACACCCCCTCTGAGCCCTGAGGATGCCCAGAGCCCGTGGGCAGAGGACGCGCTGGACAGCAGCTTCTTGGGGTCCGGAGAAGAACTGGATTTGTTGAGCGAGATTCTGGACAGTCTGAGCGTGGGGTCTAAGAGCACAGGCAGCCTGAGGTCAAGCCAGAGCTTGGAGTGCTGTCACAGAGGGGACCTGGACAGCTGCTTCAGCCTGGTGAGAGCCCGAGCCCCCTCCCCCTTGCCCGTCCTACTGGCCAGCCCTCCCGCACCGGAAACCAGCATCTCGCCCGTCTCTCCACCCCAGCCTGACATCCCAGGGATAGCAGAATGGCGACAAGATGGTGCAAACCCAGAGCCCCAGCCCCTGTCCCTGCCTGTGGATCTGTCGTTCCCGCCAGACACCCAGTCTGCAGACGCCATGAGCGTCTCCGAGAGCCCCAGTCCCCAGAGGCTCTCACAGGTCGACCAAGAAACCCCCTCTCCATCCCAACCTTCAATAGCTCCTGCAGACCGGAGCAGCCAAGGGGACCCTGGGCCCCTCACGGAGCCCCTAATCCTTCATCTCTCCCCTCCCCACAAGGCAGCTGAAGAAGAGTCTAGAGCCCAGGAGAGCGCCTGCTCCAGGCTCTCCATAGCACCCACCCAGCCCAGGCCTCCGGGAAGCCCCCAATTTCTGGCCCCTAAAAAGCCCAACTTGGATACTGCCCGGATGTCTCAGTCCGAGTGTTCCTCGGGCCCCGATTCTCTAGAGAACCCCAGAGCCCAGCCTCCCAAGGTCCAGCTAGCAGAGGATGTTCACCCCAAGCCCCACAAGGGGATGGGGGCCTCCCATTCCCCTGCCACACCCACCACCAACCAGCAAGAGCCCCAGGTCAGAAGCCGGCCCAGAGTCGCTGACCTTAAGAAATGTTTTGAGGGTTAGAGGTCACGAATCTGGAGAGATCCGGGTCCTCAATAAAGCCACAAGAAAAAAAGTCAAAGCTGACTTTTCCTGGTAAGCTTATCTGGGGCTCTCCCTCTGCTCAGAAACCCCCCAGTACCCTCTCAAGTGTTGGGGGGCAATCTCTACTTGGCTCCAAGGTGCATTTAGAAGTTCCCTCCTTTCAGGGACCAGCAGTTAGCGTAATGGCTATGTTGCTGGACTCCCATGTAGTCGACCGCAGTTCGAGTCCCAGACTCGGTGGCTTAAACTCACGCCAGGCGTGTGCGCGTGCGTGCCCAAGATCCCGAGAGGCGGAGGAGAAGGGATTGCGGCGTGGCCATCCCCCCTGGGGGGTGATTTCTCACTTTCTGTCTATCTGTCTGTCTTTCTGGCGAGTGCACACGCCCTATAGCAAAAACCTCTCAAAAAAAAAAAAAAAAAAAAAAAAAAGAAGTTCCCTCCTTTCTAGGAAGTCCCTGTAGTCCCCTCAGATCCCGGCCACCTTATAGTTCATCTCTGTACCTGTGTCCATCCAAGCTACTGTCCCAACCAGCTGGAAAACAGCTTTTATTAGGTCTCGCTAACAGTTTTTATAAATATATAAAGCGGGAACAGCTCCACCCTCCTTTGCCCTGAGAGCAGTCTTGGAAGCACCTTCTTCCCCGCTAAAGCACTGGGTGGGTCTGACTGCCCCGGGAGGGCGCTGCCTTCCCCAAGGTCACACAGCAAGGAAGGGAGGCCGGCCTGGGGAGGAGACCTAGATGGGCAGGCAGCCCGACACCGTCTCCTTGCAGTCCTGGGGGGTTCGGGCCTCAGCTGCATGGGAGAACTGAAAGAAAGGAGAGGGGGTTGTCGAGCCTGCACGGGCAGGAGGATGCTCGCACGGCGGAGACAGCTCGGCAAGCGGGGAGGCAGGCCCCAGCCCCAGCGCCCCCAGCTGTGGGCAGTCAGGCAGAGGTGACATGCTGCAGAGCCCGCCATGCGTGTGCCCCCCAAGTCCTCCAGACGTCAGAGGCCGGCGTGTCGGTGGCATCTGCTGCGTGTGAACAAGCACCCGGCAGTCCTGAGCTGCGGCGGAGGCGGCGGCTGCAGTGGGCCCTGGCGTTCAGATGAGCCGCTCCTCGGGCGGCAACTTGAGGTTGGGGGCCGGTGGCGCCCGGGCACCCACCTGCTCCTCGCTGCTGGGCCGGTAGGTGCCCTCCGTCTGCCGCTTCTCCCGAAGTTTCCGCACCAGCAGGGCCAGCCCCACAGCCAGGAGCAAGACGCCCAGGATGGAGAAGACCACAATGATGGCTGTGGTGGCCTCCTGGGACTGCAGAGGGGACAGGTGTGATTCCCCTGGGGACTGGGGCGGCTTTCCCCTACACGTGCACCTGCCACTCCTGGCCATGTGGCCCCCCACATTGGGGGTCTTAAAGAACCTCATCTGCCCTATCTGGGGCCCCAGGGCTCCCCAACCTATGGTGTCTCAGATCCTCCTGCCAAACACCTGTCCCTCCGGGACCCCTGCTCCTGTGAGACTGGGGGAAGTGTGGGCTACTAGCCTCCCCACTGCCGGGAAGCACGTGAGGCTCCTGACCCCCTAGACTTCCCGGGTCAGGTATTCCAGTCCGTCCACCCCTAATGTCCATAACTCCCCGGTCCTTTGGCAGGTCGGAACTTTTGGGAGGTCGGAACTTGCGGCCTCCCTGCTTGGCTCTCTGATATTTGATCTCTCAAACGCCACCCTGCTCTGCCACCTGGGGGTGGGCAATGGCTATCTAGTCCCTCCCACCCACTGCACGTGCTGAGTGACATGAGTAACACCCCTGCTGCCCTCCGCCCACAGACACCCAACTCACCAGCCCCCCATTGGAGCCGCCGCTGGTGGGGATATGCGTGCTGTTTCCATCCGCGAGAGGGTTCAGTGCTGCCAGGAGTGGGTACAGAGCCTACGTTAAGGTTCGACCCATCTCACCTTCCCCAGCGGGGCCCCCTTAAAACTGCCCCTCCGAGTCTCCCCACCTACAGACGGGCCCTCCCCCTTCAGGCGCTCACCCCCACCTGCTCCGCTGCAACCCAGGAACCCGGCAGGGGGTACTGAGTTAACAGGTGTTTTCACCAACTTGGGGGCTATGGTAATAGATGGTGTCCGAGGCCCAGCCTCCCCTTCATCGCTCCAGCCCTGGGCCCTTAAGGAGCTGGGCGGCTCCAGCCCTTCCCTGGAGTGTCTGACTCACGCCTCCCCCCGCCGGCTCCCGAGTGGGACAGAAGGACCAGTGGCTGCCCCACACCTAAAGTCGCAGTGTCAACCCAGACCCTGGGCCCCAGGCCTCCTCCCCGCCCCACCTCCTGCGGAGCCGCCACCCAGCCCGGACACCCACCTCCAGGGGCTCAGTTCCCCGAGCCCAAGTCGGACAGGTGGAGGAAGGAGCCAGAAACCCTCAACTCCCAGCTGTGATTCTGCAGACCCCGCCCAGGCATCCGAGCCCGCTGCCCAGTTCTTGACCCTCTGGGCCCCAGAAACCTGCGTCCCTGGGCCCCGCCCCCCGCAGGGACCCGGGAATTCGGCCCCTCCCCCAGCTTCCCGGCTGGTACCTACTTTGCCCCCAGGCTTGGCCCCGGCGGGCCGGCAGCAGCGGTAGGCTGAGCGCCAAGACCAGCCCCAGGCCGGGGGTCGCCATGGGCTGGGCGACGAGTTGGTGGCGCCGGGGGTTCTCGAGCACCGCTCCTACCGCATCTCGGGCCGGGGGTACCGGCGCCTGGGCACCTGCGGTGGAAGAAAGAGAGGCCCGAGCGTGGGGCTGGGGACTGGGGCGGGCGCAGGCCCTCGGAAGAGGCGAGCGCGCCAGGGCACCTCGGAGTGCCGCCCCGCCCCCGCCGCAGAGGTCAGAGATTAAAGATTAACTCCCGGGCGCGCGTTCCTGGGCTGGGGAAAGGGAACGGGCAAGGGGAGGGAGGCAGGCCAAACCGCGCGAGCCGCTCCCTCCCTGGCCGGTGTGTCTTTGACCTTACCCGAGTTCCCTGTCCCGGTTCCTCGCTCGAACCCCCAATCGGTCCGTCGGTCTCTCGGTCCGACCCCACCGGCTCCGCCCGCTCACGTGACCCGGAAAGTTTAGTCACTCACCTGGGAGTCGAGCGCACTTCCGGCTTGTGCACCTGAGCCTGGATGAGAGGGCGGAGCCGAGAGGGGGTGGGGCCGCGCCCGGAGCGCACCTGTAACGGGAACCAGGGCCACAGGGGGAGGGGGAGGTCAGGGGAGGCACAGGGCAAGGAAGGACCTCACACCTGCACTGCAGGCGCGTCTTCAGGATCACAGGTAAGGAGACTCTCGGGCAGGTACCTCTGTAAACGGCACGCTTGCCTAAGATAGACCAGGGTGAAAATACACCTGTATAGAAGACACCTGCGCATACACTCACCTATGGGCGACTCCTGCATCGAACCACTTCTGTATGGGGTGGAGCTGAGAGGACGCAAACCTATGAGGGAAACATCTGTATAAAACACACCTGCACCGTGTTACAACAGCTGGCTGAGACATTGCGGTGTGCAGTACACCTGTTTTTTCTTTTCTTTTCTTTTTTTTTTTTTTTTTTTTTTTTTTTTGAAGAGGTGTTTGCTATAGGGCGCATGTGCTAGCCAGACAAACAGAGAGAGACAGAGAGACAGAAAGCGAGAAATCACCCCCCAGGAGGGATGGCCACACGCAATCCCTTCTCCTCCATTCTCCTCTCAGAATCTTGGGCACGCACGCACGCACACACGCCCGGTGTGAGTTTTAAGCCACCGGGTCCCGGATGCGAATCGCAGTCAACTACGTGGGAGTCCAGCGACATAACCAATACACTAACTGCTGGTTCCCCCATTATACCTGTTTTTAAAACGCGTCTGCTTGGCCCCCCTAGAGACTGTTCTGTACTTGTATGGGGGCGTTCCTATGTAGAAATATGTTGGAAATGCCTGTATGAGACATACCTGCATCTGAGTACACCTGTGTGGGACCCAGTGAGGATGTGGAAACATATCCCCTATGGGTCTGTCCCTGGACCACACCGATGGGGATTGTAGAGTGCATGCATGAGTGGAGGAACACCTGTTGAGAAACATCTGCAAGGTAAAAGATGTTCCTTTTGGGAGCCGGCAGTTGGCATGGTGGTTAAGGGACTCTCACATAGCCGAAAAGGTTTGAGTCCTGGACCTGGCGGCTTTCTCTCTCTCTCTCTCTCTCTCTCTCTCTCTCTCTCTCTCACACACACACACTCACTCTGTCTCTCCCTGGTCAAATTAAAATAAATAAAGTTAAATAAAATAATTCTTAAAAAAATAATAAATACATATTTTTGCTCTTTATTTTATTCTTATTTATTTTTTCATTTTTTAGAGAGAGATTTTTTTTTTTTTTGGAGAGGTTTTTCGCTATAGGGCGCGTGCGCTCGCCAGACAGACAGAGAGAGACATAGAGACAGAAAGCGAGAAATCACCCCCCAGGGGGGATGGTCACGCCGCAATCCCTTCTCCTCCATTCTCCTCTCGGGATCTTGGGCACGCACGCACACGCGCCCGGCGTGAGTTGTAAGCCACCGGGTCCGAGACACGAACCGCGGTCGACTACGTGGGAGTCCAGCGACATAGCCATTACGCTAACTGCTGGTTCCCAAGAGAGAGATTTTTGCTATAGGGTGTGTGGACTCACTGAAGAGACAGAAACAGAGAAACAACCCCCCTCCCCCGGGGGAGATGACCACGCCACAATCCCTTCTCCTCCATTCTCCTCTTGAGATTTTGGGCGTGCACGCACATGAGCCCTGCATGAATTTTAAAACACCAGGTCTGGGATTCAAACTGTGGTCAACTATGCAGGAGTTCAGCAACGTAACTGTTACGCCATCTGCTGGTCCCTAAATAAAACTGAAAAAAGAAGAAGAAAAAAAATGACGTCACTTTGTCTGAGGAACTTCTGTATAAAATTGAGATCGAGGGGCCAGCATGTGGCATGGTGGTTAAGGGTGCTGGACTCCCACATGGCCAACTGCAGTTCAAGTCCTGGACCTGATGGCTTGCTTTCTCACTTTCTCTCTATCTCTCACTCTGCCCCTCTCTTATCAAATTAAAACAAGTGAATAAATAAAGTTAAATAAAATGATTCTTTAAAATAAAATAAAATTGAGATCGAAAGAGGACAAGATGTGGGGACACCTACAGGAGGCATACTCATATTGAAGCACTATGTGGGGTAAGCGTCTATGTGTTGAAACCCCCCTGTCAACAGTGAATCTGAGAAAACACCTTTTTCAGGGGCTGGGGGAAAACACCTGTATCTCTTTCCCCCATTTTGTAGGGCATCTGTGAATGAAAACATCTGCTAGGAGACATTCTCTAAGAAGCTCATATGGGGCCAGCAGGTGACATGCTGATTAAGGTGCTCAACTCCCACATGGCCGACCATGGTTTGAGTCCTGGACTCAGTAGCTTGAAACTCACTCTGGGGGCGTGGGCATGTGTGTCCAAAATATCAAGAAGAGTCCGGAGGAGAAGAGATTGCAGCATGGCCACCCCCCCCCCAGGGGGTGATTTCTCACTTTTGCTCTCTCTGTCTCTGTCTGTCTCTCTCTCTCTGGTGAGCACCTGTGCTCTATAGCAAAAATCTCTCTTTAAAAAGAAAAGGAAGCTTGTTTTTCTGGAACACACCTCTCTGGGCAGAAGTTGGTTGTATCTTTGGATGAAAGGAGATGATAATAACATGACCCTTTCCAGAGGGTTCTTGGGCAAAGAGTGATGATCAAAGGATAGGGGCTAGCAGGTGGTGTAGTGGTTAAGTCGGTAGACTCCCACATGACTGGCTGCAATTCAAGTCCCAGACCTGACAGCTTAGCAAATCACACTGGGCGCATGTGCCCGTGTGCCCATAATCTCAGGAGGAGAATGGGGGAGAAGGGGTTGCAGCGTGGCTATCCCTACTGGAGGGTGATTTCTCACTTTCCCTCTCACTGTCTCTCTCTGTCTCTGTCCAGCAAGGGCACGTGCCCTATGGCAAAAACCTAAAAATTATTTTTTTAATTTAAAGAATAATTCATCTCGGGGACCAGCAGGTGGCGTGGTGGTTAAGGTGCTGGATACTCCCACTGACTATGGTTCAAGTCCTGGACCTGGTGGCTTACTTTCTTGCTTTCCCTCTCTCTCTTTCTGTGTGTGTCTATCTAGGGTCAAATTAAAAAATAAAAATAAAAAATAAAAAAGAATGAATGACTAAATGAAACTAAATAAATAATTCTTTAAAAAAAGAAAAAAGAATAATTCATTTCTTCTAGGGTATAGAGTAATGATTAGGGACCCCACGTCTATATAAATCCGTGCTTTGCCCCTTGGTGAGATGAAGACTGGGGAGAGGGGCCAAACCTTGTGTCTCCTCATTTGTAAAGCTGGGCCAGTACCACCTACCTTACAGGGCTTTGGCGACGACGATGCCAGAGGTGAGTAAAGGGCCTGGCATGTGCAACGCACTGAGTCAGTTCTTGTTATTACTGCTCACTGTCAAGTGGCCTGGGCGCCCCTCCCCCTAATGGTGAATCGAGAAACTGCGCCCGAAACTAGTGGGAGGGACACTGCAGGTGCAGCGAGCGCGACCTGCTCGGGCCCCGCCTCCAGCGCCCAACCGCGCCCCAGACGCTGAGACACCCTCGCCGCCACCCCACAAGGCTGGTCCCTATAGATCAGCCAACCCGGGGGCATCTGGATGCGGCCTCTGCTCCTTTAAAACTGCCTGGCAGGCGGTGGGGCGGCGGGGCCGGAGGCAGACTGGGATTGGCAGGGAAGCCCCGCCCAGGTGGAGCGGCGAGGCGAGACGGGCGGGCGCAGCTCCGGCGGCTCTAGCCAATAGGAAAGCGACTTTGCAGCCGCGCCGCGCGTCGATCTTCTGTTTCCTAGTCTGAGTGGGACCGAGGAAGGAGGCGTGCGGGCGGAATCGAGGGATGGAGTGAGGAGCGCCGCATCTTGATCTTCTGTTTCTGGGGCCGATTGGAGGAATATGACATGAGCGGGCGGGCTGATGGAAAACCAGATGGCGCAGGGCACTGGCATACGCCTGGAAAAAGCGAGAACTTGAGTTTCTAAAGAGGATTGATCAAGAAAGGAGGGTGGTCAAGTGGGAACACATCCCTGACACCTCCCTCTTTGCCACCTTGGGGATAGAGAAAGAGGGTAAACTGAGGCACGCGGGAGCGCAACTCTGAAACCAGAACTGAGACACTCAGCTTCCTAGCCCCTCTTCCCGGAACGAACGCTGGAGCACCCTCAGCTGTTCGACACCGGAGCATCCCAGACCTCCCTCTCCACGCCCCCAGCTCCGCCCTCGGCCCCCTCCCTGTACCCCCCCAGTGTGGGTCGGGGGAGGAGACGCAAGTTCTGGCGCGGGCGGCGACGGCTAGCAGTCACCACCTCCAGCAAGTGCCGGAGGCCGGCAGGCAACGCGGAGGCTAAGGTGCTAGGGGCCGCGGAGCTGGCCCTGCGGGGCCCCGGGGGGGAGGGGGAGCCGCGAAGCCCCCGCTGAGGCCGCCGCTGCCGGGCCTCCCCTCCCCCCTGGGTGGACGCCATGCGGGGGGGTCCGGGAGACGCAGAGCGGCGACAACGCTGGAGTCGTCTTTTCGAGGAGCTGGACAGTAACAAGGATGGCCGCGTGGACGTGCACGAGTTGCGCCAGGGACTGGCCAGGCTGGGCAGGGGCGACCCAGAACGCGGCGCCCAACAGGTACCCCCGCCGGGACCCCGTGTCCTAGTGCGCCGCGCTGGGGGCCCAGCCTGCGCCCTGTAACCCGAATCTCTGAATGGGCCGGCTGCAGCCGCCTGGGATTACCTGTGGCTGGACTCCAGGACCTGCCCCTCGGTCAGCTTCTCCCCTGGCCACTCCTGTCTGGCCTAACGGGATCGCGCAACACTGGGCCCCTGAGGCTCCCTGGCTTGCACTTAGCTGCCAGCACCCGTTTCCCCTCCCCCAGGGTGGGGGGTGTCTGCCGGGGAACCCAGTGGGGGACACTTCTGCCACTGGCCAGGACACACCCTCCTCTGGACTCTGCGCAGCCCGAGACAAGCCTAGCTCCCACCTCCAGCGACACACCCTCCACCCCACTCCTGGCACCTACTGCCCTCCCGCCTGCCCAGCCTCGTGTTTACATTCCCCGCCTGCGCTCTCCTGGGCCCGGCTTGGCGCCCCCCCAACTGCCCCAGGAATCCAAGCTGAACTGGCCATGCACCCATCAAGACAGTCACTTGCCCCCCTGTCCCCAGGCTGCAGGTGTTCTGTACATCCAGACCCCAGAGGCCCCCCAAGGCCTCCCCATAGCATCCCTGCGACCTCTGGCTGCCCTCCCACTTTGCAGAAGGGAAAGCAGAGGCCCCGCGGCTGCCCTGCTCGGGCTTGGCTGTGTCCCGCCTTGCTCAGAGCTGTTTGGAAAGGCTGCGGTGTGCACCGGTGTAAGCCTCAGCAAGAACAGGGTTTAGAGAGGAGTACCCAAGGTTACCCCTGCCCAGTGACCTTGAACCAGTTTCTTGACCTCAAAAAGCCTGGGTTTGTGTGCCAGGGACACTGAACAATGGCTATCTGCCTCACATTCCTATGGTGGCCTTGGGCACTTTGGCGAGAAGTGAGCCGATTTGGGGGGGATGCTGTCCCTTGCCTCTTTCCCCCAGGCCCTTCAGGCCCTCGGTTTCTGAGGCATAAAATGAGCCTGAGTCGTGTCCCTTCCTGGGGACCCCTCTGTCCCTTCCCCACTGCCAGGGCGGCTCCCCTGGGACCGACGCTGACCCAGATGGCGGGCTTGACCTGGAGGAGTTCACCCGCTACCTGCAGGAGCGGGAGCGGCGCCTGCTACTCATGTTCCACAGCCTGGACCGGAACCAGGACGGTAAGGCCGGCCGGCGCTGCTCCGGGATGGGCGGATGGGCCAGGGCCCCCCCAGACGACCGTGGGGTTAGAGCTGGCAGCGGAGAACTGGGGAGGCGGGGCGGGAGGGGGGCCGACTCTCCCCGATGACTCACAAGCTATTTCGGGAGTTCTCCTCACCCCCAGCGAGGTGGTTCGAGCCCAGCCAGCCCATCCCACCTCATCCTCCCTTCCGGCGTGGGACCCCTATTATTCCCGCTGGATTTTTCTCAGGGACGGAGATCCCCGAGTGCTTCTGGGGTCTCTATGGGACAGAGGAGCCCTCCCGCAGAGCATCTTCTGGGTTCCAAGCCTACCTCAGTCCTCACCGGGTATAGGGACCCCTAAAATTAGCCTTGGACTCATGGAGTCGTTCCTGGAACAGAGGATCCTTCCCCCCATGGCCCAGTTTCACCTCTCCCCCTAACCCTGCTGCAAACGTCACCCTCTAGTCCAAGCTGTCCTGATCCTTGGTCCCAGGGTCCTCTCCCCCCATAGCCCCTCCCCACCTGGGCCCCCTCCCCAGGTCACATCGACGTCTCTGAGATTCAGCAGAGTTTCCGAGCTCTGGGCATCTCCATCACGCTGGAGCAGGCAGAGAAAATCCTGCACAGGTGAGTCGCTAGGGCCTCAGGTTCCCGTGACCCGGTGACTGGCTCGACCCCGCTCTGGTCCTGGGGGGGAGTGCTGAGAGGCTGGGGTTCTGGAGTCCGGCAGACCCTGGGCCGCTTGCTTCCCCTGTCTGAGCCTCAGTGTCCTCTGGGAAACGGGGTGATCGCGTCTCCCTGACGGGCTGGCGTGAGGACTCACCTTGGCCTAGAGCAGGCCCCGCCGTGTGGGCCCTGAGCGCTCCTGCGAGACCTCACCCCAGCCGTCCCCCCCAGCATGGACCGCGACAACACGATGACCATCGACTGGCAAGAGTGGCGGGACCACTTCCTGCTGCATCCGCTGGAGAACGTGGAGGACGTGCTGTACTTCTGGAAGCACTCCACGGTGAGCGGGGGCGGGGCGGGGCGGCCCTCCCCGCCCGCAGGCTGTGCCCTCTTCCCGGGTCTCCCCCAGGCTCCCCGGGCCTCGGCGGGGCTGGGCTGGGACCCTCTCCAGGGAAAGGCACTCCTAGAGCCGAGGGATGAGCTCTGCTCCCCCAGCCTCCATGCTGGACTCAGGAGCCTGGGCCTGGGGCCCGTCTGGGGGTGTCTCTCCATCTGATGGGGGTCCTTGAGGCTTCCTCTGGGGGCAGCTCGATGGGGCGAACTGGGCCTCCCACCCGCAACCCACACAGCCCCTGTTTGCTCAGTTCTCTTAGCCTGAACAGAGGGTTCTGCCGGGAACAGAAAAGTTAGGGAGCCATTGTTTTCGGGGAGTCCAGCGGGATCCACTGAGGTAGGGGAGGGGCGTGGATCCAGACCCTGGCAGAGATCCATCCCGGGGATCTGGTGAGACCCACTTGGGGGATCCAGAGACTCCTACCCTGGAGGATCCCCGGGGGACACTAGACAGGAGATGGCTCCTCCAGGGGGGGCTCCCCGTGGTGGAGATCCCTGTGAGGTCTAGCGAAGCCCGGGGAGGGATCTCCTGGGATCCTTTCTGGGGCTTTCCTGGAAAGATTGTGTGGGCCCTGGAGGGGTCTTCTGGGATCCTTCGATGGGAGACCCTTGCGTGGACTCCTGCAGTGGGATCTGATGACCCGGGGGGATCCATGTGGCACACGTGGGAATCCCGGGCGGGATCTGATCAAGGTCTCCAGGAGGGATTTGGGGATCTTTACGGGACCATGGGTTGGACGTGTTGGTGGTATCTGGTGAGATCCGAGAGGGATCTCCTGGGCTCTCCAAGCAAGAGTCCTTGGCGGCCTCCGGGGTGTCAGAAATGCTTGCTGGAGCCTCGGGCCCTGCGTCCCAGGTCCTGGACATAGGCGAGTGCCTGACCGTGCCAGACGAGTTCTCCAAGCAGGAGAAGCTCACGGGCACCTGGTGGAAGCAGCTGGTGGCCGGAGCCGTGGCGGGCGCTGTGTCGCGGACAGGCACGGCCCCTCTGGACCGCCTCAAGGTCTTCATGCAGGTGAGGGGCCCTCGGGAGACCCACTCCCTCCCCCAGACCCCGACTGGGAGGCAGCGCCCACGCCCCTTGTCTCTGTCATCCGCTCAGGTCCACGCCTCAAAGACCAACCGTCTGAACATCCTGGGGGGTCTCCGGAGCATGGTCGGGGAGGGGGGCTTGCGCTCCCTGTGGCGGGGCAACGGGATCAACGTGCTCAAGATCGCGCCCGAGTCGGCCATCAAGTTCATGGCCTACGAGCAGGTGCGCGGTGCCAGGAGGCGCGCCCGCGTGGGTGGCGCTGGAGTAGAATGAGAACGAGGGCTCGGGGGCCGGGCCTGGGGGGCGACATGGCGGATCCCCAGGAGCAGGCCCCGGCTCCACAGCATAACGCTCAGAGCAGGAGGATTCTGGGGAGCCAGGAGAACGGCAGAAGGTGGGAAGTCTTTGCTACCCACCGGTGTCTCCACCCCCAGATCAAGCGGGGTATCCGGGGCCAGCAGGAGACGCTGCACGTGCAAGAACGCTTCGTGGCCGGCTCCCTGGCCGGGGCCACCGCACAGACCGTCATTTATCCCATGGAGGTGAGAACAGGGGCCCTACTGCGGGGCGGGGGAGCCCCACAACCAGGCCGCTCCGGGATGGCACCTCTGCCTGATTCCAGCTCTAGTGCTGTGCAGCCCTGCTGTTCCCCGCATGGCCTGCCCCGGTGTGACCTTGGCATAGCTGACTTCTGGGGGGGTGGTTGACGTTATCTGTAGGGGTCGTGGGGGCTGGCTGCTTACAGATATGCCTGTTCCGAGGACAGGGTGTTTATTCCCTGAGGAAGCATTTCTAGGTGTCTCTGTGTTCGGAGAGATCGTGTCGGGTTGTGCAGGGTATCGTTAGGATTCCGAAAGGGATGGAAAATGTCAATCATCGATGAAGTCTAGGGATGAGCAATTCAGGCCTAGCTGGGAGGGTGGCTTCAGAGCATTAGGGGCTCAGGTTCCTTCCACCTGTCTGTCGTTCCATCCCTCACCACGCAGCATCCACCTCATGGAACAATGTGGCTGCGTGTGCTCCGCTCATCACGTCCCACACTCCAGCCAAGAAGGAAAACGCGACAAAGGGAGAAATCCCACCCCTCTTTTAAGGATGCCTTGTGAAAGTGTCTCTCCTCCTTCTGTCTCATTGGCTAGGACTTGGCGACAGGGCCGTATAGGCAGGAAAACTGGGAAGGCTAGTCTTTGTTTCTGATGACGGCGGCCTTGCTGAAAGTGACAGTTTCTGGCATTAAAGAGGAAGGGAATGAGATATTGGGGGACAGTGGTGACTGCCACATGTCACTCTGTAAGTGTAATTAGGTACGGAGATTTGAGGATAGCAGAATATTCCCGAGAAAGTGGTTACTGTAATTCAATTATTCTCAGGGTATCTGTTTCCAGGAATAGCTATTTTTAGATGTCTTATTCCTGGGTATAGTGATTTAGGAAGCAGTTTTTTGTTTTATTTTTGTAGAGGTTTTTGCTTTAGGGCGCTTGCATTTGTCAGAGAGAGAGCGACAAAGAGACACAGGGAGAAGGAAAGTGAGAAATCACACCCCCCACCCCCAGGAAGATGGTCACGCCACAACCCCTTCTACGTTCTCCTCCTGGGATCTTGGGCACGCATGCACACATGCCCAGTGTGAATTTTAAGCCACCGGGTCTGGGATTCGAACCACGGTCAGCCATGTGGGAGTCCAGCGACGTAACCACTACACCATCTGTTGGCCCCAGGGAGCAGCTTTGGTTTTAGGGATAAACTGGATTCTCTCCAGGTGCTGAAGACGCGGCTGACCCTGCGCCGGACGGGCCAGTACAAGGGGCTGCTGGACTGCGCCAGGCGGATCCTGGAGCGGGAGGGACCCCGCGCCTTCTACCGCGGTTACCTGCCCAACATGTTGGGTATCATCCCGTACGCAGGCATCGACCTGGCCGTCTACGAGGTCTGTGGCGCCTGCCCCGCCTTCTCTCCTCTGGGGTGTTCCCGTGGGGCACCTCTTTCCCTGGGGCTGACTCGGTGACCAGTCAGCTGGAGGACGGTCCTGGGGAACCCTGCCAGGCACCGGATTCTCCCACCCTCCACTTACTGGTGGGACAAGCTTGGATTTGCAGTTCAGTCTTCCTGGGTCACCCAAAAACTGGGGACCACTTTAGCTCACAGAATCACAAGCGCAGGCAATGATGAGCCTCAAAGATGCCCAGCTCCCCCAAAGCATGGAGGGGACCCACCCTCTCTTGTGCATCTGCTGTTACCATAAAAAAAAAAAAAAAAAAAAAAAAAAACAGCCCCTCCGGGGACCAGCAGGTGGCGCAGTAGTTAAGGCGCTGGACTCCCACATGACTGATTGCCACTTGCGTCCCGAACCTGGTGGTGTGCTTTCTCACTTTCTCTCTCTCTCTTTCTCTCTCTCATGAGCACATGTGCCCTATAGCAAATCGAAAAATGATAATAATATTGATAAATACAATTGAATAAATTTTTTTTGGAGAGGTTTTTGCTATAGGGTGCGTGAGCTCACCAGAAAGACAGAGAGAGAAAGAAAGCGAGAAATCGCCCCCCAGGGGGATGGCCACGCTGCAGCCCCTTCTCCTCCACTCTCCTCCTGGGATCTGGGGCACGCATGCACATGCGCTTGGCGTGAGTTTTAAGCCACCAGATCCGGGACTTGAACCACGGTCGACTCCATGGGAGTCCAGTGACATAGCCATTACACCAACTGCTGGTCCCCTCCAATAAATAATTCTTTCTTTTTTTTTTTTTTTTTGGAGAGGTTTTTCGCTATAGGGCGCGTGCGCTCGCCAGACAGACAGAGAGAGACATAGAGACAGAAAGCGAGAAATCACCCCCCAGGGGGGATGGCCACGCTGCAATCCCTTCTCCTCCATTCTCCTCTTGGGATCTTGGGCACGCACGCACACGCGCCCGGCGTGAGTTGTAAGCCACCAGGTCCGAGACGTGAACCGCGGTCGACTACGTGGGAGTCCAGCGACATAGCCATTACGCTAACTGCTGGTTCCCTCCAATAAATAATTCTTAAAAAAATTAAAAAAAATGCGGGACCAGCAGGTGGCGTGGTGGTTGAGGTGCTGGACACTCCCACATGGCTGACCATGGTTCGAGTCCCAGACCTGGTGGCTTCCTTTCTCACTTTCCCTCTCTCTCTTTCCTTCTCTGTGTCTGTCTCTGGTCAAATTAAAATAAATGAGTGAATAAATAAAATTAAATAATTTTTTTTTAAATGCACCTTGGGGCCAGCCAGTAGTGGGATGTTTAAGGTGTCCGGATTCCAGGGGTCAATGGATAGTGTAGTGGTTTCGTTGCTGAACTCCCTATATGACCAACTGTGGATCAAGTCCTGGACCCCGTGGCTTGAAAATCACGCTGGGCACATATGTGTGCATGCCCAAGATCCCAGGAGGAGAATGGAGAAGGGATTGCGGCTTGGCCATCTGCCTGGGGAGGGGGTGGGTAATTTCTTATTTTCCCTCTCACTGTCTCTGTCTCTCTTTCTCTCTCTCTGGTGAGTGTATGTACCCTATGGCAAAGACCTCTTTAAAAAAAAAAAAAAAAAAAAAAAGTGGGAACCAGCAGTTAGCGTAATGGCTCTCTCCCACGTAGTCTGGTGAGTGGCTTACAACTATGTGCCCAAGATCCCGAGAGGAGAATATTGCGGCGTGAAATTTCTCGCTTTCTGTCTCTACCTCTATAGTTCTCCAAAAAAAAAAAAAAAAAAAAAGGCACATTTGTGTGCATGCCCAAAATCCAACAGGACAATGGAAGAAGGGATTGTGGTATGGCCATTCCCCTGGGGGTAGGGGATTCTTCACTTTCCCTTCCTCTATCTCCATATCGCTCACGGCAAGTTCACATGCCCTATGGCAAAACCAAAAAAAAAAAAAAAAAAGTAAAAAATAGTATGTGTTTTAGTTCAAAAACTTCCCCAAGCGGACCGGAGACAAGGACTAGGGACAAGTGGTTTATCTGACAGGCAGCGTGTTCACTGAGAGGCTGAGAAGGGCGTGTAGACTGGTTTCCTAAGTCTACTGAAACAAAGTATCCCCGCTGGTTAGCTTACAACAGAATCCCATGGTCCTCCTATTGTCCCAGAGTCCGGAGGTCAGACCTCCGCAGGGGAAGTGTGGGCAGGCGGAGGCTCTGGAAGCTCCCTTCCTCGTCTGTTTTAGTTTCTGGTGGCTGCAGCGATCTTTGGCTTATAGATGAGTCAGTGCAGTGTCTACTTCTCTCACCCCTTGGCTGTCTCCATGTATCTCCGTGGACCAGCAGTTAGCGTACTGGCTATGTCGCTGGACTCCCACGTAGTTGACCGCGGTTCACATCCCGGACCCGGTGGCTTAAACTCACACCAGGCGCATGTGCGTACGTGCCCAAGATCCTGAGAGGAGAATGGAGGAGACAGGACTGCGGTGTGGCCATCCCCCCTGGGGGGATGATTTCTCGCTTTCTGTCTCTCTGTGTATCTCTGTCTTTCTGGCGAGCACACGCGCCCTATAGCAAAAAACTTCTCCAAAAAGATAATAATAATTTTTTAAAAATCTGCAAGGACCTTATCCAAAGAAGGTCACATTCTAAGGTCCTAGGGGTTAGGACATCAACATGGTGTAGTGGTTAAGTGTTGGACTCCCACCTGACCGACTGCAGTTCAAGTCCCAGATCAAGCAGAGTGGCTTGAGACTCACACCAAATGCGTGTGCGTGCGTGCCCAAAATCCCAAAAGGAGAAGAGAGGAGAAGGGACTGGGGCGTGACCATCCCCCCCAGCAGGGTGATTTCTCACTTTCTTTCTCTCTGTCTCCCCCTGTCTCTCTGGCGAGAAAACACACCCTATAGCAAGAAAATCTCTCTAAAGAAAAAGACATCAGGGCCAGCAGATGGCATACTGGTTACGTTGCTGGGTTCCCACATGGCCGACTGCGGTTCCAGCGCTGCACCCGTTCGTTAACTTGAAAATCACACCACTCATGTGTGTGTGTGCCCAAGACTCTGAGAGGAGAGTGAGAGGAGGTGGTGATTTCTCACTTTCCCTCTCACTGTCTCTGTCTCTCCAGTGAGTGCACAGGCCCTAAGGCAAAAACCTCTTCAAAAAAAAAAAACAAAACAGACATTGGAGCCAGCAGGTGGCGTGGTGACTAAGGGCGCTTGACTCCCACATGGCTGACTGTGGATTGAGTCCCAGACCCGGAGGCTTACTTACTTTTTTTTTTTTTAGTTATTTATTATTTAATTCCATTTGTTCCGGTTATTTTAAAATTTGACTAGACAAAGACAGAGAGAGAGCAAGAGAGAGAGAGAGAAAGGGGAAGTGAGAAACCAAGCCACCAGGTCTGGGATTCAAACTGCAATCACCCACGTGGGAGTCCAGCATTCTTGACCACCTCGCCACCTACTAGTCCCCTAGTGACTTACTTTCTCTCTGTCCCTCTCTGGTCAAATTAAAATAAATAAAGTTAAACAAAAAAAGTAGACATCAACATATCTTTGTAGGGGACATGATTCAACTCATAATAGGTTATTATTTTTTACAGAATTATTTAATTGTATTTATTATTTATTTTTTAAAATTTGAGCAGAGAGAGATAGAGACAGAGACAGAGGGGGAAAGTGAAAAAGCAAGCTGACAGTGCCAGGACTCGAACTTTGGTTGGCCACGTGGGAGTCCAGTGCCTTAACCACCACGCCATCTGTTGGCCACATGTAATAGTGCATTATTAAGCATTGACCACTGTGGGTAAGTGCAGTTCAGTGTCTCTGGGGATCTCTGGAGCACAGCATGGAACATGCTCCGCCCCGAGGGGTGAGTGAGCTGGGGTATTGATACAGCAAGTGAGTCGTTTGAAGGTAGCTGCTGCAGATAGTAACGACCCAGCCTGTTCCTGTGAGCTCAGAGCAGCCTGGCTTGGGTCCAGAGAAGGTTTGCAGACAGAATTGTGCATGTTGATAGTTGGAAATGAGCAGGTTTGCACTGAAGCAGTAAGGGATGAGGCTGGGGCATCCACAGTGTCTGAATAGCGTATGAGTTTCATACAGCTGCTGTAACAAATTGTCACCGAGTCAGTGGCTTAAAACAATACACATGTGGGCCAGCAGGTGTGGTGGTTAAGGGCGTTGGACTCCCACATAGCTGATAGCAGTTCGAGTCCCAGACTTGGCAGCTTGCTTTCTCACATTCTCTTTGTCTCTCTCTCTCTCTGATCAAATTAAAAAATAAAATATAATAATAATAACAAATATAATTAAATATTGTCAAATTTTAAAATAATAACAACAAATAAAATTAAATTTTTAAAAATTTTAAGAATTATTTTTTATTTAACTTCACTTATTTATTTTAATTTGACCAGAGAGGGACAGAGAAAGAGAGAGAGAGAGAAAGTGAGAAAGCAAGCCACCAGATCCAAACCACGGTTGGCCAGCACCCTTAACCACCACGCCACCTGCTGGCCCCGATAAATAATTATTTTTTATTTTTATTTTATTTTATTTTTTGGAGAGGTTTTTGCAAAAGGGCGTGTGCGCTCGCCAGAAAGACAGAGAGAGACAGAGAGACAGAAAGTGAGAAATCACCCCCCAGGGAGGATGGCCATGCCGCAGTCCCTTCTCCTCCATTCTCCTCTTGGGATCTCGGGCATGCACACACACGTGCCTGACACGAGTTTAAGCCACTGGGTCTTGGATTCAAACTGTGATCGACTACATGGGAGTCCAGCGATGTAGCCATTATGCCATCTGCTGGTCCCCACATATTCTTTTTTAAAAGAATTATTTAATTTTTAAAAATTTATTTACTTATTTATTTTTGAAATTCACCAAAAAGAGATAAAGAGAGAAAGAAAGTGAGAAAGCAAAGTGCCAGGTCCGGGACTTGAACCACAGTCAATCATAGAGTCAGCACCTTAACCACCATGCCACCTGCTGGCCCCTTCACATATTCGTTATGGACCCCTTTTAAGTCTATTTTTCTCATGAACAAGACAAAGATGGAGAGAGAGAAAAAGGCAGAGGGGCAGCACCCCCAACAGGGTAATCCACTTCCAGCCCAGCCAGCCCGGCTCACACACGTGGGCATACCCGGCATGCTCGGGGAGGCCTCCAGGCACAAACCCAGAGCCTTCCTGTGCGGGTCTGCCTCACAGAATGTCATGTTTACCATCACACCACATCCGGCCTTTTTTTTTTTTTTCCATATAATTTTTGTTATTTATTTCTTTATTTTAATTTGACCAGAGAGGGACAGAGTGAGGGGGGTGGGAATGAGAAAGCAAACTGCCAGGCCTGGGACTCGAACCACAGTCAACCATGTGGGAGTCCAGCACTCCTAACCACCACGCCACCTGCCGGTCCCACAGCCTTTCTTTTTGTAACTCTTTTTTTTTTTTTTTTAGAGGGAGAGTTTTGCTATAGGGCTCATATGCTCACCAGAGAGACAGAGAAAGACAGAGAGACGGAAAGTGAGAAATCACCCCCTGGAGGGATGGCCATGCTGCAATCTCCCCTCTTCCATTCTCCTCTTAGTATTTTTTAACTTATTTTATTTTATTTATTTTTATTTTTTAAGGAATAATTTTTTATTTAACCTTATTTATTTATTTACTATTTTTTTTTTAATTTGACCAGAGTTGGGGGGGGGGGGGGGCGGAGTGGAGTACAAGAGAGAGAGAAAGCCGCCAGGTCCGGGCCTCAAACCATAGTTGGCCATGTGGGAGTCCAGCGCCCTCAACCACCATGCCACCTGCCAGCCCCTATTTTTATCATTTTTAAATTTGACCAGAGAAAGAAAGGGAGAGAGGGAAAGTGAGAAAGCAAGCTGCCAAGTCCAGGACTCGAACCGTGGTTGGCCATGTGGGAGTCCAGCGCCCTTAATTAACCACCACGCCACTTGCCGGCCCCACCTGGTGTGAGTTTTTAAGGCACCGGGTCTGGGACTCGAACTGTGGTCAGCTACGTGGGAGTTCAGTGACATAACCATTACACCACCTTCTGGTCCCCCTTTTTAAATTCTTGCAAGGCCCCTTCCGATCACATGGAACCACCTAAATAATCCCGGGTCACTTCCCTATCTCAGGCTCCTTAGCCACATCTGCACGTCCTCGGTGCTGCGTGAGGCACTGCACAGGCGCCAGGATCGAGGCTTGGAGGGTCGGGTAGACCGTGCAAGGTGGAGGTGAGGACGGAGGGGGAGGATACAGGTAAAATACCTGCGCATCCTGGGAGGTACTGAACCCTCGGCTAGTACCAGTTGTCCTGGGGTTCAGAGCCAGCCAGAGAGCCTGGAAGCCAGGATCCTGGGCTCACCCACCTGTTCCCTTCTCCACCGCAGACCCTGAAGAACCACTGGCTCCAACAGTACAGCCGTGACTCGGCAGACCCGGGCATCCCCGTGCTCCTGGCCTGTGGCACCATCTCCAGCACTTGCGGCCAGATAGCTAGTTATCCCCTGGCCCTGGTCCGGACCCGCATGCAGGCCCAAGGTGAGGCCTGGGTGGCAGGATGGGGCGGGGAGGTCTTGCTGCATGGGTCCTTCCTCCTCTTCCCCGACGTCTCATAGGTAGAGGCCTGGGCTGGGACCCTCTTGGATCTGGATGGGCGTCACTACGTCCTTCCCCTTCTCCGGGCGTCAGTTTACCCGTGGGTGACATGACAATGGGAGTCCTTTACACTTATGGAGTTGAAGAAGAACTGGGAGAACAGATGCAGGTCGTGCTGAAAAGTGTCCTAGCCGGGCAGGCCCTGTTAGCAAATGTCTCACATCTCTAGGCTGGTAATCGGAGCTGTAATCTGCAAGGCTGTGTTACGGTGAGGGGGAGGCTAGAACCGGGTTCAGGAGAGTGCGGGTCAGGCCGGTGATCGTTTTTCTCTGTATTTTTTCTTCAATGGGATCTTTCCTCTCCCCTCCAACCCACTCCCCAGGCTCCGTGAGTCCGTTTTGACAATTTCTTTGGGAATACTAGCATTTGGGTTTCAGCGGTTTGCAGGGAATTTATCAGTGCACGTGGCAGGCATGGTTCCCACACTCCTAGAGCTCACGGGCTGGAGAGGAGAACCCGTGCTGAACAGGTCATTCCACGATGAAGTATTGATGTAAGGAGGAGCTTGGCTGAGATTGCGGTGCCACGGAGCGCTCTCCTGAAGAGCTGGCTTTCGAATAGAGGTTGGGAGGATAAGAGAAGTTAGCTGGAAAATGAAAGAGGGAATCAAGTTCCAAGAACGAGGACATTTCTACCCCTCCCACACACACACACACACACACACACACACACACACACACGCCCTGCCCCGTTTCTCATTGTCCTCACACGTGGGCTCTAAAGTTCTGACTCGGGACCAGCAGTTGGAGTAATGGCTATGTCGCTGGACTCTCATGTAGTCAACCGCGGTTCGAGTCCCGGACCTGGTGGCTTAAACTCATGCCAGGTGCATGTGTGTGCGTGCCCAAGATCCCGAGAGGAGAATGGAGGAGAAGGGATTGCGGCGTGGCCATCCCCCCAGGGGGTGATTTCTCACTTTCTGTCTCTCTGTCTTTCTTTTTTTTTTTTTTTTTTTTTTTTTGGGAGAGGTTTTTGCTATAGGGCGCGTGCGCTCGCCAGACAGACAGAGAGACAGAAAGCGGGAAATCACCCCCCAGGGGGGATGGCCACGCCGCAATCCCTTCTCCTCCATTCTCCTCTTGGGATCTTGGGCACGCACGCACACGCGCCCGGCGTGAGTTTTAAGCCACCGGGTCCGGGACGCAAACCGCGGTCGACTACGTGGGAGTCCAGCGACATAGCCATTACGCTAACTGCTGGTCCCTGTCTCTCTGTCTTTCTGACAAGCGCACGTGCCCTATAGTAAAAACCTCTAAAAAAAAAAAAAAAGAAGCCCTGACTCTGAGCAGCAGGTCCCACAATAGTCTAAGCCTCCTCTGTCTTGCTGCCCTGGTCCCGTAGCCCAGCCCTAGACGGGTCGGCAGGTGAGCGGGACACCGGCCTTACCTGCCCCCTGCCCGCCCCCCAGCCTCCGTGGAGGGCGGGCCCCAGCTCTCCATGCTGGGTCTGCTGCGGCACATCGTGTCCCAGGAGGGCATACGGGGCCTCTACCGGGGCATCGCCCCCAACTTCATGAAGGTCATCCCAGCCGTGAGCATCTCCTACGTGGTCTATGAGAACATGAAGCAGGCCCTGGGGGTCACATCCAGGTGAGGGGCCCGGAGCCCGCCCCTCGAGATCCCTCACCCCATCCTGACGTCCTTCACCCCTCAGCCTCTGGAGACTGATGGCCCAGCCCCTCACACCCCGACCGCCGCGCCCTGTTCTTCTGTCACCTGAGCCGGATACCCAAACCACCAGATCCAAGACTATCCACACCCCAGCCCTTAACCCTGATCCCCAAGTCACCGGATCCTGCATCCCTACATCCCGAAGGTCAACCCCGCATTCCCCTTCCCCACCCACCGGGTCCTGGACCTTCGTATGTCTTGACCACTGGATCCCCCACAACTCAGCGAATGGATCCTGGTGTCTCAGCCACTGGAGTACACGCCCCCCCCCACCTCAACACCCAGACCCCGTCCCCCCAGGCACCAGATCCAGTGTCCTCACGCAGCACTGGATCCTAGACCCCCAACCCCCCTGGCGAGCAGACCCTCACGCCTCCAGCCCTGGACCTGCCAGCTCCGACACGGCGTTCTGGATGTCGAGGAACCTCAGCCACCGGGTCCTGACCGTGCATTGCCTAGATCCTGGGGCCCCCGTCACCGGATCCCAGATCCCTTCGCCTCGACCACTGGATTCCTGACTTCCTTTCCCTCAACACTGGGTCCTGCTTCGACGTCTGGACCCCTACACTCCCAGCCCTCGCCCCCGACCACTGGATCCCAGACTCCCAGGTCCCGACCCACTGGATTCCGGCTCCTGGAACCACACACCTGCGAGCCCAGCAACACAGAAGTGCATGCTGGCAGCGGCCGCCAGAGGTTCCAGACCACGGACCCCAGCTCCCTTCACTCCGGTCCCTGGAGGCGGAGACTCGCCCCAGAGAAGGCACACCCCTAACGCCCAGGCGATGGTCCCCAAGCTCTTAACCCCTCATTTCTGATCTAAACCCCCCAGACACTGGATCCCCAATGCTCAGACCCCAGGTGTAGATACGGTAGGCTAACCACAGCATCCCGGATCCCGTGCACCCCCATCTGACCCTGCTCCCCATGACACGGGCCCACAGGGTCTAGGGAGCCCACATCCCTGCTCCAGGATACCAGGGGGTTGTCCCACGTCCCCGATACTGCTCAGCGCCAGGCAGGAAGGGAAGGATGCGTCCCCCAGACCTGCACGCCACTGGATCCCCCCACCCCCCCTCCCCAGCATGGCCACACCTCCTGGCCCTGTGGGGAACACCACCCCTACCCTCACACGGCGTCTTCCCTCCCCATAGGCTGACCGCCCCCACCACCCCAGTCCCTCTGGAAGGTCCAGGCGCTCATTCCTGGGGACTGGCCGGGAGACAATCTGAAACAGGGGACACATGAAGAGGGACCTCCCCAGCCCTGCCCTGCCACCCCGTCCCCAGGCTTCAAACGATTGGAAGCCGGGAGTCATTCTACACGGACCACCGGTCCCCAAAGTCCAGCATCCAATTTGACAAATACAGACAGCCAATTTCCAAAATTCACTCCGGATTTATTTTTCTACAGAGAAAAGAACAAAGTCTCCCCCCCCCCCCCCCCAGCCCAACAATGCAGCCCTTCCCCACATCCCGGTCATTCTGCACTTTATAGTCGGGCTCAGCCTGGCACGATGGGAGGGCTCCTCTCCGCCCCTCTTCAGTCCTTGGGGAACCCCATTAAGGGGCTATACAAGAGGAGCTGGGATACTGGGGGGGGACTGGAGGACCCCCCACCCCACGGCTTCCACCATGCCCCGCCTCCCTGCCTGTGTGTGTCATTTCAAAGGAAAAGAACAAAAGAAATAAATTTTCTAAGCTCTTTTCATTGTGGTTTTTACTGAAAAGGGGTGGGCGGAAGTGGGACCACCTCCACGTGCCCCAGAGACGGGACCGTGTGTTTTCAAACACAGTTCCAAAAAGTAGGAAATGATCCCTTCGTGCCTCAGTGTCCACACCTAGAAATCTGAAAGGGGAGGAATAATATTTATAACCCCTCTAGTATTTTTCTGTATTTTTTTCTTTTTTTTAAAATAATTATTTAATTCCATTTGTTATTACTATTTTTTAAAATTTAATCAGACAGAGAGAGAGAAAGGGAAAGCAAGAAAGCAAGCCGCCAGGTCTGGGACTCGAACCCCGGTTGGCCATGTGGGAGTTCAGTGCCTCTAGCCATTGTGCCACCTGCCAACCCCTCTTTCTTTTTCTTTTTAGTTTTACTGTAGGGTACTTGCATTCGCCAGAGAGGCAGAGAGAGAGAGAGAGAGAGAGAGAGGGAAAGTAAAAAAGCACCCCCCAGGAGGGATGGCCATGCCACAATCCCTTCTCCTCCACTCTCTTCTTGGGGTTTTGGGCACGCATACACCCAGCGTGATTTTCTTTTCTTTTTTTTTTTTTTTTTTTTGGGAGAGGTTTTTGCTATAGGGCGCGTGCGCTCGCCAGACAGACAGAGACAGACAGAGAGACAGAAAGCGGGAAATCACCCCCCAGGGGGGATGGCCACGCCGCAATCCCTTCTCCTCCATTCTCCTCTCGGGATCTTGGGCACGCACGCACATGCGCCCGGCGTGAGTTTAAGCCACCGGGTCCGGGATGCGAACCGCGGTCAACTACGTGGGAGTCCAGCGACATAGCCATTACACTAACTGCTGGTTCCCCCAGCGTGATTTTCAAGCCACTGGATTCAGAACTAGAATCACGCAGTTGGCAGCGTGGGATCCAGTTGCCTTAACCACCGCGCCACCTGCTGGCCCTGAACTTATATTTTCATTTCACTTTTCCACAGACATTTGAAGTCCCCCCCATACACGTATATGAGTATGTGATTGAGGAATGCAACCGTAGAATCCACCAAATTTAGTTCAGACTCATATCCTGGGCATCTTCTAAAACAGACACAACCCATCAGGAGCACCGTCTCAAGACGGGTATACCAAATCTTCCTTGTTTTTAATTTTTTTTTAAAGAATTATTCTATTTCACTTTATTTTCATTTGACCAGAGAGGGAGGGGGAGAGAGGGAGAGAGGGAGAGAGGGAGAGAGGGAGAGAGAGGAGAAGTGAGAATGCAAGCCGCCAAGTCGGGGACTCGAACCATAGTCAGCCATGTGGGAGTCCAGCACCCTTAACCACCATACCACCTGCCGGCCCCCTTCCTTATTTCATATGATTAAGTAAAACACTATGAGGGGGCTTCATGAAGTGTGTTGAAAAATGGAAATAAAGTATGAGTTTATTCTAGTGCAAGACCAAATCACCCCGGGGGGACGGCCACGCCGCAATCCCTTCTCCATTCTCCTCTTGGGAATTTGGGCACACGTGCACGCACGCCTGGCGTGAGTTTCAAGCCGCCAGACCCAGGACTCGAACTGCAGTCGGCCATGTGAGATCCAGCACCTTAACCACCACGCCACCTGCTGGCCCTGATGGAGTCTTTTTGGGTTTTTTGGTAGGTTTTCACAATAGGGCACGTGTGCTCACTGGAGAGAGATAGAAAGCAAGAGAAGGGAGAGGTCACTTCCCAGGGGGTTGGCCATGCTGGAATTTCTCATCCTCCATTCTCCTCTCGGGATTTTGGGCACATAAGCCCATGCGCCCAGCTGTTCAGATCCAGGACTTGAACTGTGGTCAGCCATATGAGAGTCCAGTGCCTTAATTACCAGGCCACTCCTGGCCTTAAAATAAGCTTTTTTTTTTTTTTTTTTTTTTTTTTTTTTTTTTAGGCTTTTGCCAAAGGACACGTGCACTTGCCAGAGAAAGAGAGAGAGAACAAGGGAAAGTGAGAAGTCACCCCCCGGGGGGATAGCCACCCGCAACCCCTTCTCCTCCATTCTCCTCCAGGGATTTTGGGCACGCACGCACACGCGCCCTGCGTGAGTTTAAGCCCCTGGGTCCGGGATGCGAACTGCAGTAGACTACATGGGAGTTCAGCGACATAGCCATTATGCTAACTGCTGGTCCCCCCACAAATAAATCTTTAAAGAATTTTACTGGGACCAGCAGGGGGCATGGTGGTTAAGCCTGCTAGGCTCCCACGTGGCCAACCATGGTTCAAGTCCCAGACCTGGTGGCTTGCTTTCTCTGGTCCCCTCTCTCTGTGTGTGTCTCTCTCTCACTCTGTCTCTCTCTGGTCAGAAAGAAAGGAAAGAAGGAAGGAAGGAAGGAAGGAAGGAAGGAAGGAAGGAAAGAAAGAAAGAAAGAAAGAAAGAAAGAAAGAAAGAAAGAAAGAAAGAGAGAGAGAGAGAGAGAGAAAGAGAGAGAGAAAGAGAGAGAGAGAGAGAGAGAGAGAGAAAGAGAGAGAGAAAGAGACAAAGGGAGAGAGAAAGAGAGAAATGGAGAAAGAAAAGAAAGAAAGTTAAATGAAATAATTCTTAAAACAAAACAAGAGAACTCTTTAAAAAAAAAGATTTGTGCTGGGCCACAGTTCAGTCTCCGACAGAGAACATTCTGTGGGGAGGGTCCACAGCTCCAGGTACAACGCCCAGCGAGGTCATAAGGGCACCTGTGACCTCATCTCCACGTGGTAGCTGGAGAGACAAACGACCCCCCCAAGGTGAACCCAGGTGCGCTAACATCTAGCTACCATGAGAGCCCAGCCTGAGGAAGCCCAGAAGCCTTGCTCGGGGGTCCAGACCCTGCTGAAGAGGGTCAAGGCCTTGCTCACCAAAGCCCCGCCCCCAGCCCCACCCCCAGCCCCGCCTCCAGCCCCGCCCCCGCTCCCGCCCCGTGCCCGCAGCTCGGGCTGCTCACACGTGTATGGGTATGTGTTTGGGCACGTACGTGAAAACCACCTGGGTCGCCTTCCGACACAGCAGGTGAGTTTGGGAGCCACGGGTCTCCCAGATGCCCGGCCTGGACGGCAGGGAGAAGGCCACGCTGCCCGGTCCCTCTGCAGAGCCCACAACCTTCCAAGGGGACCTCGGGTTCCACCCCAAAGCAGGGCAAAGGAGGGGTCCAGGGTACGTCTCTCCCTGGGAGCCTTCAGGAGACACACGCAGAGAACGCCTCCAGCCCGGCTGAGGTCTGTCCCGCAGGTGCTGGACACGGGAGAGCAGCTGATGGTCCCCATGGAGGTCCTGAAGGTGGACAACGAGGGGGCCTTGTGGAAGTTTCTGCTCTCAGGAGCCATGGCCGGGGCGGTGTCTCGCACGGGTACGGCCCCTCTGGACCGCGCCAAGGTGTACATGCAGGTGTGCGTGGGGCGGGGGGCACAGCGCTGGGGCCAGCACGGTGTGGGGGTGGATGGACGTACCCTTGAGCGAGTTCAGGATGGGGTCGGAGCTGGGCAGGAGGCTGAGTGTGGAAGTGGGGCTGGAGCTGGCATCAGGGCTCTCGTGAGGGGGCACTGAGACTGGAGTTGTGGATGACCAAGGAGCGGAGGTGGGCAGGGCAGGGCTGCTCTGGGGAGGGAGAAGAGAGAAGGGTAGCAGAGACAGGCTCCAGCCCTAGCCAGCAGGTGGCGTAGTGGTTAAGGCTCTGGACGCCCACATGGTGGACCACGGTCCAAGTCTTGGACCCGGCAGCTTGAAACTCACGCCAGGCATGTGTGCATGCATACCCAAGATCCCGAGAGGAGAATGGAGACGGGATTGTGGTGTGGCCATCCCTGCTGGGGTGGGGGGTGATTGCTCACTTTCTGTCTCTCTGTCTCTGTCTCTCTCTGGTGAGCTCCTGGGCCCTATAGCAAAAAGTCTCTATAAAAATTAAAAAGAAGACCAAGTAGGATTGAGGGAGGAGGACGATGAGGGACGAGACGGACCTGGGGGTGGGAGCTGGCGTTGTCTGTCCCAGGGTCTGCCCAGGGCTGGCCAGGGGAGGAGCCGGAGAAGGAATGGGGTGGGCTGCTGGCTGGGGCACAGCAGGACTGGGCTTGGCGAGAGAGGGGTGGGGGGCTCCTCTCAGAGCCAGGGCTCCCCCAGGTCTACTCATCCAGGACGAACTTCACGAACCTGCTGGAAGGGCTGCGGACCATGGTCCAGGAGGGGGGCTTCCGCTCCCTGTGGCGGGGCAACGGCATCAACGTGCTCAAGATCGCGCCCGAGTACGCCATCAAGTTCTCTGTCTTCGAGCAGGTGGGGACCCGCTGTCCGCCCCCCAGAACCCACGCTGCCGCCCCGCCCCCGGGTGGGCTTCTCTAGGAAACTGGCTGGCTTCTCTCACACGCCTCTCTCCTGTCCCAGTGTAAGAATTACTTCTGTGGGGTCCAGGGATCCCCACCCTTTCAGGAACGTCTCCTCGCTGGCTCTCTGGCCGTGGCCACCTCCCAGACGCTCATCAACCCCATGGAGGTAAGCGAACGCGGGCCCACACGGGAGTCGAGAAGCCAGGTGGAGACGGACGCCCAGCGGCAGCTGCCACTTCTCCTCGCCTCTTCCTCTTCCTGCCCTTTCTCCTGGGGGATGAGAGATGCATCAGACCAGACCCTTCTTCTTTAAGTTTGCTAGAGGGTTGGGACCAGCAGTTGGCGTAACAGCTGTCACTGGACTCCCATGTAGTCGACCGTGGTTCGAGTCCCAGAACCGGTGGCTTAAACTCATGCCAGGTGCATTGCGTGCATGCCCAAGATCCCATTCTCCTTTCCCTATCTCTCTCTCTTTCTCACTCTGTCCCTTTCCGGTCAAATTAAAAATAAATAAAGAAAGTTAAACAAAATAATTAAAAAACAACAAGAGTAATCATTAAAATAACTAAGTAAAACACAGGGAAGGGTTGTGTAGGTGTAGTGCAAACACCACCCTTTAACGTAAGGACTTGAGCTCTGATCTGAGGATCTGATGGGGGTCCCGACCCCATCCCTTTACTCCTCCTGACCCCAAGGGACCAGTGGACCTTAGGTTCCACAGGGGTCATAATTATATCTGCAACATCCTGCCGCCCATGCCTTCTAACAAAACCTGCTTGGAGAGTGGTGGCCCGTCACGAGACGCGATCTCGTCCCTGCTCCAGGGGTTCGAGGCATCATCCGTGCCATGTATTTGGCGGAGGGTGTCTTGGGGACCATACTGGAAACCTTCCTGCTGCGATGGGTATTCTGTCTCTTTTTTTAGAGATTTTTGCTCTAAGGCAAGTATGTTCACCAGCGAGACAAAGAGACAGAAAGCTAGAAACCAACCTGTGGAGGGATGGCCACGCCGCAATCCCTTTTCCTCCATTCTCCTCTCAGAATCTCTCTGTCTCCCTCTGTCTCTCTCTGTCTTTCTGGAGAGCGCATGCACCCTATAGCAAAAACCTCTCAAAAAAAAAAAGTTTAAAAAAATTATTTTATTTACCTTCATTATTTATTTAAACCTGACCAGAGAGAAACAGAGCAAGCTAGAGACAGAGAGGAAGTGAGAAAGCAAGCCACCAGGTCTGGGACTCGAACCGTGGTCAGCCATGTGGGAGTCCAGAGCCCTTAATCACCATGCAACCTGCTGGTCCCTCTGGCATGAGTCTTAAGCCACCAAGTCCAGGACTTGAACTGCCGTCGATTAGGAATCCAGTGATGTAATCATTACGCCTCCTGCTGATCCCACATTTTATTTTATTATCATTTTTTAATTTGTCCGGAGAGAGACAGAGTGAGTCGGAGAGAGGGAAAGTGAAAAAGCAAGCCGCCAGGCCTAGGACTCGAACTGTGGTCAGCTACGTGGGAATCCAGCGCCTTCACCGCCACACCACTTGCCAGTCCCTCGTCAGGGTTTCTTTCACCCCCTCTTTCTCTTGGCCTCGTCAGGATTTGAGCTTCGGCACTGAACATCCTGAGGACAGCCCGGGGGTCCAAAGCCCAGGTGGTTGCCTTCCTGTGTCAGCTTCCTCCTCTGTAGCGTGGGGACAATGGTCGCTGCCGAGGGGCGTCAAGAGCATGAGGTCAAATGTGCTGCCCCGCTCCTCGCCCTCCCCAGGTGCTGAAGACGCGGCTGACCCTGCGCCGGACAGGCCAGTACAAAGGGCTGCTGGGCTGCGCGAGGCGGATCCTGGCCCAGGAAGGCACCAGGGCCTTCTACCGGGGCTACCTGCCCAACATGCTGGGCATCGTCCCCTACGCCTGCACCGACCTGGCCGTCTATGAGGTGCGGGTCCCGCCGAGGGGGTGGCGCAGGCAGCCCGAGCCACGGCCCGCGGCGAGCCTCCTCCGGCCTCCCTCCTCCTCCAGATGCTGCAGTGTTTGTGGCAGAAGTCAGGCAGGGACACGGAAGACCCCAGGGGCCTGGTCAGCCTGTCCTCCGTGACGCTGTCCACGACCTGCGGCCAGATGGCCAGTTACCCCCTGACTCTGGTACGGACCAGGATGCAGGCCCAAGGTCAGTCCGGCCCTCCTGGCTGCCGCGCGAGCCCCTTCCCCACCCCGGCCCCACTCTCTGAATTTTCTCATGCCCCAAAACTGACTCCTAAACTTTCCATAGCTGCTCCTGGCCCCCTTTGCTGGCCCTTGCACCGGTCAGGATTAACCATACTCAGGGCCGGCAAGTTGTGTAGTGGTTAAGGGCGCTGGATTTACACATGGTTCGAGCCCCAGACCTGCCAGCTTCCTTTCTCACTTTCCCTCCCTCCCTCTCTCTGGTGAATGCACATGCCCTATGACAAATTAATAAATAAAATTAAGTAAGTTTTTAAAAAGATTGGGGCTGGCAGGTAGCGTGGTGGTTGAAGGCGCTGGATTCTCATATGACCGACCACGGTTCAAGTCCCAGACCTGGTGGCTTGCATTCTTGCTTCCTGGTGGCTTGCATTCTTGCTTTCTCTCTCTTTCTCTCCCTCTCTCTCTCTCTCTCGTCAAATTTAAAAAAAAAATAACAGTAACAAATGGAATTAAATAAATAAATAAATAAATCTTAAAAAAAGATTGATTATACTCATCCCCAAATCCGATCCCAGCCCTCAAATGGACCCTTAAAATACTGCTAGAGGGAACCAGCAGTTGGTGTAATGGCTATGTCGCTGGACTCCCATGTAGTCGACCGCGGTTCGCGTCCCGGACCCAGTGGCTTAAAACTCACGCCGGGTGCGTGTGTGTGCGTGCCCAAGATCCCGAGAGGAGAATGGAGGAGAAGGGATTGTGGTGTGGCCATCCCCCCTGGGGGGTGATTTCTCGCTTTCTGTCTCTATGTCTCTCTCTGTCTGTCTGGCGAGCGCACGCGCCCTATAGCAAAAATCTCTCCAAAAAAAAAAAAAATACTGCTAGAACAGGACTGGTGGTATGGTGGTTAAGGCAGTTGGATCACACATGATCAACTACACAGTTCAAGTCCCAGACCCAGTGACTTTTTGGAGAGGTTTTTGCTATAGGGCGCGTGCGCTCGCCAGAAAAACAGAGAGAGACAGAGAGACAGAAAGCGAGAAATCACCCCCCAGGGGGGATGGCCGCACCCCAATCCCTTCTCCTCCATTCTCCTCTTGGGACTTTGGGCATGCACACATACACACCCAGCATGAGCCTTAAGCCACTGGGTCCGGGACTGGAACCACGGCTGGCTGTGCAGCAGTGCAGTGATGTAACCGTTACGCCAGCTGCTGGTCTCGCATTCTGGAGTGTTGTTTTTCAAGCTGCCAGGACCAGGACTCCAGCCCCACAGTCAGCCGTGTATGACCCAGGGGCCTTAACCACAATGCCACCTGGCTGACCCATCACCTTGACCTTGAAAACGTCCCTGATGGGACCGCAGTTAGCGTAATGGCTATGTCGCTGGACTCCCACGTAGTCGACCCCGGTTCGCATCCCGGACCCAGTGGCTTAAAACTCAGGCCGGGCGCGTGTGCGTGCATGCCCAAGATCCCAAGAGGAGAATGGAGGAGAAGGGATTGCGGCGTGACCATTCCCCCTGGGGGGTGATTTCTCGCTTTCTGTCTCTCTGTCTCTGTCTGTCTGGCGAGCGCACGTACCCTATAGCAAAAAAAAAAAACCTCTCCAGGGGCCAGCAAGTGGCATGGTGGTTAAATGTGCTGGACTCCCACATGGCCGACCACGGTTCAAGTCTCGGACATGGTGGCTTGCTTTCTCACTTCCTCTTTCTCTCTCTGTGTCTCTCTGATCAAACTGGAAAATAATAATGATATAATAATAAATAAAGTTAAATATTAAAAAAAAAAAAAAACTCTCCAAAAAAAGAAAAGAAAAGAAAATGTCCCTGAGCTAGCCCTGGGCACAATCCCCAAATCTCAGATGTTCCCTCCCAAATGAGTTCTAATGTTTTCTTTTTTATGGTGGGGAGGAGTGGTTTTTGTATAGGGCATATGTGCTCACCAGGAAGATGGACAGAAAGTGAGAAATCACCTCAGGGGTGTGTGTGTGTGGGGGTGGCCATGCCGCAATCCCTTCTCCTTCCATTCTCCTCTTGGGATCTTGGGCACGCATGCACACACGCCTGGTGTGAGTTTAAGCCACCGGGTTCGGAAGTCGAACCGCAGTCAACTACATGGGAGTCCAGTGACGTAGCCATTATGCCATCTGCTGGTCCCAAATTCTAATGTTTTCTATGATGTTCCCTAAAACAGCTCCATAAACTCGTACACAATTGATCCTCTCACTTTTCTCCCCACACTGGCCAATTTCCTTACTTAAAAAATTCCTTAACTTTATTTGTTATTGTTATTATCATTATTATTTTAATTTGCTATAGGACACGTGAGCTCACCAGAGAGACAGTGAGGGAAAGTGAGAAGGCAAGCTGTCAGGTCCAGGACTCGAACTACTGTCTGCCATGCAGGAGTCCAATACCCTAACCACCATGCCACCTGCTGGCAAAAATCTCCTAAATTTACCAACTAAGCTCTGAACCCTTGTCCCTGGCTTCAGTGTCACCTCCCACCCCCCACCCCCCCAAACATTCCAGCATCCCAGGAGGTCAGGCCATGTCTGGCCAAGTCCTGAGCTTGCCTCTGTTCCCTGCAGACACTGTGGAGGGCTCGAATCCCACCATGAGAGGAATCTTTCGGAGGATCCTGGCCCAGCAGGGTTGGCCTGGGCTGTACCGAGGCATGACCCCCACGTTACTGAAGGTATTGCCAGCAGGTGGCATCAGCTATGTGGTGTACGAAGCCATGAAGAAAACCTTGGGCGTATAAGCCATGAACTAGACCACAGGCCCTGGGGCAGAGATGGGACAGGAGCACCCAGTGTCTCTGGCCTCCAAGAGCTCTCCAGGCTCAGGCCCTGGGACAGCCTGGGGTGGCAAAAGCAGGCGAGGGTCTTGGATCAGAGGACTCCTGGGGTCCCCTCTATAACGGTGCAGCCTGGGACTCAAGTTTCAACTCTAGTCTGGCTTCCTACGGCTGGTCCTGGCCCCGGAGGGAAATGATGAACATGCAAACAATCAAGAATAAAGAGATGACATTTTCTTGGACATGTTTGGGATCTCTTGACTCAAGGGGGGACCTGCGGACCCTGGAGGGGTAGGAGGGGCAGTGTCTCAGTCCCGGATGGGAACGAGAGCCTGGATGACGCCAGGATCGAGGAAAGCTGAGGACACAGGAGGAAAGCTTGGGGCTCAGAGCCCCCCTTATGTGAAGGAAATAAGGGGTGTGGAATTAGGGGCTGGGAGGTCCTTGGAGGGAACTTGCCCAGCTCTAGCTTTTTGAGTTTGGGAGAGGAGGTGGTTCCATTAGTTCTGGAAGAGAAGCGGGAGCTCTAGGTTTATGGGTCCCCAGAAGAAAAAGGGGTTCAGGGAATTCTTGGATTTCCTCCCGATCTTGGGCTACCCCACCGCCGGATCTCTCAGGCTTCAAGCAGGCGGCCACGTGCCGGCCTACCCAGTCAGGCTCCTGGGGCGCTAACCCAGACATCAGGCCTGAGTTCGGGCACCCGTAGCCACCTCCCACGTCGGCTGCCATTCACTCTCATTCCCACTAATCCCTACTCGCCGTCTGACCGCCGGCTCCGCCCCAATGCAGCTACGCTTCCACTGGCTCCCACCAAAACTAGGCAGCCTTATTCCCTTCACTGCCATTTATCCAAAGCGCCGTCAGTCTCCTAACACCCGCCCCTCTCGCTCACCCATTGGCTCAGGCGTCAGGGCTAGAAAAGGATTCTGGTTAACAAGGAAAGCGATCAAGTCCAAATCTAACCTCATCGCCCAGAAGTCGTCAGGGATTGGATTAAATTGGCTGCCAATCTTTACAAGCACCGCCTTCTGTGTGTAGTCATTGGCTTTCGTGCTCCACTAGCCCGTCCAAAGGGGTCTTTCGCTAGGCCCGTCTTTCCAGCCCACGTGATTCTTCGGAGCCGTCAATCTGGTTCTGAAGCCGCCCCGCGAATCTGGAAGTCGAGCTTCATTGGCGCCGCTGCGTCCGCGGATAGCCTCAATTTACCCGCCCAGCGCCGGCAGCCTGCAGCCCATTGCCTCTGAGAGCTGTCGGTCACGCTCAGCCTCCCGCCTACTGCCTCTTGCTGCACTTCGATTCGGTGAGCGCCTCCAGAGCCTGCCATTGGTGTCCGTGAAGCGGCGGCAGCCTCCCATTGGCCCGGCGGCGCCGTCCGTCACGCCGGCGGCGGGAGGGGGCGACCCTCTCCCCCCTCGTCGTCTTCCCAGCCGCTGGGTTCCCAGAGTGCTTCGCGGCCGTGTGGAGCGAGGCCTTGTTCCCGCGTTGAGCCGCCGCCGTCGCCGCCTCCTCCTCAGCTTCAGCCTCCGCGCCAGGCCCGGCCCCGCCGCGCCATGTCGGACTACAGCACTGGAGGACCCCCGCCTGGACCGCCGCCACCCGCCGGCGGGGGCGGGGGTGCCGGGGGCGCCGGGGGAGGCCCTCCGCCGGGCCCGCCGGGCGCGGGGGACCGGGGCGGCGGCGGCCCCGGTGGCGGCGGCCCGGGCGGAGGGTCAGCCGGGGGTCCCTCGCAGCCGCCAGGCGGGGGCGGCCCGGGAATCCGCAAGGACGCTTTCGCCGACGCCGTGCAGCGGGCCCGCCAGGTGAGAAGGCCGCGGACCCGAGGGACGCGCGCGCGGGCGGGGGAGGGGGCGAGGGTCACGTGCGCGCGCGCGGGGTCGCCGCCGGGGGGGCCCGGGGCCTTCGGGGGGGTCACGTGGGCGTTAGGAGGGGGTCCTGGCCCTCCCGCGGCGCTTAGAGTGGACTCCTCGCGGGTGACCCTCCTGCAAGGGGTAAGGGCGCTTTGGGGGTTCCCGAGAGCGTTGCCTGGGTGTGCAGGGCCGCGGAGCTCGGAGACTCTCTTTGGGACCCCCCCTTAGGGCCCGCGAGGGCATGCATTGCTCTTCAGGAGGGAGCGGGTCCACCTTCCCGGCCCAGGATATTGTCTTGCTTCCCTCTCCACATCAGAGCAAAGGGTCATCTCTTTTCCCAGCCCAGCCCCGTCTCTGTCTCCACCCTAGGAAGAAGGGACTTGAGGGGGGCAGTTCCCACCCTGGAGTCTGCAAAGTAGAGAAGGGGCCCTTTTGCAACTGGAGTGGTTGAACATTTGGGTGAACCGGGGAAGGTGGGCATGGAAACGGGTTCTCAGTGCTCTGGGTGACTCTAGAGCCTGGTCTGTCTCCTTTGGGGAAAAAGGAGAGGGTCCCACGGTGGTGTTTTGAGGCGCGATGACAACAAGGAAGTGTCACATGCTGGTGCGACTGACCTCCCCGGCTCCATCCACAGCCTGTCTGCAGCCTGGAGGGGTGGGGGCCGTGATGGGAGGACATGGCCGCCCTTCCAGGAAGAGTGGCTCAGGCCCAAGGGGGACATCCTGGGATGGGAGGTCCCACTCGCGCCCTGTGTTCTTGCCCAGAGTGGGCTCTGGCTTCCTAGGGTAGGTTCCGTAAAGTGCGTCTAGTCTGGAGCTTCCACCCTGAGGCAGCTACTGGGGGAGGTGGTACTGTCAGTTGGGGTGGATGGAGCCCCAAATAGGCATCCCAAGAGCTTTGGCTCAAGGGTAAGAATTTAGGAGGAAGAAAAAGGAGTTGAGAGGTGGAGAGGCCACTCTTAGCTCAGGTGTGGGGCTCCTGGACCACAGGCAGACTTTGCTAAGTTTGCTGGATCGTTGATGGGGACACCTGTGAAGTCTGCCTTGTCGCAAGTGTAATCTGTGCCTAAAGGGTCTTCCATTTGGGTCAAATGAGGATTTTGGATACCTCTAAGCAAAGCTTCCCCATGGTCCGCCCAGTGGGTTCATGCAGAGCTTGGGCGTGGGGCCGTAAGGCAAGGTGGTGCTCTAAAGCATCCTGAAGAACCAGCCTGAGGTTCTGGCCCGGGCCACCTGCGCCTGCACCGGGGGATGTCCGGAATCTCTGCTCATGGCGAACTCCTGGGGACCCTCCTGGGCTCTGTTCCCTTGGCCTCCCGGACCGTGTCAGTGAGAATCGCAGCCTGGCACAGACTGCTTAGACACAGGCTTCATCACGGAGCAGGAAAGGGGCATTTGGAAAGTCCTGGGTGACTGGGAACCTGGAGACCTTTGGTAAAAACTCTTTCAAGGTGGTCTTGAGCGTCGAGCACGTCCGTAAATCATGGACTGGGGGATGCCGCTTGTAGGCCAGATGGCAAGACTCAACTGGTTTTCCTAAAGCAGAGACGGGGGAGGCTGTCCCGAGCCCCCGGGGTTCCTGGTGGCGACTCTCCTTTGCTTCCTGTCCATTTCCAGATTGCAGCCAAAATCGGGGGCGATGCCGCCACCACCGTGAACAACAGCACTCCCGATTTTGGGTTTGGGGGCCAAAAGAGACAGTTGGAAGACGGAGGTAACCCCCGCCCCTGCTCTTCTAGCCGGGGAGGAGGGGCTGGGGACAGACGGGGTGCTTTAGATGGGGGGCTGCTGTGTGGTGGTGTAAAACCTCTGCACTCCCGGCTCTCTGCCTCCTTCATGTCTGGTCCTGCGGTAGTGGGTGGCCGGAAGCAGGGCTCGTGCAGGTCACTAGGCCCAGGTTGTCTGTTCCCTGGACTGTCCTCCCTCTCTGGGAGGCCAGGAGGTATGGGGTGACCCAGTGGGCAGTTTGGCCAGCCCAAGGACCAGGAGCCAGTGCTGGGCGCTGACCTGTCCGAGCACCCCTCCTACACCTCTCCAGGGGCAAGGTGGTCCTCAGCCTGAAGGACTCGGGCCTTGTCTTCAGGAGCCACTTACTCCGAGCCCGGGGTAGGGGGGCCTTCCCAGAGGCCACTGCCTCTAGGTGGTCTGTTCTGTACCTGGTGTTGGGGTGGGGTGCGGCGAGGGTTTGCTCAGGGCCTGAGCTGCCACCGGTGGGCAGGCACCGTCTCTGATGCCGTCTCCCTCTCACAGATCAGCCGGAGAGCAAGAAGCTGGCTTCCCAAGGAGACTGTAAGTCCACCGGAGGTGCGGGCAGGGCGCTCTGGGCCTGGAGGAGCCGAGAGCCAGGAGTGCCGAGCTCATGGCGACTCTGCTCCGTGGAGGCTCCCGGGCTTCACCGTCCGGGGCCTGCGGGTTTTAGGGATCCCAGCACCCCTGAAGTGGAGGCTGAAAAGCTGCTTGTGCTCTTGTGGGGAGGGGGCTGCAGGATCATTAGGCACTGGGGTCCACTTGCCACTGTGACGGTCTCTAGGCCCCTGTGCCTTGTGGGGACAAGGGACCTCAGAACGGGCAGCATTAGCTGCCGAGAAGGGCCAAGCCGACCTTCCTCTTGGGTTTTCTCTTCACAGCAATCAGTTCTCAACTTGGGCCCATCCATCCCCCCCCAAGGTAAGCTGTGATTGGGAGAACGGGTTTCCACTGTCTCTGGTCTTTCTTGCTTAATGGCGGGGCGGGGGGGGGGGGGGAGGCTCTGTCGTGGCACATGGCAGAGTGCGCTCTCCGGTTGGCCAGAGCTAGCCAGAGCATGTGGACAGGAGCGAAGGCTGAGAAGCCGCGTCCCTTCCCTTGTCCCCACTGGTCTGCAGGGCTGTGGGCGGAGGTGGCAGAACTAGTCATTGGGCGGCAGCAGGGTCTCTGCTTCCTGGTGCTCCCTTACCGGGGTGAGGGTGTTTGAGAGCACAGATCCTCTTCCCAGAGCGGGCTGGGGACAGCCTTGGCTGCCTAGCCCCCTCCTCCAAATGCCGATGTGGAGTGCTGGTGCGGCTTGGCATCCCTGCTGTTGTGCCGTCCCGGGGAGGCAGGTGGATCTGACATAGGTCGTCTGTGAAGGGCCAGTTTTTCTTTCCTTTTCTAAATTGGGTCAGTAGTTTTGGAAAAGGCAAGAAAAGCGACCCAGCAGGGAAAGGAGCAGGGTATACGGCCCACTCTTGGCGGGGTCGGGAGTCTACAGGCAGAAGGCGACTCCTTGACCTGCTGGGGAAGCGTCCTGGTGCATCTCCCTGCATCGCTGGATGCAGTGGGGCCCGCTGCCCCAGCCTAGGCCTCACAGCACTCGTGGGGAAACAGACCTCGAGAGGTGACATGGCTGCTGTGGAGAGGAGGAACCCCATCTGCAGTGACGCTCTGCTGAGGCCTGTGGGGGCTGGGGCCTGTTCTCTGAGACCCTGTGGATGCTCCGCCCTCCTCTTCACCATTTGAGACTTGACTGTCAACGTCTCTCCCTACAGGACTTCAATGACAGAGGAGTACAGGGTTCCTGATGGCATGGTGGGCCTGAGTGAGTGTGGGTCACTGGCCAGGGAGACCTTGCCCCCCTGCAGGGAGACGTCAGGGATAGCCCAGAAGCCTGCAGGCCGCCTCCGTCCTCGGTGCTTGGGTCACTGGCCGGGGAGACCTTGTCCCCCCTGCAGGGAGGTGTCGGGAATAGCCCAGGAGCCTGCAGATCGCCTGCATCTGTCCCCCCTCCGTCCTCGGTGCTTGGATCACTGGCCAGGGAGACCTTGTCCCCCTGCAGGGAGGTGTCAGGGATAGCCCAGGAGCCTGCAGACCGCCTGCATTTGTCCCCCCTCCGTCCTCGGTGCTCTGGGGGTGATGCCGCCCTCTGTGTCCAAGGGGCTGGTGGCCCCTTCCCCACGCTGAGCTCCCTGGGTCAATTTTCACTTGTCTCCTTTTTCTCCACCTAGTCATTGGCCGGGGAGGCGAGCAGATTAACAAGATCCAGCAGGATTCAGGCTGCAAAGTACAGATCTCTCCAGGTAGGGGAGAGCCGGACTCCTCCCCATGTGGGGCCAAGGGCTGGGGTCAGGGCTGGGCTCTTAGTGCTGGCCGGAGCCGTGTAGAAGCAAAGTGGCTGGCCGGCACTCGCTGGGCGCTGACCACGTGCCCCGAAATGAGGCCCAGCACCTTCCCGACTCCAGCTCCAGAAGCAGTAGTGGTGGCGGTTTTTGTTCTTTTGACGTTTGGGTATGGACTGAGGGGAGAGCTTTGGACCAAGCGTGGGGTCTTGCTGCGGACCCTGCTCTGAACCATCACGGTGCCCCTGCGTGAAGTACACGCGAACAGGAGCGCCGAGGCCAGTGGCATGCTAGGCCAAAGGGGAGCCCCCAGCTCAGCCCTGGGTTCAGGTCCCGTTCTGGCTGCAGGTCTGATTGCAGACGGGCTGTCAGCACCTCTGAAACCCAGATCCCTGAGCCGCAGGGTGCCCACTCCTGCCCCCGCCCACGGCGCTCTGACTGCAGAGGAGGCTCCCCTCCCTGGTCCTGGGGGGTGAGCCAGGGTTTGAACCTTGCAAAATCTGCCTCTTCTCCACCTCACCTTTTTCCCTGGAAGTTGTCTCCCAGTGACTGTAAGCTTCTCTTAGCCTTGCATTGAACAGCCCCCCAGGTGTTTGGAGAGGCAGATTAAGAGACTTCTGCTATAGGGCACATGTACCCGATGGAGAGACAGAAAGCAAAAAATCACTACCCCCCACCCACCCATGGCCGCACTATAATTCATTCTCTAGGGACCTTGGGCACGCACGCACCTGAGCCCGGCATGTTTTAAACCACCATGTCCAGGATTCGAACTGCGGCCGACTACACACAAGTTCCTCAGCATTGCCATTATGCCATCTGTTGGTCCTGAGGCAGATTAATTTTTAGGCCATGGGTTCTCATCTGCAAGCAGGCCAGGGAGGGCACTGACCCTGTCTCTTCTCCTCCCCAGACAGCGGCGGCCTCCCCGAGCGCAGCGTGTCCTTGACAGGAGCCCCAGAATCTGTCCAGTAAGTCCTGGGGCTGGGTTTGTCGCCGGGACTAGGGGAGTAGGCAGAAGCCATCTGGATCCCTTTGAGAGTCGGGGGCAACTCCAGGCTGTGTCATCCTTCAGAGCCGCTCTGACTGGCGGGCTCAGGCCCCAGACTAGCCACTTGGCGCCTGTCAGATCCTGCCTTCAGGGTCTCCTTCCCCTGAGCTGGGTGGGGCTGCCAGACCACAGCCCTTCTCAGGTGGCGCCGCCCCTTCCTCCCCTGCCAGGAAGGCGAAGATGATGCTGGATGACATTGTGTCTCGGGGGCGCGGGGGCCCCCCAGGACAGTTTCACGACAACGCCAACGGAGGCCAGAACGGCACGGTGCAAGAGATCATGATCCCCGCGGGCAAGGCCGGCCTGGTCATCGGCAAAGGCGGGGAGACCATCAAGCAGCTGCAGGTGAGGGCCGCCCCTGGGACTGCACCCACCAGGTGGTTCTTGCTGGGGTGTACCCTCGTGCACCAGGACCCAGCCCCGACCTACACCAGCTCAGAAGAGTCCGTAAAAGCCCAGCACTAACCGTTCGCCTTGGTCATAAAGGAGCGAGCCGGAGTGAAGATGATCTTAATTCAGGACGGTTCCCAAAACACGAATGTGGACAAGCCCCTCCGGATCATTGGGGACCCTTACAAAGTGCAGGTGAGCGTGCCCCAGGGCGCCGCAGGAGGTTCTGGAGTAGTGCGGGTGGGCAGGGCAGGTGGCCTGGGGTCGGACGGCCGCACCCCCTCCCAGCCGTGGCCGCAGCACTGACCGCCTGCCTGCCGGGGAGGGCTCCTGCCCTGTGACAGAGGCACTGACCGCCTGCCTGCCGGGGAGGGCTCCTGCCCTGTGACAGCCCGTGTCTTTGCAGCAAGCCTGTGAGATGGTGATGGACATCCTTCGGGAGCGTGACCAAGGCGGCTTTGGGGACCGGAACGAGTACGGCTCTCGGATCGGCGGGGGCATCGACGTGAGTGTGGACCAGAGAGCGGGGATCGTCTTGTCAGCCTGTGGACAGCAGAGCGGCAGGCCGGACCCCAGCTCAGCACCGCTCCCCTCCCTCCTAGGTGCCAGTGCCCAGGCACTCTGTGGGCGTGGTCATCGGCCGGAGCGGGGAGATGATCAAGAAGATCCAGAACGACGCCGGTGTGCGGATACAGTTCAAGCAAGGTCAGGCCGTGGGTCCTCACCACGCCGTGTACCAACCATCAGTCAGCCTTTTCCTTCCCTCCTCCGGGGCAGATCCATGAGGACTGGTGGCCTGCAGTCTTTCCAAGTCCAGAGGCGATGTTTTCCTGTCCCCACCAAACGTCCCTTCACGACAGGGCGGCCCTGGCACCCAGCGGGCTATGCCCAGTAATTACTGCCTCAACGCCTGGGTTTTCCAAGCAGTTTGCACACAGTGTGTCTGGAGGGCCCTTAGATACTGCTTTCTGGAGATTAGCCAGGTTCTGTGAAACGCAGGGGTTAGTCCTAGGGACGCCGGGGAGCCTTCTGCTGCCCTGTCCTGGCTGGCCAGTCTCCTCTGACCAGAATCCCCAGAGCCTCCCTGCTGCCAGCTCTCCTGGGCAGGCCGAGGGTACGAGTGGCACTGGGCCCTGCTTTAAGTCAGTTCTCTCTGCTCTCTCCCTGGTGCTGGCCTCAGACGACGGGACGGGTCCTGAGAAGATAGCGCACATAATGGGGCCCCCGGACAGGTGCGAGCACGCGGCCCGGATCATCAACGACCTCCTCCAGAGCCTTCGGGTAGGTGGGCTCAGACCCACTGAGGGCCGGGGGTCCGGGCAGCTGGGTGGGGCTGCTCCAGCGAGGGACCGGCCCGGCCTCCCGTGTTCATCCTCTTCCTTCTCCTTTCTGTCCGGCAGAGTGGGCCCCCAGGCCCTCCGGGGGGCCCTGGAATGCCCCCAGGGGGACGGGGCCGAGGAAGAGGCCAAGGCAGCTGGGGGCCCCCTGGTGGGGAGATGACCTTCTCTATCCCCACGCACAAGTGCGGGCTGGTCATCGGCCGAGGTGAGGACGTCACTCCACCTGCCTCCCTCACCCCTGCACCCACTGTCCCTCAGCCTGTGCCCTGCACCCCTCACCCCTGCACTCCGGTGTCTGTCACTACAGGTGGCGAGAACGTGAAAGCCATAAACCAGCAGACAGGCGCCTTCGTAGAGATCTCCCGGCAGCTGCCACCCAACGGGGACCCCAACTTCAAGCTGTTTATCATCCGGGGCTCCCCCCAGCAGATTGACCATGCCAAGCAGCTCATTGAGGAGAAGATTGAGGTAGCTCAGGGCGGACTCGGGGAGCCTGGCTCCTTGCTTCCCTCTCACACCCCGCTCACCCTGCCCCTTCCCCCTTCTCCAGGGTCCTCTCTGCCCCGTCGGACCAGGCCCCGGGGGACCAGGCCCTGCCGGCCCAATGGGGCCCTTCAACCCCGGCCCCTTCAACCAGGGGCCCCCAGGGGCTCCCCCTCAGTGAGTATCGCTGTTTCTGGGACTCGGGGTGGGCTCGCCGGAGCGGCACGTGCCATTTACGGCTCCCAGCGGGAACATGCAGGGCTGGCCGGCCTGGGTCTCCGCTCCACGTGCCTGTCAGCCGTGTTTGCTTTCACAGGGCCTCTTGTGTACCCCCAGAACCGCAAGTTCTGGGGATGCGTTTTGTTTTGCTTTTTTAAGGTTTTTGCCGTAGGACGCATGTGCTCACTGGAGAGAGACGGGGAGTGGGCCATCACTGCCCTTCTCTGTTCTGTTCTCTCCTTGGGGTTTGGGGCACGCTCACGGACCCGGAGTGAGCTTCGAGCCGCCAGTCTGTGACTTGGACTGCAGCCGGCTGTATGGGAGTCAGCGCCTTAACCACTGTGCCACCTGCTGGCTCCCGGGACATGTCTCATGTCCTTGCACTGGTAGCTGTGACGGGGCCCTGTGGGCTGGCCTCTGGCACAGTGGGCAGCTCCACGTGTGTGTACACAGCCCTGTCTTCCTCTCCCTGCAGTGCCGGGGGCCCCCCTCCCCACCAGTATCCCCCCCAGGGCTGGGGCAACACCTACCCCCAGTGGCAGCCGCCTGCTCCTCACGACCCAAGTAAGTACAGGGCTCCCTTGCAGGGGCGGGCCTGGCCCCGGGCGCCCCCTCAGCCTCCGGTCCCTTCCTACAGACAAGGCAGCAGCTGCCGCGGACCCCAACGCCGCCTGGGCCGCCTACTACTCCCACTACTACCAGCAGCCCCCCGGCCCCGTGCCCGGCCCCGCGCCGGCCCCCGCGGCCCCGCCAGCCCAGGGTGAGCCCCCGCAGCCCCCGCCCGCTGGCCAGTCGGACTACACGAAGGCCTGGGAGGAGTATTACAAGAAGATCGGTGAGTCTGCGGCTGTCTCGGGGCTGGGTCCGTGTGGTCAGGGCCGGCCTGACGTCCCTGTGCCTTGCAGGCCAGCAGCCCCAGCAGCCTGGAGCGCCCCCGCAGCAGGACTACACGAAGGCCTGGGAGGAGTACTACAAGAAGCAGGGTGAGCCGGCGGCCGGGGCGGTGGGGGCGGCGGGCGGCCACGGCCACGCGCGCACTCACCTGTGCTCCCCCACAGCGCAAGTGGCCACCGGAGGGGGTCCGGGAGCGCCCCCAGGCTCGCAGCCGGACTACAGCGCTGCCTGGGCGGAGTATTACCGACAGCAGGCCGCCTACTACGGACAGACCCCCGGTCCCGGGGGCCCGCAGCCGCCTCCCACACAGCAGGGACAGCAGCAGGCAAGTGGGAACTGCCACCCTCCTCCTCCTCCTTTCTCCTTCCAACCCCCGGCCACCGTCCACCCCGCCTTAGTGGGTAGCGCCGGAAACCCCTTCCCCTGCGGGGTGTGCCCTTGATGCCTGCAGCGGCCGAGCGGCCAGAGGTCGGGAGTCCCCGCGCCGCGGGGCTGCGCACGCTGGGTCCAGAGGTTAAAGAAGAGGCCTCCCTCCGCCAGCTGCTTGTTCCCTGTGAGCTGCCGTGACGCTGGGGACCGAGCTCGCGGCCGGACTGTGACTGGTGGGTAGTCCGGGCGGGGCGGCCGTCCACCGCCGCTCCCACCTGGCCACCCGGGAAGAAAACAGCAATTCTTTTTCCTCCCTCTCTGCATCACTTTTTTGGGTTTTGTTCTTTTTCTTCTAATTTTTTTTTTTTAAACCCACGATCTTTTTCCCGTGTCCAAGTGACTGTGTTGCAGGCGGCCCCGGCTCCGCAGGGCCCGTGGGCCCGCCCAGGGCCCCAGGCCGGCCTCGACCCGCTCGCTCACACGCGCCTCCGTGTCCCGGTCTTGTCTGTGAAGTGGGCATGACGATCGTTGCCACCTTCCAACCTACCTCACAGGGGTGTTGTGGGGACACCGTGGTCTCAGACTGTTGATGTTGTGATGCGCCGGAGCCGCCGCCTCCCTGAAGATGGAGGGCACCCTTCCCCACAGACCCTGCGCCGCCCCTCTGCCTCTCTGCACCTGCTCCTCTGTCCCCGCTGTCTCCTCCTGCTCCTGCTCCTCCTGCTCCTGTCCCTCCTCCTCCGCCGCCGCCGCCTCCAAGGAGCAGAGCGTGCCTCTGAACCTCGCTGGGCAGTTCACAAACACATCCAGTCCGGCCCCCGCACTCGCTCGTGGGGTTCCAGCCCCTCCTCTCTGCCTGCCATCGGCACCCCTCTAGTCTCCCAGTCGCCGTCCCCTCCCCTCCCCGTAGTGACCGATTCCTCTCTTCCCTCTCCGCAGGCTCAATGAATCGAATGAATGTGAACTTCTTCATCTGTGAAAATCTTTTATTTTTTTTTTCCATTTTGTTCTGTTTCGGGGCTCTTTTTTGTTTGTTTGTGTTTTTATTTTTGTTTTGTTTTGATTTTTCCCGTTTGTTTGGCGAGAGAGCGACGGCTGCCGTGGGGGTGCGGGAGCCCGGCGGGCGTGGCTCAGAGGTGGCAGCGCGGGCACACGGGCTCTCGCTCTCTCGGTCACTCTGTGTGTCTCACGTGCTTTTTCCTTTCAAACTCGGGATCCCTCGTGTTGAGCCAGCCATAGAAGGTAGCGAGAGCTAAACCTCTGCCAAAAAAGAAATTAAAAATTAACAAAGAGCGAAACAAGCCCTATAAATTCTATATATATATAAATATATAAATCTCTACCCCCCAGCCTTCCCGAAACCGCCTCTGAGGGTAAAGCAGTTCGTTTTCTTCCTGCCACCCTTGGCCCTCTTCTCGTTTTTAAAATAAACTTTTAAAAAGGAAAAAAAGGCACTCTTGCAATTTCTTTTCTTTTTTTTTAGTTAGAGGTGGAACATTCCTTGGACCAGGTGTCCGTGTTGCAGGGCCCCCCCCCAGGCCTCTGTCCTCTAGCTGCTGCTCCCAGCTCTGCTCCGCACCCGCCTGCCCCCCCCACCCCTCTCCTCCCTCCTCCCTCCCCCCTCCTCCCTCCTCCCAGGACTGGTCTGGTCGTCGTCTTTTCACCTGTTCAAGAGAGATTGGAACTGAAAACAAAATGAGAACAAAACAAAAATTGTATGGCAGTTTTTACTTTTTATCGCTCGTTTTTAACTTCACAAATAAATGATAACAAAACCTCCCGTGTGTGCCGGTGCTGTCTCTCCCTCCCCTCCTCCCCTCCCTCCCGCTCTCTTCTCTTTCTCTCCCCCCATAGAGTTTCGAAGCAGATGTTTTGTTCTTTATAGATGTTGTTAAAAAAAAAAAAAAGGCCTGATAATGGTGATTGGAAATTACAAGCTTTGTGTTGTGGTTTTTTCCTTTTTAAGAAAACAGAAATATAAGAAAATAGTTTTCTGCAGGCGCATTGTGCTTTCTTAACTCCCCCCTCCCTTTTTGGTTAAATAAAGTGCTTTTTGTTTAAAAAAAAAATCTGCATGCTGGCTGCAGTTGTGTGTGGAGGAGGCGAGGGTCGGCTGGTGGGGACCCGGGGCGCAGGGCACCCCGGCCCCGGGCTGGGCGTTCCCATGGCCGAGCCTGCCGTGCCCCGCGGGAGCTCCTCCGGCTGCTGCTGAGTGGTGAGCCCTGGGTGGCAACCAGGCTTGTGCCTGTGCTCGGAGGCAGGCCTCGGCCTCCTGGGGAAGAGGTGGCAGCAGGTGCCCAGGCTGCTGGCCTGGGGAGGCTGAACTCCCCGCGTGGGGGCCAGACCGAGCCGAGCACAGCCTGGCTGGGCCTGCTAGGCCGAGGCGCGACCCCGGGGGCTGAGCCCCGCAGCTCTCACCTCGCAGGCACTCCTCCCTGTCCTGTGGGGGGTCGGGGGGAGCCCAGCCTGCCCCGGTCACTGCAGGCTCTCGATGACAGAGCAGCACTTGGCAAAAATGTCTTCCGGTGCTGCTTCTGCCAGGATCTAGAGAGAGGAGTGGGTCTGAGTCCACTGCGGGGACGCTGCCCCTCAGCCCGCAACGCAGCCTAGGGCCGCGGGTGCCGGGCAGGCCGAGGGCCTGTGGTGGGGCCTGGGCCCCTCGGCCACCTTGCCGCCACCTGGACGGCCAGCTTCCTCCACCCTAACAGGCAAGGGCCAGGCTGGGCGGCCCGAGGGCTGAGCTGTGGCTCCTTCCCACGGGGCCTTGATGGCCTGGGACTGGCCAGGCCGTGGCAGCGCCTTCCACTCCCAGGGTAGCCTCTAGAATGTCCAGCTCCCTGGGCCTGCTCCCAGGACATGGCCCCCCCGGCACGCAGGTGGCTCCCTGGGCCCGGCCCCCCCCCCGCCCCCTGGGAGGTGGCCCCCAGTCGCACAGGCGGCACCCACATTGCGGAGCAGGTTCTTGTGCTGGTAGAAAGCCAGGACGGGCTCGCTCAGGCTGTAGTGCGTCTCCAGGCGCCGTCGCAGGGCCGGCTCCGCGTCGTCCGCCCGGTGCTCCGCCTGGCCCCGCCGCAGCGCCCGCCGGACCATGGTCTCCATGGAGCAGTCGAACACGATGACCATATTGGGGGCTCGGCCCACCTAGGCACCAAGGGAGAGACCCAGGTAAGAGCGCGTGGGTGGCTATGTAAAACCATCCGGCCTCCCTGTCTGTCTGCGTTTTCTGTTTGTTTACCAGTTCAAGTTTGGCATGTTTATATTTGGAGAGGCAGGGTGGGACCTACGCAGAGCTCCAGAACCAAAAGACACGTGGGGAAAGTGAGGCGACTCGTACTCTGGCCACCCAGTGCCCCTCCCCTGGAGACCGCCGGGACGATCCCTCCACAGGCCTCCAGGCGTAGAGGGCACAAGCAAATGAGGCCGGCTGACATGCGACAAAGCACCCCAGCGGAGCGTGCTCACACCACACCCGCCTCCATGGCTCCACCTGACTGGATTTGTGGCCTGCGCACGCCTGGCGTGGGGCCGGGATTTGAACCGCAGTCAGCCATGTGGGGTGCGGGTCCTTCAACTACTTGGCTGCAGGCCCAGCCCTCTGCACAGATGGTAGACACGGCCAGGGGCAGGGCTTGTGAAGCAGGGCGCGTCCACACTGGCACGGGAGGCATTCCCCAAGTCCTTTCCACCATCCCCACCCGTAGTTTGACCTGCTGCCTCGGTCGTGGGTATTGAGGTTGAAGTACTCCTTTCGAAAAATTTAATTTTTTTTAACTATTTGATTTGATCAGAGAAGGACAGAACAAGAGAGAGAAAGCAAGCTGTCAGGTCTGGGATTCGAACCACGGTTGACCACGTGGGAGTCCAGCACCCTTAACCACCACCCCAACTGCTGGCCCCAGAAAAATTTTTTAAAGGATTACTTTATTTACCTTTATTTAGTTTTAATTTTGATTAGACAGGGACAGAGTGAGAGAAAGGGAAAGAAAAAGTAAGCCACCAGGTCTAAGACTCGAACCACAGTCAGCCATGTGGGAGTCCAGCGCCCTTAACCACCACGCTACCTGCTGGCCCCAACAGACTGGTTTCTTTTTACTAGATGTCAATTCCCTACACCGTAAGCATACAAAAGTCGCCAGTTACAAATAAGGGCCCCACTGGCAACAGCAAGAATAAAGCACAGAAAGCCCGGGGCCGGCACTGGATCTCACGTGGCCAGCAAAGCAAGCCCCAGACTCGGCAGCTTGAAGGTCATATCGGGCACGTGTGTGTGCCCAAAGTCACGGAAGGAGGGGGACCAGCAGTTGGCGTAATGGCTATGTCACTGGACTCCTGTGTGGTCGACCACAGTTCTAGTCTCAGACCCGGTGACTTGAACTCGCCGGGCACGTGTGCATGCATGCCCAAGATCCCAAGAGAAGAATGGAGGAGAAGGGATTGCGGCATGGCCATCCCCCCACTGCAATCTCTTCTCCTCTATTCTCCTCTTGGGCTCTTGGACATGCACACACACCTGCCTGGCATGAGTTTTAAGCTGCCGAGTCTGGTACTCAAACTGCGGTCAGCTATGTGGGAGTCCAGCGACATAACCACTATGTCATCTGCTGGCCCCGTATTATTATGTTTTAATTTGAGCAGAGAGAGAGCGAGAGAGAGTGAGAACAAGCCACCAGGTCTGGGACTCGAACCGTGGTTAGGCATGTGGGAATCCAGTGCCTTCACCACCACTCCACCTGGCAGCCCCATCACTTCCCTTTTCAATTTAATTTCATTTTCTTCAGATTTTTGCTGTGGGGTGTGTGTGCTCACTGGAAAGACAGAGAGCGAGCGAGAGGGAAAGTGAGACATGAGCTTGCCCTCCCAGAGCCCGGTGAGCCTGGGCAGGCTGGCACGTGTTCATCCACTCTCACCAGCCCGGGCTCCGTGCCAGCTCCCAGCGCGGGCCTGGGCCCCTTGGCGTTGGCATTCTCATGGCAGGTGTAGACGAGACCTACCCGATCTCAGAGGCAGACACAAACCTGCCACCCAAATGGGCCTCTGATACGCCAAGGACATGCTTCTGGTGTGCGCTTCAGTCCTGAGAAGAGGGAACTGGGGCTCGAACACTCGAATCATGCTCCCAGGCTGGCGGCGTGGCCAGGAGCGATGGCAGCCCCAGCGATGGCCGTGACACTCAGTAGGCCTCCCCATCTCCCATGGGGCACTGGTCTCTCTGGAACACCAGGAGTGAGTCCGACCTGGCTTCCTGTGGACTTCAGGGGGTTGGCCTGGGAAACCCACCCACAGTGTTTGGAGCATTGGGGGAACGCGGGAACCAGAGAGGAGATAAACACAGCTTCCGCGCTGTGCCCTGAGTACGGAGATGTCTGTCCGTCCTCTGTCCAGCCTCGGGCCAGACCTGCTGCTGGCACCAAATACCGGGGTTCCAGATGCGCTGGGTCTGGTCTAGTTCAGGTCCTGGGGACACTGACCTCGAACCTGGACAGACCCTAGCAGGAGCTGGCGTAGCTCAAACACCTGCAGGGCCAGGCAGGGCGAACGGATCTGAACGTTCCCCTGAAAGCGTCCACCAGGAAGACCCCGTTACAACATACAGTCTTGCGGGTGTTTTCTTTTCTTTTTTCTTAGAATGATTTAAGTTTATTTCTCATTATTATTATTATTTTTAATTTGATACAGGGCGCACGGGCTCACCAGAAAGAGTGCAAGCCACCAGGTCCTGGACTCAAACCAAGGCCAGCCACATGGGAGTCCAGTCCAGCGTCTCAAGCACCTCGCCACCTGCTGGCCCTGTCGTTTTACTTTTAAACTTTTAGCTATAGGGCACATGCCCTCGCTGGAGAGAGAGAGAGAGACAGAGAAAGAGGGCAAGTGAGACAGCGACCCCCTGGGGGCGGCCACACCGCCCTCCCCTTCTTCTCCATTCTCCTTTCAGGATTTTGGGCACCTGTGCATACGTGCCCAGCGTGTTTTTCCAGCCACCAGGTCCTCAACTCGAACCACACGGTCAGCCTCCTGAGGTCCAGCCGCCTTGAGCACCACACCACCGGCTGGCCCCTGCCCACCTCCCATGTTCTCTCATACAGCCACGTGAGTACACGGGAGGCACGCTTTCCTCTTCCCGTGAAGCCACACCACAGGACCCTAAATGACGCGGGACTCCTGCCTCTGTGATGCAGGAAGTGGTGTGCTGGGGACACCAGGGCGAAGCGGTGGCAGTCACGCATGGGCGGAGGGGTTAAAGTCACCCCCCGCCCGGGCCTCAGTCCTGCCTAGATTGTGCAAACACAGGCGAGCTCCCCGATTGGGATGCCAGCAGTGCGGGCGCCTGGAACCTTCCGGAAGATGAGTCCTGACCACGCAGGGTGCTGAGAGCAGGCTCAGAAAACGCCGTGCTGCTGTTGCCATGGGGACGGCAAGGCCCGCGTTGCCAAGTCAGTCGGTTTTCAAGACAAGCTGGGAATCTGGATGTGGAAGCTTCCCATGTCTGAACCCTCGGCCACGGGTCCCACGGAGAAGCTGGGAAACGCCGTGAAGTCCAAAGGGAACATGGCGGGGGGCGCATGGGCCCAGGGTCAGGGAACATGGCGGGGGACCGCATGGGCCCAGGGTCAGGCCTGTGGCCTCCGTCCTGAGACCCAGCCACCGCTCGCTCTGGCAACCCCACCTAGCTGGCATTCCTGCCGGGGCACCTGGCTGAGGCCGGGTGCTGGCCTGAAACGCATCAGCTGGCCTTGGCCCCCACAGAACCCCGAGTCCTGGAGGGGGAGCCCATATTTGCTCTTCAGCTTCATCGTGCTGAGCCTGCCCTGAAGCTGCAAACAAAGGGCAGGGCCCCACCTGCCGTAGGGACAGCTGGCCTCGCCCTGGGTGACTTTCGAGTCCATCCAAGCGACTGGACCTCTTGGAAGGGCGTCAGCGAATCCCAGGCCAGCCTAGCACCTGCGAGCTGCCGGCAGGTCCTCTGCTGCTGCTTAACCGTTTCCAGACAGAAGGACGGGGTCCCTGAGGTTCAGTGCACCGCACCTCCCCTGCTCAGGCCTGGCTTCAGAGGGGCCAGCTGACGGCACGCCCTTACCGCAACAGGACCCATGTGGGAAAGGTCGTGGGTTTGGGGCCAGGGAGTCTCCCTGAGCACGTGTGTGCCCACGATCCAGGCTGGCTGCTGCTGGAGGCGAATTATAATGCAAAGTCCCTCACGGGGGTGGCGTGGTGGTTCAGTTGGACTCCCACACGGCCAACTGTGGTTCAAGTCCTGGACCTGGTAGCTTGCTCCCCCCCCCCCCCGGTCAAATTAAAAAGAATGACTAACAAATAAAATTAAATCAAATCATTCTTTAAAAACAAAACCCTACATGGAATGAAGAAATAAACTTAAAAAAAGAGATAGACCTGGGCCAGTCTGGCGGTGCACATGCAGCACGACCTGAGGCTGGCAGTGGCTTGTGGCTTCAAGACCTGTTGGTCAGGCCAGCAGGTGGTGTAGTCATTAAGGCAATGGACACTCCCACATGGCTGACCACGGTTCGAGTCTCGGACCTGGTGGCTTGCTTTCTCACTTTCCCTCTCTCTGTGTGTCTGTCTTTCTCTGGTCAAACAAAAATAAATGAATGTATAAATAAATAATTCCTTTTTTAAAGGAAACCTTGTTGGTGTCTCTTTCTCTCTCTCTCATGTTCATTGAAAAAAATAAATCTTTTTTTCTTTTTTTTTAAAATTATTCATTTACTTTTATTATTATCTTCTTTCTCTCTGACAGAGAGAGAAAGGGAAAAGGAGAAAGCGAGATACCAGGTCCAGGACTTGAACTGTGGTGGGCCACGTGGGCATCCAGCACCCTAATCACCACGCCACCAGCAGGCCCCAATAAATCTTTTGTCTTTTCTTTTCTTGTTTTTAAAATAACTATTCATTTAATTTTATTTATTCACTCGTTTATTCTTAATTTGACAGAGAGAGAGACACACACACACAGAGAGAGAGAGAGAGAGAGAGAGAGAGAGAGAGAGAGACAAAGTGAGAAAACAAGCCACCAGGCCCGGGACTTGAACCATGGTCAGCCATCTGGGAGCATCCAGCGCCTTAACCATCATGCCACCTGCTGGTCCCTTCTTTTCTTTTTTAAAAAGATTTATTTATTTATTTATTTTTGTTATTATTATTTTTTAATTTGACCAGAGGGAAAGAGAGAAAGCAAGCTGCCAGGTCTGGGACTCAAACCATAGTCAGCCATGTGGGAGTCCAGCACCTTTAACCACCACACCACCTGCCAGCCCCACAATAAATCTTTTTTCAAAAAGGTTCTGGCCCCTTGGGACTAGCAGTTAGCGTAATGGCTATGTCGCTGGACTCCCACGTAGTCGACCGCCGTTCGAGTCCCGGACCCGGTGGCTTAAACTCACGCTGGGCACGTGTGCGTGCGTGCCCAGGATCCCGAGAGGAGAATGGAGGAGAAGGGATTGCGGCGTGACCATCCCCCCGGGGGGTGATTTCTCGCTTTCTGTCTCTCTCTCTCCCTCTGTCTGTCTGGCAAGTGCACGCGTCCTATAGCGAAAACCTCTCACAAAAAAAAAAAAAAAGGTTCTGGCCCGTCAAGGCCAGCAGGTGGCACGGAACCAGGTGGCTGGATCCCACATGGTCAACTGTGCAGTTCAAGTCCTGGGTGGACCCGCAGCTTGAAAATCACACGGGGTACGCGTGCATGCGTGTTCCCAGGCCCCGGAGGAGAAGGGATTGTGGTGTGGCCGTGCCCCCGGGGGGTGATTTCTCTCTCTCGCTCTATCTCTCGCTCTCTGGCTCTCTGGTGAGCACACGCGCCCCACAGCAATGACGAGAAGGGAGGAGAAGAAAGTCCGTGTGCTCTGATCTCTCCCCTGGAGATCAGACCTTCTGACCTCCACCCAGCACAGCTCGGGCCCCTGGACGTGGCGCGCATGCGCACACGCGCTCACGGCTCACTCACCAGGCGCTCGAACTCCTTGGCCTGCTTCAGCTCTCGGGGGAAGCCGTCGATGAGGAAGCCTCGGCTCTCCGGACGGGACAGCATGTTGTCACTGACCATGTCCAGGATGGTGCCCTGGGGAGGAAGGGCTTCTGCTTGGGGGGTCTGGGGAGCCCTCTCCTCCTGACCTGCCCCAGGTGAAGACGGGGTGCCACCGCCCCGCCTGGTGCCCTGGGTACTGAACCTGTTCTGAAGCCCGGGAAGCCGTGTCTGAGAGCTGGGCCCGCACTGTCTGGTGGGTGGGCACCAGGCTTGTGGGTGTCATTTCACTGTCACCGCCACGTTAAGAGGTAGGTACTGGGGTGACAGGCTCATTGGTCATGGAGGGAATAAATACCAGCATTTCTTTTTTTAAGAATTTTTTTTTTCTTTTTATTGGGAGAGGTTTTTGCTATAGGGCGCGTGTGCTCGCCAGAAAGACAGAGAGAGACAGAGAGACAGAAAGCGAGAAATCACCCCCAGGGAGGATGGCCACGCCGCAATCCCTTCTCCTCCATTCTCCTCTCGGGATTTTGGGCACGCACGCACCCGTGAGTTTAAGCCGCCGGGTCCGGGAACCACGGTCGACTACGTGGGAGTCCAGCGACATCGCCATTATGCTAACTGCTGGTCCCAAAGAATTATTTAATTCCATTTATTATTATTATTTTTTAATTTGACCAGAGAGAGAAAGGGAAAGTGAGAAAGCAAGCTGCCAGGTCCAGGACTTGAACTGTGGGGATCCAGTGCCTTTATCCACCACCTGCCAGCCCAGCTTTTTTTTTTTTTTAAGCTTTTTTTTTTTTTTTTGGCCCTAGGGCGTGTGTGCTCCCAGGAGAGAGAGAGACAGAGACAGTGGGAGGGAACGTGAGAAATCACCCCCCAGGGAGGATGGCCATGCTGCAATCTCTCCTCCATTCTCCGTCCTTCCAGGATTTCGGGCATGCATGCACATGTGCTCCTCAAGCCTCTGGGTCCAGGACTTGAACCATAGGGTTGGCCGTGTTGGCCCAGGCTGCCCGACCCACCAGGCCATGGAGCTGGCCAAGACTGGCTAAGGGCCAGGGGCACTTTGCTAGGCGCTTTCTAGGAGTGCCATCACCCAGCCCTCCCGACACCCCATTTTACAGATGGGGAAATGGAGGCTCTGCAGGAAGGCAGGGGCGGGGCCTGGGGTCGCAGCCCTCCCGGGTCCCTCGGCTCCCGCAGCTTCCATGACTCGGTGCTCCCTCTCCCCAGCCGTGAGCTCTCACCGTGGGCACCAGGAGCCCCTGCAGCATGATGTCCCGGATCTGCCGGCCCCGCCGGGTGCCCCTCTGGGCCTCCTGCCGCAGCAGCTGGCCCAGCCCCACGTGGCAGAGGCCGTACTTGCTTGCCATGTTCCTGCACTGCGTCCCCTTGCCACAGCCAGGGCCGCCCATCACGAAGATGATCAGGGGGGACTTGAGGATGTCTGCGGGGCCCAGGGAGAGGGAGGGAGGTGAATGCCTGCAGGGGCTGGCGGGCACCGGGGGCCATGTCCTTGGGTGACGCCGGGCTGGGTCCCTTGGTCCACCCTCCTTTGCCCTGGGGGCTGCTGGACAAAGACCACTCCCGTCGCACTCAGCCCTGTATTCCTAGCAGATAACGTGGCTCCTGACAGCTAGAAGTGGACGGCGGTACCTGTCTCCCCCAGGAGGAGAGGGGATGGCCACTCCACAATCCCTTCTCCTCCATTCTCCTCTCTGGATCTTGGACACTCACCCAAGGCGCCTGATGTGAGCTTCAAGCTGTCAGGGCAGGGACTGGCACTGCTCAGTTGGCCACGTGGGACCCAGTGCCACCACGCTGCCTTCTGACCCTTGAATTTGCCAAACTCACTCCCCCCACTGTTCCCTCCACCTGGAAGGAAGAGCCCTGCCTGCCCAGGTTCCTCTGGTCAGCTCTGCCATCACTTCTCCACCTGCTGTCTGGAGTCTGCTCAGATCCTCCCCATGTCCTCCACGGCCATGGCCACACGGTTGTGACTTTTGTTTATTCGTTTGTCTTCCCACCAAGACGAGGACCCTCCCTGTCTGCTCACCCCTGTATTCCTAGCAGATAACACAGTCCCTGACGTCTGGAAGTGGATGAGGGATGAACCAGTGTCCAAGGCCACCAAGCTTGTTTATGGTCCCATTTTTGTGTTTAGCATCCGTTCCCCTTTGCTTAGCCAACTCCTACGCATCCCTCAGAGCCCAGCTGAAATCACCACACTTCCGCGAGCCCTCGGGGCCAGCTATGCTTCTGTTAGATCCCGTTTTTCTGTCGCCACTGCGGTCAGGACAGGAGGGCTGATTGACACGGTCGCCGCTGGGGGCGCTGCAGTGTTTCCGAAGCAGGGAACCCATGAGCTGCGCACGCGCAGTCGTGGTGCTGCCGCGACCGCGGTGGGGGTTGGTCTGCACACCTGGCCCGGCGGCTCCCTGCGCCTTCCTGCTGTCCCCGACACCCTCCTTCCCTTCCCCCGAGGAGCCAGCGACCCCTGCGATGTTACCCTTCTCCCACGGCCTCAGCGGCCTGCCCATCTGGGGCAGCGTGGACTTGCACAGACCCATTCTGCCAGCACCCCTGGGGGCGGTCGCGTCCCATCCCCACCCGGGCCCCGACCCCCTCCTGGCTCGGCTCAACGTCACAAGGGCTCCCGCCCTGATCATTTTGCGGGATGATTGGACTCCACCCAGGAGACAGGGCTGCAAATGACCCCCGAAGAGGGCTTTATGGAGCGGGGAAACGACTCTACAGGACGAAGTAGGCCTCGGTTGCTATGGTGACGGGAACTCACTTCCGGAGCCAGCGAGCGCATGCGCAAAAAGCCCGGGAGCCAGCGAAGAATCGTTTCTTCCCTCTCTTCCCAGAGTGCGCCGCGGGCCTTGAGAGTGACGTCACGGGAGGGGGCGTTCCCACGCGCCGTGTTTAAAGTAATCACGTAATCGCGCCATATTAGAGCGCGCGAGCGACAAAAAGTGCTTTGTCTGTGTCAGACTCAGTCGGTCTTTGTCCTGTCTGAAAACAGAAGGGCAAGGGCGGCCTAAGAGACAGTGCGAAGGGCGGCGCTGGTTGCCATCGCGACGCGGCCCTGCGGGGGTATCGTCACTTCCGGGCAAGGCGACAGCGCAGGCGCAGACGGAGCCGGCCAAGTGCGGCTTCCGGGTAGTTTCTCCCTGGGCCTCCTGGCGGGTGGTCTTCGCTCCCAGCTAGAGACCAGACACGCAGAGGCCCGCCTCCCGGGCTGAGGGGCGCGGACTCCGAGGGACGAAGCGAATCCGGGTCGGACCGGACTCTCACCACTGACCATCGCCCATGGCGGCCCTGGTGAGTATGAATGAGGCGGGGTCCGGGGGTCCCCGCGGCGGCTCCGCGGCCCCTCACTCACCAGCCATCCCGCCCCCTCTCCCCGCAGGGCCCCGGCAGCCAGAATGTCACCGAGTATGTCGTCCGGGTTCCCAAGTAAGTCCCTGACCGCCTCTTCTACTCCCCAAGAGCGGATCGAAACCTTCCCGAGCTTCTGGCCGCTTCTGGTCCCGCCGGTGGCTCTGGGGCTGACTGGGAGCCGCCGGGGTTGGGCTGGGGCCTCTTTGGGACGTCAGTGGTTTTTGAACGGATGAGTACACGAGCCGCTGCGTTGGCAGGCCGCAGGGTCGAGGCCTGTGCCATCCCGTGTTGCCCAGACTTCCCCGGAAAGGACGAGGACGCAGTCTTTGTCCTGCTCCCGACTGCTCAGGGGTTCTTCCCTTCCCAGTTCTTTGTGCATGCTGCTCCCTCTACCAGGAGCAATCCTCCCCCACACCCCCAACGGGTACTCTCCCCATCCAGTATCTTTCTCCTCCAAGATGCACTCCCTGCTTGCCCTCTCGCCTCCCCAGGGCTGAGTTCCTGACTATCCCCACCAAATCTTTGTCCCTCCTGTTCTATGTGGCATTGGGAGGGGATGGATCCGGCTTCTCTCACAGTCTGGGCACCCCTAGGCTCTCTGGTGCGTCCCTAGCATTGCCCAGCACAAAGGGCGGAACATGGTGGGTTTGTTGACAGAATGGTTGGTTGAATGGTCACCATCTCTCCTTACCTGCTCCAGGAACACCACCAAGAAGTATAACATCATGGCGTTCAACGCCGCAGACAAAGTCAACTTTGCTACTTGGAATCAGGTGAGTCCCTCGACTTGGGTGGTGAGAGAACCTCCTCTTGGACTCAGTGGTCGTAGTCCTTATTTAGCTGTAAATCAAACTAATCAAACTAATGCGGGGGCAGGAGGTGGTGTGGTGCTTTAAGGAGCTAGACTCCCACGTGGCTGACCATGGTTCGAGTCCCAGACCCAGCAGTTTACTCCCTTGCTTTCCCTTTCTCTCTTTGTCTCTGGTCAAATTAACAATAATAACAAAAGGACCAGCAGATGGCATAATGGTTATGTCACTGGACTCCCATGTAGTCTGCCACGGTTCAAGTCCTGGACCTGGCACCTTAAAACTCACACTAGGTACATGTGCATGTGTGCCCAAGATCCCGAGAGGAGAATGGAGAAGGGATTACAGCGTGGCCATCCTCCCTTGGGGGTGATTCCTCGCTTTTTGTCTCTCTCTCTCTCTCTCTCTGGCAAGTGTACTCACCCAGTAGCAAAAATCTCCCCCCACCTAAAAAATAAAAAAGGGGGACCAGCAGTTAGCGTAATGGCTATGTCGCTGGACTCCCACGTAGTCGACCGCGGTTCGCGTCCCGGACCCGGCGGCTTAAACTCACGCCGGGCGCGTGTGCGTGCGTGCCCAAGATCCCGAGAGGAGAATGGAGGAGAAGGGATTGCGGTGTGGCCATCCCCCCTGGGGGGTGATTTCCTGCTTTCTATCTCTCTGTCTCTCTCTGTCTGTCTGGCGAGCGCACGCGCCCTATAGCAAAAACCTCTCCAAAAAAAGAAAAAAAAATAAAAAATAAAAAAAATAAAAAAAATAAAAAAGGAAAAAACAATAATGAGTAACTTTAAGAAATACTAATGTGTTGAGCCTAGGAAGGGGGAAGGGGGTTTCTGGTGGGGGCACCCCCCCAGGTAAAGGCAGGGACCCTGAGAGTTTGGCTTCCCGTTCCCCCAGGCTCGCCTGGAACGGGACCTGAGCAACAAGAAGATCTACCAGGAGGAGGAGATGCCCGAGTCGGGGGCAGGCAGCGAGTTCAACCGCAAGCTGCGGGAGGAGGCCCGGAGGAAGAAGTACGGCATCGTGCTCAAGGAGTTCCGGCCAGAGGACCAGCCCTGGCTGCTCCGGGTCAACGGCAAGTCGGGCCGGAAGTAAGTGGCAAGAGCTGGGGGCCCGCCTGCAACCCCTCACACCCGCCTGAGCCCGTTTCCCACCAGTGCACCGAGGGTGCCTGTACCTCCTCCCTCGTGGTGTTTTCTTTTTACGTGAACCCAGTTGGCATCTCTGCCTGGCTGTGGCAGCCTGGGCTTCACGGTGCAGGAAGCCTGGGGGTCCAGGCCTGGGGTGGGGCTGGGGATGCCGGATGTCCTCCCGGAGCAGGCGGGTGTGGGCAGAGCAGGAGAGCCGAAGGTTAACTGGATGGAGGCACTCCAGGCAGAATGGCACATAACAGTACAGTGACAGTCCCAGGGATCCACCCAGACTTGCCCCAGGGGACCTCAGAAGGGGGCAGGCAGAGAAGGGGCACGCTCAGCAAGGCTGTCTGGACCCTTGGGGAGGAGGAGGGTGAGGGCAGAGGCCAGGCTGGAGGGCAGGTGGCCTGCGTCGCTGCCCACTTCAACCTGGCCATGCCGCCCCGTGCCATCCCGGCCCCTCAGTGGTAGCCCACGGGCACGTCAGGTGGGCCTGACTGCAGGACCGGCTCTTCAAGGCTGACCTAGCACGGTCCTTCCAGAAATGGCCCGGACACGCTCGGAGCGCTGGCCTAGCTTGGGGTGGTGGGCACGCTGGCCCTGCTCTCAGACGTGGACACTGAGGCTCCAGAGGCAGGCCCAGGACGCTACTTGGGGCTGGGGCTGGTCCTGTGGGCTGGCCGTGACCAGGGCTCCTCACAGGTTCAAGGGCATCAAGAAGGGCGGCGTGACAGAGAACACGTCCTACTACATCTTCACCCAGTGCCCCGACGGGGCCTTCGAGGCCTTCCCCGTGCACAACTGGTACAACTTCACGCCGCTGGCCCGGCACCGCACACTCACTGCAGAGGAGGCCGAGGAGGAGTGGGAGAGGTGAGTGGGGCTGGGTCGCGGGTGGGGCCCTGCCCGTCGGCATTCCCCAGGCAAGAGGTGGCACAGGCTGAGGCTGGCGGGTGGTGTGGTGGTTAAAGGCCCTGGACTCCCACATGGCCAACCACGGTTCAAGTCTCAGACCTGGTGGTTTGCTTTCTCACTTCCTCTCTCTGTCTCTCTCTGATCAAACTGAAAAACAATAATGGTAATAATAAGTAAAGTTAAATAATTCTTAAAAAAAAAAAAAAAAAAGAGGTGGCACAGGCTGAGCTCAGTTGCCAGGAGGGCACGGTGACCTGCCACCTGCCCTGTGCAGAGCAGGTGTCTATGCAGGAGCTCGGGAGGGGCCTTCCAAGGCCGTGGCCTCAGTCGGGGCCCTGGAGGTGGGGTGGAGCAGCAGGCGTGTGGATGAAGCCTCAGGTGCCTGGCTGAGGAGGTGACCTCGGGGCCACCACTGCCCTGGGCTATGTGCAGACGGTGCAGGAGGGAGCTCAGGACAAGTCTACAAAGCTGCTCTTCTGTGTCTCAGACTAGCAGATGTTCTAGGAGCCTCGGTCTCCCAGAAGGTCCAGAAACCTGCTTTTTTTTTTTTTTTTTTTTGCTGAAGCCCTTTTAGCTTTTAAGTTTTTGAATGGGTCATAGGTTGGCTTCGCTCTAAAAAGCAGCCTCCCCACAAGGCGGGGAAGAGTCGTCCCCCCCCCCCCCCCCACCCCACCCCCGGGCCTGCTTCTCCCTGGCTGGTGTCTGCCTGCCCCTCGCTCGCTCTTGGGATTCCTGTTTAACTTGCGGTGGTTTGTTTGTTTGTTTTTAGGATCTGCTTTGTAAGTTTTGGGGCGAAAAGCTTAGTGTTTTAGAGAATCACACGGAGGCTGGGGGAAACGCCATCGTTTGAGCAGATGTTGGCTGGGCTCATCAGGTCCAGAGACAGAGTCCGTACCCGAGTCACGGGTGCTCCCAACATACATCTAGGCATGGCAGATGCAGGATAGCTGACCTGCCGTGTGGCTGCCACCCATGACAGCTTTCTCGTTTTTATTACGGTTAAATACACGTGCCAGGGCCGGCTCCATGGCCTGGTGGCTAAGGCAGTCAAGCCCCACATGGCCACCCACAGTTCAGGTCCCGGACCTGGCAGCTCGAGAAACACTGAGCACATGTGTGAGTGTACTCGGAGTCCCAGAAGGCGGGAGGGGTGGGGGAGAAGGGACTGTGGCCTGAGCCCCACAACCCCTTGGGAGTGCTTTCTCATCTCCCTCTCTGTCTCTCCCCAGTGAGCACACACGCACACACAGACCAGACCACATGACGTGACATTCACTGTTTTAATCACGTCGACGTGTGCAGCTCAGTGACAGTAAGGACATTCCCACGGGTCAGCCGTCCTCGCCATCACCCCAGCTTGCTCATCTTCTCAGTCTGAGACTTGGCCAGCAGGTGGCATAGCTGCTAAGGTAATGACTCACATGGCCGACTGTGGGGTTTGAGCCCTAGACCCAGCAGCTTGAAAAACACGCAGGGCACATGACTCGCTGGAGAAACAGAGACAGAGAGACAGCGAGAAATCACCTGCCAGGAGGGGTGGCCATGCCACAATCCCTTCTCCATTCTCCTTTCAGGATCGTGGGCATACATATGCACATGTGCCCAGTGTGAGGTTTAAACCAATGGATCCAGGACTTAAACCGTGGTCACAACATGGGAGTCCAGCAGCATAACCATGATGCCATCTGTTGGTCCCTGGCCACAGATGTATAGCAAAAACCTCTCTAAAACAAAACATCGGTGGCCAGGGGGACAGTGTCACATCATTCCAGTGTTCCAATGGAAACATCTGTGTGCCTAGTCATTAAATAATAAAAAGGCACTCATGGGACCAGCAGGTGGCGTGGTGGTTAAGGTGCTGAACACTCCCACATGGCTGACCATGGTTCAAGTCCTGGACCTGGTGGCTTGCTTTCTTACTTCCCCTCTTTCTCTCTCTGTGTGTCTCTGTCAAATTAAAAATAAATGAATAAATAAAAATTTTTAAAAAGGCACTGATAAACTATATTAAAAAGACCTTAAATAAAGTAATTTTAAAAGGGGGGAGTGGAGCCTGCAGGTCTCATGGTGGTTAAGGGCGCTAGACTCCCATATGGCTGACTGCAGTTTGAATCCCAGACCTGGCAGCTTGCTTTCTCTCTTTCTTTCTCTCTCTCTCTCTCCATCCCCTGGTCAAATTAAAATAAATACATAAATAAAGTTAAATAAAGTAATTTAAAAAAAGACCAGTGTGAATATCTCACAGCTTGATTCTGTTGCCTAGTTTTTTTTTTTTAAGGAATTATTTAATTTTATTTCATCACTCACTTTAATTTGTCCAGAGAGAGACGCCAGGTCTGGGACCTGAACTGTGGTCAGCCATGTGGGAGTGTCCAGTGTCTTAGCCACCACGCCACCTGCTGGTTCCCCATCTGTTGCCCAGATTTAGTATGACTGTAAAATAACTGTTTCTCCACTAAACTTACAAAGCTGATTGTAAAGAAAATACAGTAAATGAGACGAATAGGGGCTTCCAGAAGCCTGGCAGAAGCAAAGTGGGGAGAAGGGGAGCCTGCGCTGCCAGCAGCGATCAGAGAATGAGGCCTGAGTCTGAGTGATCCAGGCCCTGAGGGGCTCAGGCCAGAGAGGGAGTAGAAGGGCCGGCTCTCCCCGGTGACATCGGGGCATCTCAGGCCCTGGCCGTCCCTGGGAGGTGCTGACACCCCCACCCGGCCTGCAGGAGGAACAAGGTCCTGAACCACTTCAGCATCATGCAGCAGCGGCGGCTCAAGGACCAGGACCAGGACGAGGACGAGGAGGACAAGGAGAAGCGTGGCCGCAAGAAGGCCAGCGAGCTGCGCATCCACGACTTGGAGGACGACCTGGAGATGTCCTCCTCCGACAGCGAGGCCAGCGGCGAGGACGGTGAGCGGGGCCCACCCGGAGGTGCCCGGGCCGCAGTTCATTGAGGCCACGTCACGTAGGGCCCCGAGGGAGGCTGCAGAGGCTGGCGGGAAAGCCGGGGCCGTGGCCTCTTGGGGCCTCCCCAGGAGAGATGGTAGGGTTGGCCAGGCTGGAGGTCCCGTGGCTGCAGGTTCCGCGGCTGCTCCGGTTGCCCCAGGTGTCACCTGCCCTGGGTGATTCAGGGCGGGGCAGTGGCTTGGTATGTGACTGGGGCCAGGGCTCTGGACTGGGTAGTTTGCCCATGATAAGCGAGCTCCAGGCAGGCCCTTCCCTTCTGCAAGAATAGGCCAGTCCTGGGAGGCCGGCTCGCGGTCAGCAAGGCTCCCAGACACCTCCGGCCTGAACATCCTCGCCCCTTCTCAGGAGGCAGAGCCCCCAAGGCCAAGAAGAAGGCCCCAGCAGGCAAAGGGGGCAGGAAGAAGAAGAAAAAGAAGGGTTCCGATGACGAGGCCTTCGAGGACAGCGACGACGGGGACTTCGAGGGACAGGAGGTGGACTACATGTCAGACGGCTCCAGGTGAGGCAGGCGAGGCAGATGTGGCCCCCTCAGACCTGGCCTGCAGACGCATTGCTCACCCTGTGCCCGCGTCTGCCCACAGCAGCTCCCAGGACGAGATGGAGGGCAAGCCCAAAGTGACGCAGCAGGAGGAGGGCCCCAAGGGTAGGCGGCACAAGGGACCAGGGTGGGCAGGACTGGCCAGGGAGGCAGGGCCCTGAGGGGAGGTGGGGCTGGTGGGAATAGACACGGGTGGGCGGGGCCGCAGGGGAGGCGGGGCCCAAGGCCACGGGGCTGGTGGGAATAGACACGGGTGGGCGGGGCTGCGAGAGGAGGCGGGGCTGGTGGGACTGGACTGAGTGGGCGGGGTCAGCAGGGGAGTCGGGCCCAGAGCAGGTGGCGCTGGTGTAATGGGTGGGCAGGACAAGCGGGACAGGCTGGCCCTCCCGCTGGCTGGTCCTCTTCCCTCACACCCACGCTGGCCCTTTCCCAGGTGTGGACGAGCAGAGCGAGAGCAGCGAGGAGAGTGAGGAAGAGAAGCCGCCGGAGGAGGACAAAGAGGAGGAGGAGGAGAAGAAGGCGCCCACTCCTCAGGAGAAGAAGCGCAGGAAAGGTGCGGCTCAGCGGTCTCAGGGGCTCCACTAGGCCTGGCCTCCCTCGGCGGACGTGTGGGTGCACTCAGGACCCTCAGCCCCTGGCTCTGACCCGCCTCCGCCCACATGTCTCCGCAGACAGCAGTGATGAGTCGGACAGCTCGGAGGAGAGTGACATCGACAGCGAGGCCTCCTCTGCCCTCTTCATGGCGGTGAGGCTGGGGTGGAGGGCAGAGGGCGGGGCCGGGGCCTGCTCTAGGCCTTCTCTATTTTCAGGCTCCTGATCCCAACCCCTACCCTGACCTGCAGAAGAAGAAGACACCCCCGAAGAGGGAACGGAAGCCGTCGGGAGGCAGCTCCCGGGGCAACAGCCGGCCGGGCACACCCAGCGCCGAGGGCAGCAGCACGTCGTCCACCCTGCGCGCGGCCGCCAGCAAGCTCGAGCAAGGTGAGCCGCCACCCAGCCGCTGCCTCCGGCCTCTGTCCGTGGATCTGGGCTGGGGAAGGGACGAAGAGTCAGGGGCTCTCCCTGGGCCCTTGTTCCGTCGTTGTCTGGCCCTCCCGGCCCAGGGCCCAGACTCAGCCCTGACTCTCCAACAGGGAAGCGGACAGGCGAGGCACCAGCGGCCAAGCGGTTACGGCTGGACGGGGCCCCCCAGAGCCTGTCGGGGAAGTCCACCCCCCAGCCGCCCTCCGGGAAGTCAACGCCCAGCAGCGGGGACGTGCAGGTGACCGAGGACGCCGTGCGCCGCTACTTGACGCGGAAGCCCATGACCACCAAAGACCTGCTGAAGAAGTTCCAGACCAAGAAGACAGGGCTGAGCAGCGAGCAGACGGTGAACGTGCTGGCCCAGATCCTCAAGCGCCTCAACCCTGAGCGCAAGATGATCAACGACAAGATGCACTTCTCCCTCAAGGAGTGAGACCAGCGCCCTCCCAATAAACAGCTGTGCCCCCAGAGTCTCGCGCACTCACTGCCCATCTGTCCCACTCCCTGCTCCTCAGGGCCCCCGTGGTGGCCGCCTCCACCGACTTCTGTCTGGCCTTTCCCCTGGGACCGCCACGTGCCTGGTGGAGCATCTCCCTCCCTCGGCACTGAGCCCTTTCACAGTGACTCGGCCTCGGGCTGCCTGCTGGGTGACTTCCTTTTTTCCTTTTCTGTTAACTATTTCTTCCATGAGTGAGAGTACTCAGGTCACAATGCCGCAGTCCACCCCCAGCCCCAGACAACCCCAGGTCACAGGGCACTCGGGGAGGGCCCCAGACGCAAACCCAGAACCTGCCTGGCCACCAAAGCCCAAGCCCCCTTGTGGCTGGTGCCGGTAGCTGGCCTGGTTTGCAGAGTTCCAGTCCACTCAGAACACACCTCCGACTGGGTGCTTTGTAAGGAAAGGTTTACTCGGTAATGGTTTAGAGGTCCAGAGGCCCACGGGCCACATCTGCTAAGGGGAGGAGCCCTGGGTCTGTGTCCACGTCTTAATTTTGTAAATTTGCCAGGGGCCAGCAGATGGTATAGCCGTTACATCACTGGACTCCCACATGGCCAACTGCGGTTTGTCCTGGATCTGGTGGCCTGAAACTCACTCCAGGCACGTGAGCATGCATATCCAAGATTCAGGGAGGAGAAGGGATTGTGTCATGGCCATCCTCCCTGGGGAGTGATTTCTCACTGTCTCTGTCTCTCCCACAAGCGCATGTGCCCTAAGACCAAAAAAAAGAAAAAAAGAAACTTTGAAAAATTTGCCTGGGACCAGCAGATAGAGGAGTGGTTACGTTGCTGGACTCCGACGTGATCAACCATAGTTCAGATCCAAGCGGCTTGAAACTCATGCCAGGCACGAGTATGTGTGCCCAAGATTCTGAGAGGAGAATGAAGATGAAGGGATTGTGGCGTGGCCATCTCCATGGGGTGATTTCTTGCTTTCTGTCCGGCAAGCACATGCGCCTTGTAGCAAAAATCTCTCTTAAAAAACAAAAAGAGGGAACCAGCATTTAGCATAATGGCTATGTCGCTGGATTCCCACGTAGTCGACCACGGTTCAAGTCCCGGACCCGGTGGCTTAGAACTCACGCCGGGCGCGTGTGCGTGCGTGCCCAGGATCCCGAGAGGAGAATGGAGGAGAAGGGATTGCGGCGTGACCATCCCCCTGGGGGGTGATTTCTCGCTTTCTGTTTCTATGTCTCTCTGTCTGTCTGGCGAGCGCACATGCCCTATAGCAAAAACCTCTCAAAAAAAAAGAAGCCAGAGGACGCACACGCTCACCAGAGAGCCAGGCAGATGGAAAAGTACTCCTGAAGGGGGTGTAGTTATGTTGCCATCCCTCCTGTTAGTTTTTTAAAAGACTTATTTAACTTTATTTATTTTTAAATTTGACCAGAGAGGGACCGAGCAAGAGGGAGAGGGAAAGTGAGAGAGCCAGCCACCAGGTCTGGGACTCGAACCCCAGTCAGCCACGTGGGAGCCCAGCACCCTTAGCCACCACGCCACCTGCTGGCCCCATCCCTTCTAGTTTTTGCTATAGAGTACACTGGACTGAGACAGAGACGGGGAAAGTGAAAACTCTGCCCCGAGGGGGTATACTCACGCTGCCATCATGTCTCCACCTCTGGATTTTGGGCACGTGCACGCGTGACAGCACGGTCCTCGAGCCGCCGGGTCTGGAGCGCAGACGGAGGTTGGCGATATGCGATCCAGCTGCTTTAATCCTACGCCCTGACCTGCTGGCCGTGCTGGGACTACCGTGCAGTTAGCTGCGTGGGATCCAGCTCTCTCACCCATGAGCCTAGCCCATGTCTTTTATTCCCTCTTTTTTCTTTTTTTTAAAGAGAGATTTTTTGCTATAGGGCATATGTGCTTGTCGGAGAGGCTGAGAGAGACAGCAGCCTCCGGGGGAATGGCCACGCCACTGTCCCTTCTCCATTGTCCTCTCTCAATCTTAGACACGTGCGTGCACGCCTGGTGTGTTAGCAGCTCCTAGATCTGGTACTTGAACTGTGGTCGACTGCGTGGCAGTTCAGTGACATAACCATTACGCCATCTGCTGGTCCCTATTCCCTCTCCTTATAAACCTACCGGGCTTCCAGGACCAGCCGTTGGCATGATGGCTATGTCGCTGGACTCCCACATGGCTGACCACAGTTTGAGTCCTGGACCCGGTGGCCTAAGCTCTCCCCAGGCGCGTGTGCGTGCGTGCCCAAGATCCCGAGAGGAGAATGAAGGAGAAGGGATTGTGGCGTGGCCATCCCCCCTGGGGTGATTTCTTGCTCTCTCTCTGTCTCTGTCTCTCTGGCAAGTGCATGCGCCCTATAGCAGAAACCTCTCCAAAAAGACAAACCTACCAGGCTTCCATCATGGGGGACCCCGCTTAGGTCTTAATTCTGATTCCCCCCAGAGGCCCCACCTTTTAATGCCAGAGTTGGCTTCGCTCTCTCAATCCCATCACGAGCAATCCTAGCACGTGAATGGGGGGGGGGCATCCAAACCGCAGCACCCAGTTTCGGCCAGCATCACCAGGTGTCCTGGAGGCGGTCCTCCTGATTTTCGGACAGTCGTGTGACTGGAAGTGGGATCTGGCTCAGTGCTACTTTCAAACCCTGCTGCAAGTGACCTGCCAGAGGGGCAGGATGTCAGGCGTCTGTCCTGCCCATGGCTGGAAACTGCAGGTGGAAAACTGCGGGCCTTGGCTGCCGGCGGGAATGCCTGGGGTGTCAGGCTGATTCCTAGGAATGTCCGGCCTCAGCCCTACCTCCCTCCCAGGCCTGCCGCCAGGCCTTTTTGGGCAGCAGGAAAGCAGCTCTCGCCCCTTGCTCTGGCGGGGTCTCACCTCTGCTGTCCTTGCTGTGTGGACCTGGGTCTAAGGCCTCACTGCTAGGAGCTGGGACAGTGTTACCCAGTGGTTAGAAGCGAGGACCTCATATTCAGGTCCTAGATCTGTTTTTTTCTTTTTGTGAAGAATTACTTCATTTCATTTTTTTTTTTTTTAATTTGCTATGGGGTGTGTGTGCTCACCAGAGAGGAAGAGAAAGTGAAAAAGCAAGCCACCTGGTCCAGAACTCAAATGGCAGTCCGTTCTGTGGGAGTCCAGTGCCTTCACCACGACGCCCGCTGGCCTTCGGTCTGTTTTATCATTATGGGTGATTCCTATCTTTTATTTTTTTAGAGAGGTTTTTGCCTTAGGGTGCATGTGCTCGCCATAGAGAGAAAAAGAGAAATCACCCCCCAGGGTGGATGGCCAGGCTACAATCCCTTCTCCATTCTTCACTGGGGATCTTGGGCACACACGCATCCTCGGGGCTCCCCCACTCCAGGATGAGTGGCCCCAGCATGAGTTTCAAGCTGCCAGCTCTAGGATTTGAACCACAGTCGACTACTTGGGAGTCCCATGATGTAACCACCATGCCATCTGCTCGTCCCCGGATTGGTTTTTTCTTTTCTTTTTTTTTAAACCTGAGTAAGTACTGCTAGACACACACAGCGACGGCACTAAAGCAAATCCCCTGTGGATGGAGTTTACATGGTTTCCAGTAGTCACCAGTACAAAAACAGCAGCGAGTATCCCTTGCTCCTTGGCGCACCTCCGCGGAATGAATTGAAGAGGTTTTTGCTATAGGGTATGTGCACTCTCCAGAAAGACAGAGGGCGAGAAATCACCTCCAGGGGGATGGCCATGCCCCCATCCCTTCTCCATTCTCCTCTTGGGATCTTGGGCACGCACGCACATGTACCTGGCGTGAGCTTAAGCCACCAGGTCCGGGACTTGAACCACTTTTGACTACATGGGAGTCCAGCGACATAGCCATTACGCCAACTGCTGGCCCCAAGGGTGCCAAGTTTTAACCCCTGTTCTCCCGGGAGGGAAGGGGCACCTCCATAGTCTCCACGCCACTACCCCCCCAGTCTTGGGCAGCTGGGACCAGTATGCCCAGGGGGCCCCGGGAGGGGGCCGTAGGGCCTTGCCCCTCTGGGTCCAGCTGTTACTGCTGTGCCACCCCCTTGCCCTCGACCTGCTGCTCTCGCTCGCGTGGGCGTGAGCACTTTGTCCGGCAGGTAGCAGGCGAGCCTTCTGGGCTTGCTGGGCCCCAGCTCACGGCAGCTCCGCCATGCCGGGCTCCATACTGAGGACTGCTCCCCCAGGGCCCCCCGGGGCTGCCTGTGAAGCCACCAGAGCCCCTGTCTCCCTAGGACCTGCGGTGGCCTCAGTCCGGCCACTCATGGTCGGGCCCCGTTACTGTGGGACCCTGGGACTGGGCTTGGCCTCCAGGGACAGGAGTCCCAGCCTTAGCAGTCCCCGGGCCTCTCCCTTTTCCTGTTTTGCTGCCGGCTTGCCAGGCCCGGAGACAGGGGCATGATGTCCTAATCCCCCGGGTGGGAGCCATGACGGATTCCTCAGACTCCCACCTGCCAAGCCACCCTTCCTGGCACATGTCACAGGGGGTCCTGAGCCCTGGCACGCTGCCTCCCTGGTGGGTGCTCCACTGGGAGGCCCACGAAGCCCCCGGCCTCTCCTTCCAGACAGCAGGTGGGGTGGGGACCTTGGTTGCCTGTCGTGGCCTCAGCTCTGGCTGCCGGTGCGACACTCGTAAATCAGGGGGCGTCAGGGGCGTCGGAAACGGGTCTGGAATGCTGGGGTGTGGCGAGGGGAGCCCTTAACTCTTAGGAGGATGGGGGCAGAAGGGGCTGGATGCCTGGACCTGAGGACACAGGGGCCTTTGGCTGGCAGTGAAGAGGTTAGCTCCCCGGCCCAGGCAGGATAAATTCAGGGCTTGGGGCTCCCCCACCCCAGGAACCTTCGCGCCACCATGAGCACAGGGGGAGTCCTGGTCGGCGCTCTGCTGCTCCTGTCCCTGCAGCTGGGCCTGGGCCCTGATGCTCAGGGGGCCCTGGTGGCACACGTAGAGTTCTTGTCGGGACAGGCAGAAGAGGCTGGGGCACCCTGGAGGCCACCGCTGGGTAAGGACCCCCAGGGCCCCTGTGGGACTCCCCAGCCCCTTCCTGCCCAGACCCTGGCGGTCATCAGTGTCCCCCCTCTCTCCCAGGCACCCACCGCTCCCGCCTGCGCCGGGCCCTGGCCGGCCCCTGCCAGCTGCGGAGCCTGACCCTGCCGGTAGCCGAGCTGGGCCTAGGCTACGTCTCGGAGGAGAAGGTCATCTTCCAGTACTGCGCCGGCAGCTGCCCCCGCGGCGCCCGCACCCAGCATGGCCTGGCACTGGCGCGGCTGCGGGGCCAGGGCCGAGCCCACGGCGGGCCCTGCTGCCAGCCCACCCGCTACGCCGACGTGGTCTTCCTCGACGACCGCCACCGCTGGCAGCGGCTACCCCAGCTCTCGGCGGCTGCCTGCGGCTGTGGCGGCTGAGCACCACCCGGTGCCCCGGCCTGCGTGGAGGAGCAGCCCTGGTGCTTCAGGAGCTCGGCGGACTTACGGATTGGGAGCCTGAACGCAGAGAAGATGGGGTGGGCCGGGACGGCCATCCTTGGGCAGAATAAAGGACACTGTTCCGGCCTTGGGACTGTGCGTCTATCCCACATCTGCCTTGTCTGCCCTGGGGCAGGTGCCACCTGGGCTTCCCCTGCAAACCCCAGCCCAGCAGACAGCCAGAGAGACCAGAGTCCTCCTCCTCTCGTTTATTCGCCCACGCAGGGCAGCGAGCAGCTGGGGAAGGGGCTGCCATCAGCAGGCTGCAGGCTCCTGTCCCGGGTCCCCCAGCTCTCCCGAATCAGGGAGGGCGCGGCAGATCACAGAGATGCGTCGGCCCCGGGGAACCCGCTGCTCCCCAAAGTAGGACTCCTCATCCCGGAGGATCTCGTGGGAGAACTCGTACCGGGCTGGGCCCCTGCAAGAGAAGATGGGGTGTGATGGGCAGCCTGCCGGGTGCTCCGCTGCTCCCTGCACCCGCCCTGGGTATGGACGGTGGTGTCTGCTGTGGGGGCCGAGGGAGAGGGCTCAAAGGGGGGCATCGGCCAGGACTGGGTGGGAGTCTTTGTCGGGGTACCTCAGGATGTACAGGGAGCCGGGATCCAGCAGGAGCTCCAGCCACTCTGAGGGCTCCTGAGTGTCCACCAGCCGCATGACGCTGGGCGACAGGAGGGACAGGCCGGCGATGGTGCCTCCGCAGAACTAGAATTGAGAGCATGGGGTAGGCCGGGGCCAGGCTGGCCTGTCTGCCCACTGCTGGGTGCACCCAGGCGCCAGCCTCTGCTCACCTTGACACTGTCCACGTGGGGCTTGATGTAGCCCCGGGGTTCCAGGTCCAGGACGTGCACGCGGGAGAGCAAAGTCTGGCCAGGGCCAAAGGCGGCCTCCTTCACACGCTGCAAGATGGTCTGGTTCGCCTCTGACCAGCGCGACTTCTCGGTCTCACGGAAGCCATGGATAGCCTGCAGAGAGCGCTCAGGTCAAACCTGGGAGCCCACAGGGGGAACAGGGACACTGAGCACGGAGGAGCAAAGGACAGGGCTGTTTACCTCGCATGACGATTAACTCTACCCCCCACTCGGCCCACGTAACCGCCACGCCCAGCCGAAGGTCTCGAACTCACACAGAGCCCCCCACCCCCGTCCCGCGGCGCCATCAAAGTCTGTCCTCAGTCCTTCTTCCCGCACCCCAATCCCAGGTCGTCAATGCAGGCCTCACCACAACAGTCCCCAGCCACTGCCCCTCCTCATCTCGCTGGACACCTGTTTCTGCCCCTAACTTTGGTCCCGAACAGCCCTCGGTTATAGATCAGGTCTCCAAATACCCGTCTGCAGGCATCTCAAAGGGGTCTCCCAGGCCCCGCCCCCACACCCAGGCCCCGCCCCCAGGCGCTCCAGCTGTGGGTACCACCCGTACGCCTCAGGCCCCGCCCCGTCCCGATCGAACCGGCCCCGACATAGCCACGCCCCTCTGGCTTTGCCTCCAGTGCCGCAGGCTCCGCCCCTACACGCTCCAGCTCTGGGTACCGCCCCTACGCCCCAGGCCCCGCCCCGTCCTGGTCTAAACGTCCCCGACGTAGCCACACCCCTCTGGTTTTGCAATGCGCAGGCTCTGAGCCGGTCCCCGGCGCCGCCGGCCTCACCGCGTCCCAGTGGTCGTACTCGTAGCGGCGGCGGCGTAGCTCGGGCTCCAGCTCGCTCCTCAGCGTCGCCTCCTCAGCCGCGCTCAGGAAACCGGGCCGCACCACGGCCGCATCCCGCAGGCGCCTCAGCACGGCTGGGCCCGAGCCCCGCACCCAGCCTAGTTGGCGCAGCTTCTGCAGCGCGAGCTGTCGGCTCGCCGCCATCGTCCCATAGCCGAGTTGTGGGAGCGTCTGGATCCCCGCCCCAAAGCCATTGGCTGTGGCTGCGCCGGGCACCTCCAGCGATTGGCTTTACCGAGAGTCCCGCCTCTCGACCAAGACTATTGGTGGCTGGTCGGCTTGCCTCTCGAGCTATTGGGTACTTCCCTAGAGCCCGCCTTCTCTCCCGCGTTATTGGCTGGGCAGTGGCTGGGAGTCAGTCTGAGGTAGAGGTTGAGGCAGGGGCCAGCCAGGGTGACAAGGGGTCAAGGTCATAGTTGGGGGGGTGTGCAGTTAGGAACTGGGTGAAAGGTCAAAGTGAGGCATCATCTATTTCCTCTCTCAGTAAGTATTATTATTATTTTAGGCTTAAAATGACATTGTGGTGGTCTTTAAGGATTCCTTCTTTTGGAACACTAATAATTTTAGATGAAACGGTATCTGGGAGTTTATTTCCAGGAATTGGGGGTGCAGCAGCAGAGTGGGGTAGAACAAATCACACTGGCAGCGTGGTGTGTTAACGGGTGGGCTGGGCACGCGAGGCTTCGCATCGAGCTGAGGACCAAATTCTGACTTTTCCCTACCTCACAGCTGTTGCCCAGGGCACCTGGGAGTCACGCCCACAAACGCGAGCAGGTGACTGATGGTGGGATGCCCTCCTGTCCCAGGCGCAGAGAGGTCGTGATGCATGGTAAGCCTTCCTGTGTCTTAGAGGAAAGCACATTCTTTGTGATTTTCTTACTAATCGAAGAATCTCAGACTCACTTCCCACAAGCCTCCGCTTCCAGATGTCCCAGATTTTAGGGCCAGGACAATGTAAAAGACTCCGGCTGGTTGACAGTTCTGTCTTCAAAACTAAATAAAAGGAACCACTGTATCTCAGCACCCCGAGAGGCGTGCTTGTCTTCTCTAGGTGGTCCCCACCTGTTTTGTCTCTCGTGCTGGTCCCCACCTGTTTTTAGTTTTTCAAAAGGGAAGGCATGGAAGCATGAGCCCTCACTGGTCAAGGGAGAAGCACTCACCAAAGAGACCTGGTCACTCCACAGCCCCGCCTCTGTCCTCGTCTTGTGGCGTTTTGGGTGCACACACGTGCCCAGCGTATTTCTCAAGCTACTGGGGATTTGAACCGTGGCCAGCCGTGTGAGCACCAGCTCTCTCTCACCACTGGGCCACAGGCCAGCCCTGATCTCACGTCTCCCACTGACCTGGTGGCTCCTCCAAGCTGAGAACAGCCCTGCCCCGGCGCCTGGGCCCCGGCTGCCCATTCTTTCCTCAGATACCAACTTGTACTATTTGTAACTGCCGGCAGGTAGGTGCAGTCACGGGGGGGGGGGGGGGGGGGGAGGGGAGGGGGGAGCGGAGGCAAAGCACCCTCATGGGATGTGGTCATCTCTTCTCCATCCCCCTTCCTGTCAAAATATTGGGCATGCACGTGGTTTTATATTCTTTTTAGAGGTTTTTGCTTTAGGGTGCGTGTGTTTGCCAGAGAGAGAGAGAGATAGGGAGAGGGAAAGTGAGAAATCACCCTCCTAGAGGAATCACCACGCCGCAGTCCCTTCTCCTCCACGCTCCTCCCAGGATCTTGGGCATGCATGCACCTGTACCTGGTGCGAGTTTCACGCCACCAGGTTCGGGACTCAAACCATGGTCGGCTGTGTGGGACCAGCAATGTAACTGCTAGTCCACCTGCTGGTCCTCACATGCACTTTTCTCTTTTTTAAAGAATTATTTATTTAATTCCATTTATCATTATTATCTTTTTTTCTTTTCTTAATTTGACCAGACACAGATAGAAAGAAAGGGAAAGTGAGAAAGGAAATTGCCAGGTCTAGGATTCGAACCACGGTCGGTGGTGTGGGAATCCAGCACCTTTAACCACCACGCCACCTGCCGGCCCCTCACATGCCCATTTTTAAGCAACCAGGTCTGGACTCACATCGGGAAGTCCTCCCTCCCCTCCTTCAGATCCCAATGTCACCTCAGAGTGAGGCTTTCCCTTAGGCCCCGAGGTAAACTGAGGCTCACACACACCCGCTTACCTCGGTCCCCCGGGGTTTTGTGGTTTCACTTCCCCTGGTTTTCATCGCCGCCTGTCACAGCCTCTGACAGTGCCTGGGGGTTATGTGCCCAGGAGGGAGGGAAGGCCCAAGCCTCCGGTCCGAGCATGGCAGGAGTACGTGGTGCACACGCGTGTGCATGCCGTCGTGAGGCGGCGAAGGGAGGGCCTCGGACATGGATTGAAGACCACGAGTTTTAATTTAAAATCACAGTGTCTCAGCCAGGCTGCGCGGCCCGAGGGGAACCCCAGATCCACAGTTCCTTGGGGCAGGAGGCCCTCCAGGCCCAGCAGTGAGGGGCGAGCCGGGCTGCGGCCTGGGGTCTGCAGAGCCCCAGCCCCTCCGCGTCACTCTGCAGATGAGGTCCGTTTTTCAGGTGCTCGCTGGGACAGGGGCTGCCGCTGCCGCCGCCGCCACCGCTGCCGCCACAGGCTCCTTCTGCACCAGCTCGGGCTCGTCCTCCCCGTCCTGGGGAGGGTGGACCAGGACCTTGTCTAAGATGCCAAACTCCTGGGCCTCCATGGGGCTCATGTAACGATCCCTCTCCATGGCCGACTCTGGGGGAGCAGGAGGCACACGCGGTGAGAGCAGGGACCTGTCCCCCCCATTCCTGTGTTCGAGCCCCAACCCCCAGTGGGATGGTACTTGGGGGATGATTAGGGCTAGAGGAGGTCATGAGGGTGGGGCCCCCAACACGGGATTGGCACCCATCAGAGGAAGACCCCAGACGGGCAGAGAGGAAGGGCCGCACACAGTGCGGGCAGCCACCTGTGCATAGAAGCCAGCCCTGGCCGGGACCCTGCCCCAGACCCTGCGTGGACCATGGACTTCCAGCCCCCAGAACCGTGAGGGCTGGCTGCCTGCTGTCTGCACTGCCTAGTCCACAGTGCTCTGTGACGGCCGCTAGAGCTGAGATTGTCCCCGCCCTGGCATCCGCCCCTGCCTGACCTGGGCCTCAGGTTCCCACCAGTAAAATACCTGCTTCCGTGTTCCTTGACTTGATTCATTCTATGAGTGAGAGGGGGTGTGCACCCCCAGCAGGGTTCTGACGCTGTCACCCCAGCCTCGGACACCCCAGAACATGAGCATGCACGTGCCCAGAGTCCTCAGGGAGGTCTCTCTCTCTCTTTGTTTTTCTTTAAAGAACTATTTAATTTGGGGTCAGCAGGTGCTGTGGTGGTTAAGGTGCTGGACTCCCATGAGGCTGCCTGCGTTTCCAGTCCCGGACCTGGCAGCTTAACACTCAGGCCAGGCACATGTATGTGCATGCCAAAACCCCGAGAGGAGAATGGAGGAGAAGGGATTGTGGCATGGCCATCGCCCCTGGGGGGTCATTTCTCGCTTTCCCTCTCACTGTCTCTCTTTGGTGAGTGCATGCGCCCCATGGCAAAAACCTAAAAAAAAAAAAAAATGATAGTGAATCTCAAGTAGAGGTGGCTTTGCTCGTCAGGGGACACCAGGCAACATCTGGAGACGTTTCCGGTCATCAGTGGGAGAAGGCCGCACAGCCCCTGGTGCACAGGACAGTCCCTGCCTCAGAGAAGGATCGACCCTGAATAACCGCAGAGCCGAGCACTCTGCCGGGTGGCACGGTGCACGGGCCAGGAGCCGGGAGGAGCGCCGAGGCGGCTGGGGCACTCACCGATCACCTGCAGGCTCTGCTTGGTGTGTTTGGCGTAGATGTTGTAGAGCTGCTTCTTCAGCTTCATGATCTCCTCGGCCTGGATGGCGATGTCTGTGGCCTGGCCCTGAGGGTCGGCCAGCCGGGGGAAGAGGGGCAGAGTGAGGGACCAGCAGATGGCACCACAGTTACACCGCTGGACGCCCACGGGCCAACCGTGCTTCCAGTTCTGGACCCGGCGGCTCGAAACTCACACCGGGCACATGTGCATGTGTGCCCAAAACCCCAAGAGGAGAACGGAGGGAAAGGAATTGCAGTGTGGCCGTCCACCCTGGGGGACTGTGTGTCTGCTTTCTTTCTTTTTTTTTTTTTTTTTGAAAGAATTATTTTATTTAACTTTATTTAATTTGACCAGAGAGGGACAGAGTGAGAAAGAAGGCAAGAAAGCAAGCTGCCAGGTCCAGGACTCGAACCGCAGCTGGCCATGCGGGAGTCCAGCGCCCTTAACCACCACACCACTTCCCGGCCCCATCTCCCTTTCTGTTTCTCTGTCAACCACAGGCGCCAGATAGCAAAAATCTCTTTTAAAAAAAGAACAGGGGGAACCAGCTGTTAGCGTAATGGCTATGTCGCTGGACTCCCACGTAGTCGACCGCGGTTCGCGTCTCGGACCCGGTGGCTTACAACTCACGCCGGGCGCGTGTGCGTGCGTGCCCAAGATCCCGAGAGGAGAATGGAGGAGAAGGGATTGCGGCGTGACCATCCCCCCTGGGGGGTGATTTCTCGCTTTCTGTCTCTATGTCTCTCTCTGTCTGTCTGGTGAGCGCACGCGCCCTATGGCGAAGAACCTCTCCAAAAAAAAAAAAAAAAAAAAAAAGAACAGGAAGAAAAGGGCAGAGTTGACATGAGCATCCCTCCCCTCTACCTCCTGGTCATCCTCGCTGCCCCGTCAACTCGACTTTCGTATTTTCTGCGTCTGGGCCTGGCCTTACAGACCTTGCAGACCAGGGAGGCACGGCCCCTGGGGCAAGGTGGTTCTCAGACACAGCAAACACGTCGCCTGCGTGTGCGTCTGTCACACACAACCAGCCACCCCAGGGCCCGCTCCCTGCCAGCGCCTCCGCTGAGCCCCAGAGCCACGTGCCCGCTGTGTGGGACGGCCCTGCTATGGTCTGCTGTTCCCCTACTATGTGTACGGGTCTGGTCCGGAGCCAGACAGGAAATGGTCTTCCTGGTGTGGACGTGGGGGCCTTTGGGGGTGCTTACAGGTGTGATGGCCCCACAGCTGACTCCCGGTGATTTTACAGGGACACGGAGACCCACGTATGATAAAGACGCACGCTCCTGTCCTCCTGAGTGGCCTCAGGATGCCACCAACAGAAAGCCCCACTGGATGCGGCTCCCAGCCTCGGCCCTCCAGACCGTGAGTGAATAAACCTCTATTCTTCTCTCTCTTTTTTTTTTTTTTAGAGGTTTTTGCCTTAGGCATGTGTGCTCACCCAAGAGAGAGAGAGACAGTGAGAGGGAAAGTGAGAACTCACTCCCCAGGGGGGATGGCCACAATTCCTTCTCCTCCTGGGATTTGGGGACACACACATACATGTCCAGCTTTTTCAAGCTGCCAGGTCTAGGACTTGAACTGCACGATCAGCCATGTGGGACCTGCTCCCTTAACCCCTAGGCCACGGGGCTGGCCCCAGCTGCCTCCTCTTAGTAGCTGTCTCCTGATCTGTGGGTCTCGCCACCCCTGCGTTAGTTTAGTAATGAAACCTCCGTGTTAACTCGGACACCCATGCCTGCCCTGCACCCACTCAGTCCTGCCTGGACCGTCCTCACCCGATAGCACTCACCCGGGCGCCCCCGGAGGGCTGGTGGATCATGATGCGGGAGTTGGGGAGCGAGTGGCGCATGCCGGGGCTGCCGGCGGCGAGCAGCAGGGAGCCCATGCTGGCCGCCTGGCCCACGCACCAGGTGCAGATGGGGTTCAGGATGTACTGCATCGTGTCATAGATGGCCAGGCCCGCGGTCACCACGCCACCTGCAGGCAGGGGTGTCAGAGGGCGGGGGCCAGCTCCTCCCCACCCGCTTCTCCCACCCACAGCCCTTGAAGCCAGGGAGGGATCCGAAACAGGCGACACGGACCAGGTAGGGACAAAGAGAAAAGGACTTGGGGCCCGCTGAAGGCTCAGACTTGGTGGCTTGAAAATCCCGCCAGGCGCATGTGTGGGGATGCCCAGAACCCCAAGAGGAGAATGGAGGAAAAGGGATTTTGGAATAGCCATCCCCCAGGGGGGCGACTTCTCATTTTCCCTCTCTCTGTCTCTGTCTCTCTCTAGTGAGCGCACACGCTCTAAGGCAAAAACCAAAGAAAGGAATGAGCAGGTCAGGTTGGTAGAACGGGAGGTGAGGGGTCAGAGGGGCGGCAGTCGATGGGGTGAATCTGGCAGCCAGTGTGCGAAGCCAGTCTTAAACACGAGTAACGGAGCTGGACGAGGCACGGCGGGAAGATGGGGCTCTCTGTGGGATGACCCACATAGGAAAACGCGGGGTTCGCGTCCAGAGACAGCCTTGACTATAGGGAGTACACGCGTGTACCGTGATCCAGGGCCAGCTGAGCCCGGGGACAAGATTGTGGCATGGGGGGTCTACTGGGAGGTGATTTCTCTGTTCCTCTCTGACTCATGGAAGAAATAAATAAACTTTAACAACAACCCCCCCCCCAAAAAAAAAAAATGAGAAACAGATTATGACGAAACAGGCACCTTCCGGCAGTTTCCAGATCTCAAAAACACTTGACACCTCCTCCCCAGAGAGAGAACCTCCAGGGATGCTGGCCTCTGAGCCCGCTGTACCCCAGGAGCACCCCAGGCCCCAGGCAGGAGGCCACCTCACCGGGTTGCTGGCCTCTGAGCCCCTCGTGCACCCAGAAGCACCCCAGGCAGGAGGCCTGCTCAGTGGCAGGTGGACAATGAACCCCCCTGCACCCAGGAGCACCCCAGGCCCCAGGCAGGCAGCCTGCTCAGCAGGAGGTGGACAGGGACCTCCGTGCACCCAGGAGCACCCCAGGCCCAGGCAGGCGGCCTGCTCAGCCGGAGGTAGACAATGAGCCCCCCTGCACCCAGGAGCACCCCAGGCCGAGGCAAGCGGCCTGCTCTGTGGCAGGTGGACAACGAGCCCCCCTGCACCCAGGAGCACCCCAGACCCCAGGCAGGTGGCCTGCTCCGTGGCAGGTGGACAATGAACCCCCCTGCATTCAGGAGCACCCCAGGCCCCAGGCAGACGGCCTGCTCCGTGGCAGGTGGACAGGGACCCCCTGCACCCAGGAGCACCCCAGGCCCAGGCCGGCGGCCTGCTCACCCGGGCTGTTGATGTACATGTGAATGGGCTTCTTGTTGCTCTCCGACTGCAGGAACAGCAGCTGGGCGATCACCAGGCTGGCCACGCTGTCATCGATCTGAGCGGGGAAGGCGGGGTCCCCAGATGGGGGTCCCCGGGGAGGTTGGTGGAGGGAGGCTGGAGATGGGGATGCCGGTGGGGACCCATGGGATTTGGAGCACAGGAGAACTGTGGGGACACGGGAAGGGACGGGGGGGGGGGTTCTGAGTGGGCAGGGGAGAGTCTGAGGGGCAGAAGGGGCAGAGGGGTCGGACGGGGGGCGAGGTCAGGGGCCAGGCGTCGGCGCGGGCGCTCACCGGGCCCATGACGCACACGATGCGTTCTCGCAGCAGCCGCGAGTAGATGTCATAGGCGCGCTCGCCGCGACCCTGGGGGACGGAGACGGAGGTGAAGGGTCGGAGCGCGGGCGTCCCCCCAGCCCCGAGGCCCCGGCCGGGTCCCGGCCCGGCCGCCGTACCGTCTGCTCCACCACGATGGGAATGAGCGGGACCGCCCGGGCCGCCGTGGCGTGCAGGCCCCGCTGCAGGGCCAGGCCGCACTCGGGTGTCCGTCGCGGCAGCCACCGCAAGAGGAGGCGGGCGGCGAGGCCTGGCCCCAGCGCGGGACGCCGACCCGCGGCCGCACGGGCTCCCTCCGCCAATATTCCGGGCCACATCCCGCCGCGCGTCCGCCTCGGCTTCCGTCCGAGGGCGGAACTACAACTCCCGGCATGCTCTTCGCTCACCGGGCCGTTCACTTCCGGGGACCAGGGGGCGGTCCTAAATGGGGGCGGGGCCTTGAAGGGGAGGAGCCAGAGAAGGCTGCGGCCCCTTTGAGGTGCAGCAGATTCTGAGCATACACCGGTTCGAGTCCCCTTGCCAACTGATTCGTCAGTGTTTTACTCTTTATTCCTTTTTTTTTTTTTTTTAAGGTTTATTGCGAGAGGGTGCATGTACCCATGGGAGAGGAGAAAGAGGCAGTGAGGGGGAAAGTAGAAATCACCCCCCTAAGGGGAGATGGCCATGCCGCAATCTCTTCTCCTCCATTCTCCTCTTGGGATCTTGGGCACGCATGCACAAACATACATTGTGATTTTCTTTTCTTTTTTAAATATTTTTTTTTATTTTGAGAGAGATTTTTGCCATAGAGTGTGTGTGCTTGCCAGAGAGAAAGAAAGAGAGAGAGAGACAGACAGAAAGTGAGAAATCACTCCCCAGGGGAGATGGGCATGCTGCGATCCCTTCTCCTCCATTCTCCTCCTGGGACCTTGGGCACACATGCACACATGCCTGGCATGAGTTTCAAGCCACAAGGTCCAGGATTCGAACTGCAGTCAGTCAGGTGGGAGTCCATCACACTACGCCACCTACTGGTCCCTTTTAAAATTCACTCCTAACGGGGACACAGAGGGTCTTGGAAGGCGGATGCTCCATGGGGGAGCAGTCAGGGCCCCAGCCTGGCGGAGCTTCCAGCCTGGTGGGCCAGCGCCTACCAAGACCTCCATGTCCCTTTTGGCCACCTGCAGATCAGAGGGAGGGACGCGGGCGGTGGGAGTCCAGGTGTGGACGTCAAGGTCACCAAGAGCTCAGTCAGGAACGTCTCCACAGGGAGAGAGGGTATTCGAACTGGGTTTTGAAGGATGGGTAAGAGTCTGTTAGCTGGGCCATCAGGCGGTGTGATGTTTAAGGCGCTGGACTCCCCCATGGATCACTGTGGTTCCAATCCCAGACCTGGTGGCTTGTTCTCTCACTTTCTCTCTCTCTCTCTCTCTGGTCAAATTGAATAATAAATAAATTTATTAAGTAATTATTTTAAAAAAGGAAAAGGAATAAGTGCCCATTTTGTATTAGCTATTGACGTGTATTACTTACTGACGTGTTAGATTAGGGACATGGAGCCCGAGAGGTCCTCCCCAGCGAGGGCCGACGTGAAGTGGGTTTTGATATATAGGTAGGAGTTCACCAAGCAGATAAGCTTAAGTGCTGGGCTCTTCAACTTGACACTGGGTGACCTAGAAAAGGGTGACGCTGTGACCTCTGTGCCTTCCAGGGGTTCCCTGTCTGATGGGAGAGAGGGGGGCACAGACACTCCCCGACGATGGAATCCGGGCAGGAGGGAGGGTGTCCAGGCAGAAGAGTTTGGCGGGTGGGCAGCACTTCGCCGTGGGAGCCAGTCTCCAGGCTCAGCGGGTGGGGCTCAGTCACCTTATTGTCACTGTCCCCAGCTGAGGCCGAGTAGGCTGATGGCTGACCTAGTTTCTGCTGTGAGTCAGGGTGGTGGCCCTGCCCGGCCCATTTCCTCAGGGCTCAGGCTGCTGCCCCACCCTGGGAAGGACGGCCAGGCCACCAGATGCCAACACCCCACAGTCCCTTTCCCGGGCGCTCCTCCACACCGCCCTGCCCTGGGCCCTGCAGCTCCACCTGTCCCGCTTTTTCTATGCCTCCTGCAGGTGCCCCGGTGTGCCTGTCTCCTCCCAGCGGCCTCTCCTCACTCAGCAGCCTGAGTGAGCCGCAGAAGAGCTGAACCGAGGGGACAGCGGTGGCATGGTGGTTGGGGCAGTTGGATTCTACCTGGCCAACTGAGCAGTTCAAGTCCCAGACCGGGCAGCTTGAAAATGATGCCAGGCGCGTGTGCATGCTTGCTTAAAATCTCAGGAGGAGGGACCAGCAGCTGGCACAATGGCTATGTCGTTGGACCCCCGTATAGTTGACCATGGTTCGAGTCCCAGACCCAGTGGCTTAAACTCACGCCGGGCGCGTGTGCGTGCGTGCCCAAGATCCAGAGAGGAGAATGGAGGAGAAGGGACTGAGGCGTGGCCATCCCCCCAGGGGGTGATTTCTCGCTTTCTGTCTCTCTGTCTCTCTGGCAAGTACACGCGCCCTATAGCAAAAACCTCTCCAAAATAAATCCCAAGAGGAAAATAGAGAAGGGATTATGGCGTGGCTGTCCCCACTGGGGGCTGATTTCTCACTTTCCCTTTCTCTGTCTTTCTGATGAGTGTACACATCCTACAGCAAAAACTAAAAAAAAAAAAGCTTATATTGTATTTATTTCTTCCATGCACAAAGGATGTGGAGAGAAAACGAGGGTCCGAAACAGGTACCCCGAGAGTCCTCATGCCAGGATGCCACCCCGCCTTTGCCAGCTCTGCCTAGGGTGACGCGAGCCCAGAGCGTCCGGAGGGTCTCAGCATCGTGGTGCTTTGCGTGCCTGGGGGGCCGCCGTTGCTCGCCCCGCTTCTTTCCCATCTGTGGAACGCAGGCACCGAGGGGCCAGACGCCCGCGGTCTCTTTCTGCCCTGTGGTCCCGAGGGCCGTGCTCCTCAAACCTTCTCATTAGGACTTACAAGGAGAAATACAGCTTTTGGTTGGTTTGTTTTAAAATTTTTATTTGCCGTTGTTGTTATTATTATTATTTAATTGGACCAGAAAGAGACAGAGAGAGAGGGAAAGTGAGAAAGCGAGTCGCCAGGTCCGGGACATGAACTGCCGTCGGCCACATGGGAGTCCAGCGCCTTAACCACCATGCCACCTGCCAGCCTCACATTTGTTTGTTTTCAGATTCGCCAGAGAGGGACTGGGAGAAAGAGTGAGAGAAAGAAAGAGAGAGAAAACCCCCCATGAGGCCTGAGCACACTGCAATCCCACACGTGGGATCCAGCTGCCCTAACCTCCAGGCTGTGCACTGGTCCTGAGAAATACAGCTTTTGGTTTTTTGAGAATTATTTGATTTTATTTAACTTAATTAATTAATTTATTCATTTATATATTTTTAACTTCCCAGAGAGGGACAGAATGAGTGAACGAGACAGAGAGAGAGAGAGGGAGAGGGAGAAAACAAGCCGCCAGGTCCGTGAATCACAGTCATGTGGGGGTCCGGCACCCTTTAACCACCACACCACCTGTCGGCCCGGAAATACATCTTTTTTCTTGAGAGGCTTTTGCTATAGGGTGTGCACGCTCGTCAGAAAGACAGAGACAGAGAGACAGAAAGCGAGAAATCACCCCTGGGGAGGATGGCCACGCTGCAATGCCTTCTCCTCCCTTCTCCTCTTGGGGTGTAGCAGGTGGTGTGATGGTTAAGGGCACTGGACTCCCACATGGCTGACCGCGGTTCGAGTCTCAGACATGGCAGCTTTCTTTCTTGCTTTCCCTCTCTCTTTCTCTGTGTCTCTCTCTCTCATCAAATTAATTATATATATATATATATATATATATATATATATATATATATATATATATATATAATGGAGAGGATTTTGCTATAGGGTGTGTGTGCTTGCCAGAAAGACAGAGAGAGATAGAGAGATAGAAATTGATTAAGTAATTTTTAAGAGGTTTTTGCCTTAGGGCATATGTGCTCACTAGAGAGGGAGAGAGACAGAAACAATCCCCTTCTGCGATCTTGCACACGTACACGCCTGGTGTGATTTTTCAGTCACTAGGTCTGGGACTCGAACCACAGTCAGCCATGTGGGATCCATCTACTGGCTCCGTGGGAAACCTTCACGGGCCTGGCGTTTCTCACACTGCCAAGCCTGGAACTTTACCGCGTGGTTGACCAGGTGGGAACCAGCCACCTGAAGTGCCAGGACACGGGCCGGCCCCTGCTACTGATATAGCCGTGGGTTCGGGTCAGAGTCCACCTGAAACACGCCTTGTACACATAGGGTCCGAGAGCCTGAGGGGCCAGAGAGCTGCGTGCCAGCTAGGGTGGCATGCCACGGTCCCCTTGGGGCCGCCCCTCTCAATTTCTCTCGGTCTCAAGCAAAATAAACTGTATAAAAGAATTATTTAAGTTTATGTACTTATTATTATTTAATTTGTTACAGGGCACGTGTGCTCACCAGAGAGGCAGAGAGAGAGAGAGAGAGAGAGAGAGAGAGAGAGAGAGAGAAAGTGAAAGTGAGGAAGTCCGGGACTCAAACCGTGGTCAGCCATTGGGGGACCAGCAGTTAGCGTAATGGCTATGTCGCTGGACTCCCACGTAGTCGACGGCGGTTCGCGTCCCGGACCTGGTGGCTTAAACTCACGCCGGGCGCGTGTGCGTGCGTGCCCAAGATCCCGAGAGGAGAATGGAGGAGAAGGGATTGCGGCGTGACCATCCCCCCTGGGGGGTGATTTCTCGCTTTCTGTCTCTCTGTCTCTGTCTGTCTGTCTGGCGAGCACACGTGCCCTATAGCGAAAACCTCTCCAAAAAAAAAAAACCGTGGTCAGCCATGTGGCATGCAGCTTCCTTCACCACTAGACTACGCGGCCAGCCTGCCGAGATTTTTTAAAATACTTTTCGTTGTTGTTTGGGGGGTAATTATACACTTGTAGGAAACTGTGACAGCAGGACAGAGACTGCCCAGACGCCCCGTGGCCGGCTCGCGTTGGTGGCGCATCTTATAAAACTATACCACTTCAGTTCGCGAAGTTGACATGGGCCCGGCCGCCAGACCGTGGTCGGGTTCCCACAGACCTTCCCGTGCGTCTGCGCAACCTCGTCTGCTGAGCCGTGCAGAACCACCCCCGCAGCTAGAACACCTACGGGATTGATTTTGAAAGGGGAGCTTTGGGGACAGCCCCACGGCCCGGTGTTAGGGCGGCCGGATCCCACATGGCTGACCTCACCGTTCAGGTCCTGGACTGGAGGCCTTGAGAAGCACCTGTCTGTCCCTAGTCCTGGCAGGAGGAGAGATGCCAGAGAAGGTGGTGGCGTGGCCATCTCCGGGTGCTGCTTTCTCACGTTCTCCCCGCTGTCTCTCTGTCTCTCTCTCTCTCCAGACAGCCAAAAGGCCCTCTAGAAAATAATAAAGCAACAGGACACTCTGGAATGGGATGGAGAGTAGTAGCTCCCTATTAGGGAAACAAGCTCATTTAAAAATAAATACAAGGTGGGACCAGCAGGTGGCATGGTGGCTAAGGCGCTGGACTCCCATGTGGCCAAGTGTGGTTCGAGTCCCAGACCTGGAGGCTTGAAACTCACACCAGGCACATGTGCGTGCGTGCCCAAGATCCTGAGAGGAGAATGGAGGAGAAGGGATCGGGGCATGGCCACTCCCCTGGGGGGTGATTTCTCACTTTCCCTCTCTGTCTTGCAGCGAGCTCACTGGCCCCATGGCCAAACCTAGAAAACAACAAGGAAAGAAAGAAAAAAACGTTGCTACTCAGGTGAATCAGCAAGATTACCCTTCCTGGGAGAACACGACGCCAGGTCAGCGTAGTAAACCTTCCCAGTGGCCCTGCAGTGCGGTCTGGAGTTCTCACTTACAGGCGAGGAGACCGAGTCTCACAGAGCTGGCGGGGCCTGCCCTCCTCTGCGGCTCCCTACTGTGTGACCCGAGGTAAAGCCCTTCACTTCTCGGGGCCCGGGTTAGCTCGGTAGTAATCTGGAGGTAACAATAGTTCCTCTCTCTTAGGATCACTTTTCTTTTTTGTTGAAAGATTGTTTTTATAAGAATGATTTTATTTAACTTTATTTATTTCCATTTGACCAGAGAGGGACAGAGAGAGAGGGAAAGTGAGAAAGAAGTGAATCCACCAGGTCTGGGATTTAAACCTCATGCGGCCATGCGGGAGTCCAGTGCCCTTAACCACCACGCCACCTGCCGGCCCCTTTTAGGACTGTTCAAAAAGCATTACATGAGGGCCCGGCAGGTGGTGTGGTAATTAAGGCACTGGACTCCCACATGGCCAACCATGGTTCAAGTCCTGGGCCTGGCGGCTGGCTTTCTCACTTTCCTTCTGTCTTTCTCTGGTCAAATAAATAATATAAAATAAAATAAATAAATAAAAAGCATTTAATAAGATCATGCTGAGCACAGCGCACTTATAGAAGGGCCTGAGTGGGTAAGCAGTTAGTCAAAGCATGACGTTATTATGATTATGTGCACGAGGAGGTGGCCTGCAGGTCGCCTGCTACCACGTGAACACCTGCGACTATTCATGGAAAGCTTCTGAACCAAGCCCTGCCCCTCTCTCTCTGTGCCGTGGTGGTAGCTGGACCGACCCTCATCCTTCCCAAGTTACAGGTGAGGAAACCTAGGATCGGAGAGGTGAATTCACTTGCCCAAGGTCACACAGCGTAGGGAATGAAAAATATAAAATAAAAACAACTCAGGATTCAAACCCAGGCCTATCTGACTCTGAGCTTTCTATAGTTCCTACCAGCCAGCGTGGGAGACAGGTGGGAGGCGTTGAAGGGGCTTCCGGTGGAAAGCAGCGTCTTTGAAGCCTGCGCATCTTTTTCTGGTTTTGGTTTTGTTTTGTTTTGACTAGATTTTTGACATAAGGCCCATGGGCTTGCTAGAGAGAGAGAAGAGACCGAAAGTGAGAAATTATCCCCCAGGGGGATGGCCACAGCACAATCCCTTCTCCTCCGTCCTCCTCCTGGGATCTTGGGCACGCATACCCGGTGTGATTTTCAAGCCACCGGGTCCAAGACCTGAACCTCAGTCAGCCCGGTGGAATTCCAGCACGTTCACCACCACAGCACCTGCCAGCCGCTAGGTCTTGGCCACGCAAGAGAGACGGCTCAGTATTTCCATGACAGACACAGGAAGACTGAGCCCCCGGGGCAGCGGTCGGGCCAGACCACCTGGCCACAGAAGGTGGAGGGGAGCCGGTGCGGGGGGCCCGCTGCCGCCCCGCGGTGGGACAGAGAGGCGGAGAGCTCTGGGCGGTGCTCAGCTGGTAAGACCTACAAATCCACTGAGTAAGAGCCTGGAGTCGGAGCCAGCCGAATACTGTCACCCCGTCTTTTAAATTTATTTATTTTATTTTCACCAGAGAGAGAGAAAGGGGGAATGAGAAATCACCCCCAGGGGGATGGCCACACTGCGGTCCCTGCTCCTCCATTCTCCGCTCGGGATTTTGGGCACGCACGCACACGTACCCGGCACGGTTTTTAAGCTGCCAGGTCCAGGATTCGATCCGCAGTTGGCCACGTGGGATCCAGCACCTTGACCACCATGCCACTGGCTGGCCCCTGTGTCTCCTTTGCAGGTGACTGTGCTCTCTGTGCCTCAGTGTGGCCATCTGCAAAATGGGGAGTGGTGTTAATCGTGATTTCGGGGGTTCTGTATTATTTACTATATTATTATCATATTATTGTTGTTGTTGTTACAATCTTTTATTACTGTTCAGAAAGCATCCCCCTCCCAACTCCTCCTCCTAGTGAGCCGGGCTGCCAGGCCTCCTCCCTGCCCCTCTCCCACCCCCGCCCCGCTCCGCCCCGCCTGGATGTGCCACCCCGCAGCCCGGGCCCAGGGCTGCCTCACTGCACAGCCGGGCGGCCCGTGTGTAAGCGGGGAGCAGCCCAGCAGGTTTTTCCTCTTGGCCTGCCTGCACGGGCACTCGGCTGCCCTCGCCCCAGCTCACCGGGCCCAGCCCTGGCATCTGGTGCCGTCTTCTCTGCCGAGCGCAGCCAGAGGGCGGCGGGCACTGCACGAGAATGCCGAGCATCTTCGCCTACCAGAGCTCCGAGGTGGACTGGTGCGAGAGTAATTTCCAGCACTCCGAGCTGGTGGCCGAGTTCTTCAACACGGTGAGGGCGAGGGCGAGGGCGAGGGCGAGGGCCGGGCCGGAGCGGCAGTGGGCGGAGGGCACACCCGGGATGCTGGTTTGAATCCCGGATCCTCACATCTTCCTGAGAGGCTCTCCCTGGAGTGGTTCACCTGCCGGAGCTTCAGGTTCTGACCTGCTAGACAAGGCAGGCAGCTTTCATTCATTCATTCATTCATTCATTCATTTGTCACTCGTTGGCACCAGCCCTGGGAGGAGGTTTGGGAAATTGTGACAAGGAAAAGAGCGGGTCTTTGCTCTCCCTGAACAGAGGCCACCGATGTGCTGTCAAAGGGTCACCCAGGCAGCTGCAGGGGCCCAGAGAACCCTGAGCTGGTGAGGGAGAGAGTGGATCAGGAAGGCTTCCTGGAGGAAGGGCCCATCTTGTTCCCAGCTGCACCTTTATCCCAGTTTGTCCGGGACTCCTCTGGCTTCAGTACTGCAAGTCCCAACCCTGGGAACCGCTCAGTTCCAGGCAGACCAGAATGGTGACATTTCCCCCTCCCAGCCCCTGCCACAGGGCCACGGAGGGCTTGGACCTGGCGGGTTCTTTTCTCCCTTTCCTCTTCTCTCTGGACAAAATGTAAAAACTAATACCATTAGGTCAGGGCCAGCAGATGGCATAGTGATTGAGGGCTGGACTCCCACTGGGCCAACCGTGGTTGGAGTCCCAGCCCTGGCAGTCTGGGAAACTCACGCCAGGTGTGTGTGCATGCGTGTTCAAAATCGGGAGGGGAGAATGGAGGAGAAGGGATTGCGGTGTGGCCATCCCCCTGGGGATGAGTGACTTCTCACTTTCCCTCTCTGGCTCTCTCCAGTGAGTGCAGGTGCCCTATGGCAAAACCCTAAAGAAAAAAGAAAAAAAGCTCATTCAGGGCCAGCCGGTGGCTACAATTTGAGTCCCAGACCCGGTGGCTTGAAACTCATGCTGGGCATGTGTGAGTACATGCCCAAAATACCAAAAGGAAGTGGAGGAGAAGGGATTGTGGCATGGCCATCTCCTCCTTGGGAGGGGGGGGGTTCTCTCTTTCCCTCTCTCTTTCTCTCTCTGTGGTGAGCACACGCACTCTATCTCAAAAATAGAAATAAAATCAAATAAAAATCTCATTTAATCTTCACAATGGTACTGGGAATTTGATGTGCTATGACTAAGACGAGGGGACTTTCAAAACCTCCTGAAGACATAGGACTAAAGTACAAGTTTAGGGACCAGCAGATGGCGTAATGGCTATGTCGCTGGACTCCCGTGTAGTTGACCACGGTTCAAGTCCCGGACCCGGTGGCTTAAACTCAACCCAGGCGCGTGTGCGTGCGTGCCCAAGATTCCAAGAGGAGAATGGAGGAGAAGGGATTGCGGTGTGGCCATCCCCCCTGGGGGGTGATTTCTTGCTTTCTGTCTCTCTGTCTTTCTGGTGAGTGCACGCACCGTATAGGAAAAAAACCTCTAAAAAGAAAAAAGTACGAGTTCATTTGAGTGGGAAATGGTTTGAAATCCAGGCGTAGTTTTTTGATGATTCGCATTTTCTGCAAACTTGGCTATTACAGAGACGTCATCCCATTTTCCAGCAAACGGGTGCCCAGGTGCACTCTGGAGGTTAGAGCCCAGCCCACGGGGTTTCCTGGGAGATGGGCCGAAGGCTCGGGTCCAGGGTATGGGGCAATTCCGACCTTGTTACCTTTGACCTTGTTACCTTTGACCCATTACTTCCCACAGCTGGGAGGCAGGAGTGGGAGACTCAGGGCACCTTGTCATTGTCCTAGTTCTTGCTCCTCCTTGGCCCTCCGCAGTCCCATCTATAAAACAGGAGGGGCGAGGCTGGCAGGTGGCATGGTCATTAAAGCACTAGGACTCCCACATGACCAACCGCAGTTCAAGTCCCAGACCTGACAGCTTGCTTTCTCACTTTCTCTTCCTCTCTCTGTGTCTGTCTCTCTGGTCAAATTAAAATATATGAATTAATACACTTTTTAAAAAAATGTTTAAATGAGAGCCAGCAGGTGGTATGGTGGTTAAGGCGCTGGACTCCCACATGACCGGCTATGGTTCAAGTCCCGGATCCAGAGGTTTGAAACGCATACCAGGCACGTGTGTGTGCATGTCCCAGAGATCCCAGGAGGAGAATGGAGGAGAAGGCTTGTGATGTGGCCATCTCCCCTGGGGGGGACTAAATTCTTGCTTTCTCTCTCTGCCTTTCTCTGTCTCTCCAGCGAGCGCTCTCTCAAAAAAAAATTTAGAAATGAGAGGGGACTGGGTCAGCCAGTGGGTGGTGATTAAATCAGCTGGACCCCACATGACTGACTGCAGAGAGCTCCAGGGTGTACGGGTCTGCACGTCTACACAAACACGTGATCTGCTGCGCGAGGCGGACAGAAGGAGGCTCAGGTCGGCCAGAGAGGGCCGGGACAGGCTTGTTAGAACCACGAGGCGCTGCACAGCTGAAGCACGTCCGGGTAGAAGAATGAGCCCAGCCCGTTCGGGCTGCAGCCTTCTCCAGCCTGACCTCTGCTTTCTCTGTCCTTTCTCAACCCATAGCCCTTCCCCTCGGGGCAGGGGCAGCTGACGGGATGGTTTGCGTTCCAGACGTGGCAGCTTGAAAAACACACTGGGTACGTGTGCGTGCGCGCCCAAAATTCCAAGAGGAGAATGGAGGAGAAGGGATTGTAGCAGCGAGGCCATCTCCCCGGGGCTGATTTCTCTCTCTTATGCACATGTGTGCATGCGAGCACACATACCCTATAGCGAACTTTAAAAATTTAAAAATCGGGGTTGGCAGGTGGCGTGGTGGTTAAGGGCGCTGGACTCTCACATGGCCGACCGTGGTTTGAGTCCTGGAACTGGTGGCTTGCTTTCTCTCTCTCTCTCTCCCTCTCTGATCAAATTAAAATAAACAAATAGGTAAATAAGGTTAAAAATTAAAAATCAATAATCAGTGGGACCAGCAGATGGCGTGATGGCTATGTTGCTGGACTCCCACATAGTCAACTGCGGTTCGAGTCCCGGACCCGGTGGCTTAAACTCAGGCCGGGTGCGTGTGTGTGCGTGCCCAAGATCCCGAGAGGAGAATGGAGGAGAAGGGATTGCAGCGTGGCTCTCCCCCCTGCGGGGTGATTTCTCGCTTTCTGTCTCTCTGTGTCTCTCTGGCTTTCTGGCGACCAGATGTGCTCTATAGCAAAAACTTCTCAAAAAAAAAAAAAATTAAAAATCAAAATACAAAGGAGGGGATGAGTGTGTGCATTCCCAGAGGCCGGGAAGAGGGTTGGAGATTCTGGAACTCTCCTTTCTGGATCCCTCACAGCCCTTGTGGTCCAGAATGTTCTCTCAGCTCAGACCACCCGGACGGGGGATCCCAGGGAAGGAACACACGCTGACTCAGCCATGGGCTGGGCCTGGCCTGGCTGTTTGGTCTCACATGAAATCCTCCGCCGTTGGTCCACCCTCCTGGAGCTGTCTGTCAATGACACCGTTGAGCAACCTGGAAGGCTCCGCTGGCAATTGTTCTGGTCGTGACCAGGTTAGCAAAGCGACCTGACATCCTCCTTGTCAGGACCGGCCTTTCCAGATCGCTATCAAACAGAAACAAAAGTTTCACAAAACGATCCTTAGCCTTCACCTGAGCAAACACTCTCGGAGGAGTTCTCTCCTGTCCTAGCAGGAAAGCTCCGGCAGCACAGGTCAGGGTGGGTGGGGGGGCGCAGCAGATGGCATGGTGGTTGAGGCGCAGTTCCCGTGGTTGACCGCGGTTCAAGTCCCGGACCTGGCGGCTTGCTCTCTCACTTTCCTTCTCCCTCTCTCACTCTCTCTGTCTCTTTCTGGTGAGTGCATGTGCCCTGGAGCAAATTAAAAATACTAATAACAATATGTAAAAGTAAGTAAGTGATTCTTTAAAATAAAACAGTGTTGGCAGAGCTGGCACTTGGTACGGTAGTTAAGGCACTGGACTCGCACCTGGTAGACCATGGTTTGAGTCCTGGACCAAGTGGTTTCATTTCTCACTTTTCCTCTCTCTCTGGTCAAATTAAAATCATCGTCACAATAAATCGAATTAAATCATCCTTTTTAAGAAATCAGGTGTGGGAATGAGGCATGGCATCAGAGCTAGGTTGGAAAGGGTTTCCCCAAAACATGCCAGGCGTGTGTGCATACGTGCCCAAAATCCTGAAAGGAGGGAGGAGTGGAGAAGGGACTGGAGCGTGGCCATGCTCCACGGGGACGCGTTCTTCCACTCTCAGGCAAGCACACGTGCTGTCTGGTGACATTCTTATTTATTTGTTTATTATTTTTAAGAACTATTTATTTCATTTGATTTATTCATTTGATCACTTTTTAAAGCATTATTTTATTTAACTTTATTTATTTATTTTTTGACCTGAAAGGGCCAGAGTGAGGTGGGGGGAGTGAGAAAGCAAGCTGCCAGGTCCGGGAGTTGAACCACGGTTGACCACGTACCTTAACCACCATGCCACCTGCTGGCCCTCATTCAATCATTTTTTAATAGAATTATTTATTTATTATTTATTTTATTTTATTTATTCATTCAATAGCAAAAATCTTTCCAAAAAAAAAAAAAAAAAGACAGCTGGATCCCACCCGGCCGACTGTACAGTTCGAGTCCCGGACCTGGCAGTTTGAAAAACACACCAGGTGTGTGTGCTTGTGTGCCCCAAATCCCGAGAGGAGAATGGATAAGGGATTGTGACATGGCCCTTCTCTGGTGGGGGGAGGGCTGATTTCTCACTTTCCCTTTCTTTGGTGAGCAAACACATCCCATAGCAAAACCCCCCAAAAAAAAGAAAGAAAGAAAAAGGAAAAAGAAAAATTTTCCCCAAGATTCTCTCTAAAATCCCTTGGCGTATCTCCAGCCTGTCATTAGAGCCAATACACCATGCAGTTGCAGGGGTGGGCGGGTGGGGGCAGTCTTTTTCTTTACAAGGTCGCTAGTAAACTCTCGGCTTTATGGGCCACGCGGCCCCTGCCACTGCTCAGCTCCACTGCTGCGGTTGGCACGGAGCCACAGAACGTGGGAATGGGTTTGGCTGTGTGTCAATAAAACTTTATGGACACTGGAATGTGAAGGTCATATAATTGTCACAAGTAACAAAATCATACTCTTTTAATTCTTCCTAAACATTTAGTTGATTTCTTTTTTAAAGAATTAATTAAATTGGGAACCAGCAGTTAGCGTAATGGCTATGTCGCTGGACTCCCATGTAGTCGACCGTGGTTCGCGTGGTGGCTTAAAACACGCCGGGCGCGTGTGCGTGCGTGCCCAAGATCCCAAAAGGAGAATGGAGGAGAAGGGATTGTGGTGTGACCATCCCCCCTGGGGGGTGATTTCTCGCTTTCTGTCTCTATGTCTCTCTCTGTCTGTCTGGCGAGCGCACGCGCCCTATAGCGAAAAAACCTCTCCAAAAAAAAAAAAGAATTAATTAAATTAATGAATTATTTATTATTTTTGGAGAGCTTTTTGCTATAGGGCGCATGCGCTCACCAGAAAGACAGAGAGAGACAGAGAGACAGAAAGCGAGAAATCACCCCCAGGGTGATTTCGCTTCTCCTCTCGGGATCTTGGGCATGCACGCACATGCACCCAGCGTGAGTTTAAGCCACTGGGTCTAGAACTCGAACCGCAGTCAACTACATGGGAGTCCAGCGACATAGCCAGACTCTCTTTCTCTCTCTTTCGCTTTCTGTCTCTCTGTCTTTCTCTCTTTCTTTCTCTTTCTCTCTCTCTGTCTCTCTTCCGTTCTGTCTCTCTTTTTTCCTCTCTCTCTCTTTTTCATTTTTAAATTTTATTTATTCATTCATTTTATTTTAATTTGACCAGAGAGAGACAGAGAGAGAGAAAGTGAGAAAGCAAGTCACCAGGTCTAGGACTTGAACCGTGGTCAGCCATTTGGGAGTGTCCAGTGTTTTAAACACCACGTCACCTGCTGGTCCCCCCCCCCTCTCTGTCTCTTTCTCTCTCTGTCTCTCTCTCTGTGTCTCTCTATCTCTCATGTGTGCACACATGCCCTCTTGCCTTGAAAACAAGCATGAGTTCTGGGCCAGGCAGTGATTTGCTGGTCAGTGTGGCTGGCTCCCACCTGGCTGGCTGTGGGGTTCAAGTCCAGTCCCTGCAGCTTGAAAAAAAACAGTAATAATTTTGGTTTTTTTGGAATTACTTTATTCATCATTACTATTTTTTTTAAAGAATTTGACCAGAAGGAGACAGAGTGAGAAAGCAAGCTGCCGGGTTCAGGACTCAAACCGTGGTTGGCCACGTGGGAGACCAGTGCCCCTACCACCATGCCACCTGCTGGCCTCGTGATTTTATTTCTAGTGAATGGGGGACACTCACATACTGAGGCTTCCTGTGAACAGTTTTCAAATCTACATATTTATTTACGTTTTAGATTTCTATAGGGCATGTGCACTTGCTGGAGAGAGAGAGACAAGGAAAGTGAGAAATCACCCCCGGGGGGATGGCCATGCCACAATCCCTTCTCCTCCATTCTCCTCTGAGGATTTTGGGCTCGCGCACACACACACATACCCAGCATATTTTTCAGGCTGCTGGGTCTGGTACTCAAACCGCACAGTTGGCCATGTGCGATCCAGCACCTTAACCGCCACGTCTCCTGCTGGCCCTCAGTTCCAACAGACTATGGGTTTAGAAACAGAGTCATTCCTGCATTGTTTTAATTGCAATTAATAAATCAAGAAAGAATATGGAAGGCAACGCATTGGTACCAATAAGTGTGGGACTGAATAGATTCTGGCAAAATAAATGCAATTATTTATTTAATTTTATTTATTATTATTGTTAATTTTGCTATAGGGCATATGTACTCACTAGAGAGAGAGACAGAGAGATGGAAAGTGAGAAAAGAAGCTGCCAGGTCCAGGACTCGAACTGCAGTCGACCATGTGGGAGTCCAGAGCCTTAACCACCATGCCACCTGCTGCCCTCCCCCAATCCTTTTTTAAAAAAGGATTATTTGTTGGGGCCAATAGGTGGCATGGTGGTTAAGGTACTGAACTCTCACATGGCTGACTGTGGTTCAAGTCTTGGACCTGAAAGCTCGAAACATACCAGGTGCATACGTGTGCCCAGAATCTGACAGGAGAATGGAGGAGGTATTGTGGCGTGGCCATCCCCTCTGGGGGGATATTTCTCACTTTCTCTCTGTCTCTCTGACAAGTGCATGTACCCTATGCAAAACTCTCTCAAAAACAAACAAACAAACAAAAAACAGGGGCCGGCAGGTGGCGTGGTGATTAAAGGCACTAGATTCCCACATGAAACTGTAGTTCGAGTCCCGGACCTGGTGACTTGCTTTCTTGCTTTTCCTTTCTCTCTCGCTCTGGTCAAATGAAAAAATAATAACAAATGGAATTAAATAGATAAATAATTCTAAAAGAGAGAGAGAGAGAGAAACAGCTTCCTCTAACCCTATGGTGAGCTGGAGGCAGAAGGGGAAGGAAGAGCTAAAGCGGGGTGACGTGGGGTACCAAGGCATCCTGGAGAGGAGCTGAGGCCTGCATTTGTTGAAGGTTTTTTTTTTTTTTTTTACGTTTTTGCCATGGAGCATGTGTGCTTGCCCGGAGAAAGGGAGAGAGACAGAGAGAGGGAAAGTGAGCAGTCACCCCAGGGGGATGGCTACGCCATCCCTTCTCCATTCTCCTTAGCGACGTTGGGCATGCGCACACGTGCCTGGTGTCCTTGTCAGGCACTGGGTCGGGGACTCGAACCATGGCCGGCCGTGTGGGAACCCAGCGCCTTCACCGCTATGCCTTCTGTTCCCTTTTGCTCTTTATTCATGATAGAGTAGGAGAGAGACAGGGAGAGGAGGGCACCCTCCACCCTCTGGTCACGTCTCAGTCTCCTTCCTCCTGGGCATGACCGTTGGATTCTGGGCGCTCGGATAGGCCCAGAATGTTTCGGGCTGACCGGGCTGGGGATTCGAACCATGGCTGCCGTGTGGGCTCTGGTTTCTCTAGAGCAACACATTCCCGCTGTGCCACAGAGCGGGCCTGATACCCTGTTGTAAAAGTTCCCTAAGGGAACCAGCAGTTAGCGTAATGCCTATGTCGCTGGACTCCCATGTAGTCGACCGCAGTTCGCATCCCGGACCCGGTGGCTTAAACTCACGCCGGGCGCGTGTGCATGCATGCCCAAGATCCCGAGAGGAGAATGGAGGAGAAGGGATTGCGGCGTGGCCATCCCCTCTGGGGGGTGATTTCTCGCTTTCTGTCTCTCTGTCTCTCTCTGTCTGGCGAGCGAACGCACCCTATAGCAAAAAAACTCTTAAAAAAAAATGTTCCCTAAGGCTTTGGGGGCCAAGGGCACAGCAAATGCAAGCGTGTTGGGGTGCGACAGCACGCCTGGGGGGTGAATGGCTGGTGGCCTGGGCTGCCTGTTGGGGAGAGTATTCCAGGGGCCAAGTCAGGAACGCCAGGCAGGGCTGTGCTGCCTCCTGAGGAGCCGGGGAGCCATGGGAGACTTCTAAGCAGAGCCATGATGGGAGAGCCGCTCGGGCACCTAGACGCATTTTGCAGATGGGCTGGGAGAGCCAGGAAGGATTGTCCAACCAGACCAGAGTTCAGGGGCATGGGTGGGGTGGCCCCAGTGCACAGGGAGGGGGGTATCAGGCTGTGGGTATCTACATTTGTTTGCTTGGGGCCTCCAGTCTGGCGTCCTTTTGGGCCCAGGGCATCTTAGAGAGTTTCAAGTGGTACACATGGCAGTTTCCAGGCCCCCCTAGCTCCCAGAGGCCCCTTGATGGTAAATTTCCTCTCTGGGGTCCTGCCCCAGCTTCATGGGCTCTGTGTCTCATCCTCTCTGGAACAATCCCTCTTAGAAAGTCAGGGAAGGAGGCGGAGGTGGGGACGGGGGAGTCTGGGTGGCACTGAGGGTGTGGCAGCACCTCTGCTCCCAGCACCTCTCCCTACCTCTCTTCCCTCTGCCGGTTCAAGGGCTGACTATCCCCTTAGTGCTGTGTGGCCCAGAAGGATACCCTGCGTCTCTGAGCCTCTGGCTGTATGAATGGGCAGCTCTCGGGAGCTCTCGGGCACACCTCCCTAGTCTACCTTCTTCCCCATGCACTGTCACAGAGAAAGCTGCTCATTACGGGGCACGCCTAGCTGGCCGGGCCCTGCAGGGAGCCAGGTGGGCACCGTCCCTGCCCTCGGGGAGGCAGACACCTGCAATGAATAATCACACGCACGAAACCAGTGATCAGGCCCATGACACGTCCCGGCCCAGACTCCACGAGTCCCTCTGGACCTCTTTCCTCTTTGGGAAATATGGGTGTTGGTGATGTCCGCCTCGCTGGCCTCCTGAGCCTGCCAGAGGGGTCTGAGTCAATGGGACACCAATGTCTTCATTTCCTTCTTCTTCTTTTAAGAATTCTTTTATTTAACTTTATTAATTTATTTTAATTTGACCACAGAGAAAGTGAGAAAGCAAGCCACCAGGTCTGGGACTTGAACCGCAGTCAGCCATGTGGGAGTCCAACACCCTTAACCACCACATCACTGCTGGCCTCTTCATTTCCTTCTTTATCCTGTAAGAATTGATGGAGCACCTGGTATGTGTTAGGTAGCACCCTAGACAGCGGGGACACAGCAGAGACACAGACAGAAACCCTGCCCTGGTGGAGCTGATGCTCTAGGGATGGAGAGACAGGTGATTCACCGCTTCAAGTGACGGTGTGTTCCGGGGAAGAGACGCTCATTCATTCACCTTTATATTTAGCAAATATTTTCTGAACGCCCATCCAAAAAGGAGGCAGCAGTGGGATAGCTCGCAGGACCATGGAGAGGAAAAATAGCTACTGAACAACTCAGGTATCCATCAACTGCTAAATGGTTAAGCGCAATGCGGTACATCCATACGGAGGGATATTACTCAGCCATGAACAGAAGGGAAGCTCTGAAACAGGCTTCAGTGCGGCTGTACAATGGTGAATGGTTAAGCACAATGTGGTACGTCCATACAGTGGGATATTACTCAGCCATGAACAGAAAGGAAGCTCTAAAGAGGCTTCAGTGCGGCTGTACAATGGTGAATGGTTAAGCACAATGCGGTACGTCCATACAGTGAATATTACTCAGCCACGAACAGAAGGGAAGCTCTGAAACAGGCTTCAGTGCAGCTGTACAATGGTGAATGGTTAAGCACAATGTGGTTAAGCACAATGTGGTATGTCCATACAGTGAATATTACTCAGCCATGAACAAGAAAGGAGCTCTGAAACAGGCTTCAGTGCAGCTGTACAATGGTGAATGGTTAAGCACAATGTGGTATGTCCATACAGTGAATATTACTCAGCCATGAACAAGAAAGGAGCTCTGAAACAGGCTTCAGTGCGGCTGTACAATGGTGAATGGTTAAGCACAATGTGGTATGTCCATACAGTGAATATTACTCAGCCATGAACAAGAAAGGAGCTCTGAAACAGGCTTCAGTGTGGCTGCACCTTGAGTATATCATGCTTGGTTGGTGACAGCAGACACAGCAGGCCATGCAGAGTGGAATTTTATGTATGGAAAATATCCAGAACAGGCAGATCCACAGGGACAGGGAAAGGATTTGTGGTTGCAGGAGCTGCAGAGGGGTAGGGTAACTGCTGACACGGACAGGATTTCTTTTGGGGATAATGAAAATGTTCTGAAATCAGAAAATGATGATGATGGCACACTTTGTGAAAATACCAAAAATCACTAAATTGCATATGTTATTTTTTTAGAATTATTTCATTTTATTTATTATTATTTTAAAATTTGACCAGAGAGAGAGAAAGGGAGAAAGCAAGCCACCAGATCTGGGACTCAAACTGCAGTCAGACACGTGGGAGTCCAGTGCCCTAACCACCACACCGCCTGCTGGCCTCATGAATTGTATACTTTAAAAGAGTGATTTGGGGAACCAGCAGTTAGCGTAATGGCTATGTCGCTAGACTCCCACGTAGTCGACCGCGGTTTGCGTCCCGGACCTGGTGGCTTAAAACTCATGCCGGGCGCGTGTGCGTGCGTGCCCAAGATCCCGAGAGGAGAATGGAGGAGAAGGGATTGCGGCGTGACCATCCCCCCTGGGGGGTGATTTCTCGCTTTCTGTCTCTATGTCTCTCTCTGTCTGGCTGGTGAGCGCACGCGCCCTATAGCGAAAAACCTCTCCAAAAAAAAAAAAAAAAAAAGACAAATTAAACAATCAAACTAGAAAACTTATTGCGTGTCTACTGTGTGCCAGACACTGTTCTAGAGGCTTGGGATTGAGGTTCCAAGAGCACATTGGGGCTGGCAGGTGGCGTGTTGGTTAAAAATGCTGGACTCCCACATAGCTGACCGCAGTTCAAGTCCTGGACCTGGCAGCTTGCCTTCTCACTTTCTCTCTCTCTCTCTCTCTCTCTCTCTCTATGTGTGTCTCTCTCTGGTCAAATTAAAAAAAAATAAACAAATAAAATAAATAAATAAAAATAATTCTTAAAAAAAAAAAAAAAAAAAAAAGCACTGACCCAAATAGGCAGACGTCCCTGGTCCCCTCATATTTAATTCTTTAATCCTTACCCAGTGTGTGGAGGTAGAAAATGAGGCAATGATGGGGCCGGCAGGTGGCGTGTCGGTTAAGGATGCTAGACTCCCACATGGCTAACTGGTTTGAGTCCTGGACCTGGCGGCTTGATTTCTCACTTCCCTCCCACCCCCGTCTGTCCTGCTCTCACTCTGTCCCTCATGATCAAATTAAAAAATGAATAAAGTTAAATAAAATAATTTTTGTGGACAGGTTTTTGCTATAGGGCACGTGCGCTCTCCAGAAAGACAGAGACAGAAAGCGAGAAATCACCCCCAGGGGGGATGGCCACACCGCAATCCCTTCTCCTCCATTCTCCTCTCAGGATCTTGGGCACGCACGCACACGTGCCTGGTGTGAGTTTAAGCTACTGGGTCCGGGACTCGAACCGCGGTCAACCACATGGGAGTCCAGCAACGTAACCGATATGCCAACTGCTGGTCCCAAATAAAATAATTCTTTTTTTTTTTTTTTTTTTTTGGAGAGGTGTTTTTTTTTTTTTTTTTTGCTATAGGGTGCGTGCGCTCGCCAGACAGACAGAGAGAGACATAGAGACAGAAAGCGAGAAATCACCCCCCAGGGGGGATGGTCACGCCGCAATCCCTTCTCCTCCATTCTCCTCTCGGGATCTTGGGCACGCACGCACACGCGCCCGGCGTGAGTTGTAAGCCACCGGGTCCGAGACGCGAACCGCGGTCGACTACGTGGGAGTCCAGCGACATAGCCATTACGCTAACTGCTGGTTCCCAATAATTCTTTAAAAAGAAAAAGAAAATGAGGCAATGAGGCACAGGTGTCCCCCAATATCCTGAGTGAGGGCTTCATTCTGGGGCACTGGGAGGGGCCGTGAGTTTGTAGTTAGCAGATGAAGGGAGGGAGGGAGGAGAGAGGGCCAGCCCCCAGGGGGTCCAGCTCTCCCCATGTCCAGAGCCCGGGGCTGGGCTGCCTCTGGATAAGCTCCTACCTGGCAGGGCCTGGGAGACTCAGGAGGTTGGGAAATGAGGGGACCCCACCCGGGAAGATAGGGAAGGAAACCCTGGGGGGGCTGCCTCAGATGCTATCAGGGATCATGAGCGGGCGGGGCCCTGAGTCACGTCTCCACCTGTCGCTCCATCCTCTGTATTCCCAAGGCCAGGCAGGAACTCCAGACTCGGCTTGGGCAACCACGTCATCGACAGACCCGCTGTTATTACCTCTCTGGACAGAAACCACAGCGGCCGCCCCTGCCACGTGCTCCACCGCGGTTCCCGGCCTTGCACACCCCTCGACAGCCTGCAAGGGGGCCCTCTGCTCCCACTTACTTACCTGCACTGCCAGGGAGCCCACTCTTTTTTTTTTTTTTTTTTGGAGAAGTTTTTGCTATAGGGCGCGTGCGCTTGCCAGAAAGACAGAGAGAGACAGAGAGACAGAAAGTGAGACATCACCCCCCCAGGGGGGATGGTCACGCCGCAATCCCTTCTCCTCCATTCTCCTCTCGGGATCTTGGGCACGCACGCACATGCGCCCGGCGTGAGCTTTAAGCCACCGGGTCTGGGATGTGAACCGCGGTCGACTACATGGGAGTTCAGCGACATAGCCATTATGCTAACTGCTGGTCCCCCTCTCAGGATCTTGGGCACGCACACATATGCACCCAGTGTGAGTTTAAGCCACTGGGTCCGGGACTCGAACTGCAGTCGACTGCATGGGAGTCCAGCGACAAAGCCATTACACCAACTGCTGGTCCCTGAGCCCCCTCTTTTTAAAACATTGGCCAGAGGGCATGTGCACTGGCCAGAGAGGCAGAACGTGAGAGTGAGGGAGAGGGAGAGGGAGAGGGCACCTCCCCGTGGGGGCGTGGGCGTGCCTCAGTCCCTTCTCCATCTCTCCATCCTGTCGGGATTCGGGGCACACCTATACACGCTTCTGGCGTGTTCTCGGCCCGCTGGGGCTTAGATGGGCACTGTCAGCCCCCAGGCTGTCACGGGGCAGCCCAGCCCTCGCCTAACCTTCACCATTGGTTAGGCAGCCTTCTTCCTCTTCCTCTTCCTCTTCTTTTTTTAAGGTTTTTGCCATAGGGCTCAGGCACTCACCAGAGAGAGAGGACAGAGAGACAGAGAGGGAAAGTGAGAAATCACCCCCTAGGGGGACGGCCACGCTGCAATCTCTTCTCCTCCATTCTCTTCTTGGGATCTTGGGCACGCATGCACACGTACCTGGCATAATTTTCTTTTTTCTTGTTTTTAGAGAGATTTTTGTTATAGGGTGCGTGTGCTTGTCCGAGAGACAGCGAGAGACAGCGAGAGACAGAGAGACAGAAAATGAGAAATCATCCCCGGTTGGGGGATGGCCACACCACAATCCTTTCTCCTCTTGGGATCTTGGGCAAGCCCATACACGTGCCTGGTGTGAGTTTTAAGCCACCGGGTCTGGGACTCGAACTGCGGTCGACTACGTGGGAGTCCAGCGACATAACCATTAAGCCATCTGCTGGTCCTTGGCATGATTTTCAAACCACCAGGTCCAGGACTTGATTGGCCATACGGGAGTCCAGCATCTTAACCACACCATACCACCTGCTGGGCCCCCCTTTTAAAAGTTATTTATTTATTTATATATATGAGTGGAAGAGAGTTGGTTTTGGTTTGTTTGCTTGTTTTATTTATGTTTTTGGTAGAGGGCCTGCATACTTACTGTGAGTGGGGGAGAGAGAGAGGACGAGGAAGCAACCCCCCTCCTGGAAAATGAGCATGCCTCGTCCTTTCTCCATGCCTCCCTTTGGGAGTTCGGGCATGTGCCCTGTGTGTTTGTCAAGCCACGCGGCTGGCCATGTGGGACCCGGCCGCCGTAACAACCTGCTGGCCCGGCTCTGTCTGAGTCAGCTGCCTGAGGATGACATTGGGAGGTAAGCGGGTCTTGCCTAATAGGGCACCGTTTCCTCACTTCCTCGGCTGGGCTGCAGGCATTGCAGAGCTTTACGAGGGAAAGGTTTTATGAGGGAGGGAAGGGTGTAATTAAAAAGCAAGTCGGCTGTCCTTAAGCTGATAAGTGCAGGAGAAAAGGTTTTCTTTAATTTATTTTTTAAATTTTATTTGCTATAGGGCGTGCGTGCTCACCCAAGAGAGACAGAGAGATAGAAAGCGAGAAGTCACCCCCAAGAGGGGATGGCCACACTGCAATCCCTTCTCCATCCTCCTCTCAGGATTTTGGGCATGCACGCACAGGTACCTGACGTTTCTCAAGCCACCAGGTCTGGGATTTGAACTGCTTCGTGGGCCATGTGGGACCCAGCACCTTAACCACCATGCTACTGGCGGACCCAAGAGAAAAGTATTTTTTAGAATTATTTTATTTATCTGTTACTTATTGTTATTTTTCAATTTACTGTAGATTATGCGCGCTCACCAGAGAGGGGGAGAGAGACAGAGAAAGTGAGAAAGCAAGCTACCAGGTCTGGGACTCGAACCACAGTCGGTCATGTGGGAGTCCAGCTAACTTCACCGCTACCATGCCACCAGCTGGCCCAAGAGAAAGGTCTTTTTCTGCTTGTATGAGATGCTCCCTGTAGCTCAGACCTACACTGGGAAGGCTTTTGAGGAGTCAAAGTCCTTTCTTTCCTTCCTTCCTTCCTTCCTTCCTTCCTTCCTTCCTTCCTTCCTTCCTTCCTTCCTTCTTTCTTTCTTTCTTTCTTTCTTTCTTTCTTTCTTTTTTAATATGCCAGAGGGCACATGCATGTGGGTGCATGTGAAAGAGAGAGGGAGAGAGGAGGACAGAGAGAGGAAGCAGCCTCGACGGGGCTTGTTACACCGCGGTCCTCCTCCGCCGCCCTGGAACTGTCAGGGTCTTGTACACAGAAGCCACTGCCCAGTGCGCTCGCCAGACAGACAGAGACAGAGAGACTGAAAGCGAGAAATCACCCCCCAGGAGGATGGCCACGCCACAATCCCTTCTCCTCCGTTCTCGTCTCTGGATTCTAGACACACACGCATACATGCCTGGTGTGAGTTTTAAGCTGCCGTTTCCGGGTTTGAACTGCGGTCGACTATGTGGGAGTCCAGCAATGTAACCATTATGCCATCTGCTTGTCCCTGGATACTGGCATCTTAAGAGCAGGCCCTGGGGCCAAAGGGTGGTGTGGTGGTAATGTAACCTCCTGCGAGGCTGACCCACATGGCGAGGTTCGGGGTTCACACCCAGGACCCTCCCTCTCCATGCCCAGTGCACACGTGACGATGTGGCTGGCCGTGGGTCATGGCTTCAAGACCTTGTTGGGGGATACTTGCTCTCTCTCATGTTCATTGAATAAATAAACCCTTTTTATTTTTATTTATTTATATTTTTTTAAAGAATTATTTTATTTAACTTTATTTATTATTATTACCATTATTATTTTCCAGTTTGATCAGAGAGAGACAGACAGATAGAGAGGAAGTGAGAAAGCAAGCCGCCAGATCTGAGACTTGAACCGTGGTCGGCCAGTGGGAGTCCAGCATCCTTAACCACCATGCCACTTGCCAGTCGCAAACCCTTTTTATTTTATTTTATTTATTTTATTTTATTTTTTTATTTTTTATTTTGGAGAGGTTTTTCGCTATAGGGCGCGTGCGCTCGCCAGACAGACAGAGAGAGACATAGAGACAGAAAGCGAGAAATCACCCCCCGGGGGGGTGGTCACGCTGCAATCCCTTCTCCTCCATTCTCCTCTCGGGATCTTGGGCACACACGCACACGCGCCCGGTGTGAGTTTTAAGCCACCGGGTCCAGGACGCGAACCGTGGTCGACTACGTGGGAGTCCAGCGACATAGCCATTACGCTAACTGCTGGTTCCCCCAAACCCTTTTTATTTTTCAAGAAGGGACTGTTGGGGCCAGCAGGTGGCATGGAGGTTAAGGATCCTGGATCCCGCATGGCCAGCTGTGCACTTCAAATCCTGAACCTGGTGGCTTGAAACTCACATGGGTACACGTGCATGCATGCCCCAAATCCCAAGAGGAGAATGGAGAAAGGATGGTGGCATAGCCATCCCCCTGGGGGGTGATTTCTCACTTTCTGTCTCTCTGTCTCTGGTGAGTGTACACACCCTATAGCAAACAACAACCACAAAACTCTCAAAAAACAAAAAAGAAAGTCACATGTCTTTGGGCTCTGGTTTCAAATCCCAGCTTCTTCCATTACTAGCTGGGTGTTGGGTCTGGATCACTGGACCACTCTGATAATCAGTATCTTCTTCCATACTTCAATTATGCTAATACGTACCTAGCTGAGTTGTTTTGATGCTAAGAGTGTGGGAATCACATTCTGCCTGGGGTCTGGAACTTCGCAGGTGTCAATTACTGTGGGCCATGTAATTAATTTACAGATAATATGATCAAACCCCAAAGCTGCAATCACGAAGTTCTGAACAGGGATGCAATCATACCTTCTTGCCTCCGTTTCTCTTCCACCTCCTCTAAGACACCTTTCCTTCCCCACCTCAGCCAACAGTAATATTTATTCTTTGTATCAGCTAGCTAATGCTGTGTAACAAAGCACCATAACATTTAGTGGCTGGGAACCAGCAGTTAGCGTAATGGCTATGTCGCTGGACTCCCACGTAGTCGACCGCGGTTCGCGTCCCGGACCCGGTGGCTTAAAACTCACGCCGGGCGCGTGTGTGTGCATGCCCAAGATCCCGAGAGGAGAATGGAGGAGAAGGGATTGCGGCGTGACCATCCCCCCTGGGGGGTGATTTCTCGCTTTCTGTCTCTATGTCTCTTTCTGTCTGGCGAGCGCACGTGCCCTATAGCGAAAAACCTCTCTAAAAAAAAAAAAAAAAAAAAAAAAAACATTTAGTGGCTTAAAACAATGGCAGCTTTTACTTTGCTCATGGGTCTGTAATCTGGGTAGGGCTGGGCAGGGACAACTCATCTCTACTGTACTTGGTATAGGTTGGGGGCAACAGCTTGAAGGGACAGGAACTGGAATCCACTGCAGTTTAGTTTACTCTTGTGTGCCGTGACTATAGCAGGAAGAATGAAACAGCCAGGGCTCCTCCAGCATCTCTACCCCTGCCCGGCCCCTCCACCGTTGGTCTCAGGACTAGCCATGTTCTCGCTTGGTGGCTCAGGGCCCCAGAGTCTCATGCTCTTCGATAAAGAGAAGCAGGCTGAAGCCATAGTTCTTATACCAGGAGTCATGCAGCACCACTTCTGCTTCATGCTGTTTATTAGAAGTAGGTCACTGGAGGGCTGGCAGGTGGCGTGGTGGGTAAGGTACTGGACTCCCACATAGCCGACTGTGGTTTGAGTCCTGGACCTGGCAGCTTGCTTTCTCACTTCTCTCTCTCTCTCTGTCCCTCTCTGGTCAAATTAAAATAGATAAATAAGTAAAAATTAAATAAAATAATAATTTTTTTGGAGAGGCTTTTGCTATAGGGCGCATGCGCTCTCCAGAAAGACAGAGAGAGACAGAGAGACAGAAAGTGAGAAATCACCCCCAGGGGGATGGTCACGCCGCAATCCCTTCTCCTCCATTCTCCTCTCGGGATCTTGGGCACGCACACACACGCGCCCGGCGTGAGTTTAAACCTCTGGGTCCGGGACTCGAACCATGGTCAACTACATGGGAGTCCAGCGACATAGCCATTATGCTAAGTGCTGGTCCCATAAAATAATTCTTAAAAAAAAAAAAAAAAAAAGATGATCTGAGGCCGGCCGGTAGCCTGGTGGTTAAGGGCACTGGACTCCCACATGGCCAACTGCGGTTCGAGTGCCAGATCTGGCAGCTTGCTTTTGCTCTCTCTTTCTCTCTCTCTCTCTCTCCCCCCTTCTCTGGTCAAATTAAAAATGAATGAATGGATAAAGTTAAATAAAACAATTCTTAAAAAAATGATCAATAGTGGATCAATAATAGTAGATCAATAGTTTGACCTACTGATGCCGGATTGCTAAGATCAGCTGCAAGGTGAGCAGTGAGCGGCTGAGAAATCCCAGGGGGTGTGTACGGCCATACCACCCTGAACGTGCCCGATCTCGTCTGATCTCGGAAGCTAAGCAGGGTCGGGCCTGGTTAGTACTTGGATGGGAGAAATCCCAGGGGGGTTCACTGCCCAGAAGGTAACCGGCTGCGGACAGAGGGCTTGGGCAGAGGCTCCCGCCCTGACCAGCCCCCTCCATGTCTCCCTCACTCCAGTTCAGCAATGTCTTCTTCTTCATCCTGGGGCCCCTCATGATGTTCCTGATGCACCCCTACGCCCAGAGGCGGTCCCGCTACATCTACTGCGTGTGCGTCCTGTTCGTGGTCATCGGTAGGTGCGGGCCCGTGGCCGTGGGGGCAGGTGGGTGGGCGGCCGTCCTGACGCCCGCGGTCCCTGCCTCTCCAGGCCTGTTCTCCATGTACTTCCACATGACGCTCAGCCTCGTGGGCCAGCTGCTGGACGAGGTGGCCATCCTGTGGCTCCTGGCCTGCAGCTACAGCATCTGGACGCCCCACTGCTACTTCCCGGCCTTCGTCGCCAAGAGCAGGTGCGGTGGGCTGTCGGGACGGGTGCGGCGGGAGCCCGGGCAGACCCTGCAGGAGCGCGGCCTCTCGGTCCCCACGTCCCCTCTGTGATCTCACCTCAATCGCCCAAGATCGTCCCCACACTGTGTCTGAGCCACCTGGGTCGGGAGGTTCAAGGACCCCATGCCTCGGTTCATCTGGGCTCAGGGACCCCTCCTTTGAGTGTCACCTGGACTCCCTGGAATCTTTTTTATAAAAATAAGTATGTATGTCTTTAATTCCATTTGTTATTATTATTATATATTTTTATATATTTAGCTTTATTTATTTATTTACTTATTTTAATTTTACCAGAGAGGGACAGAGAGAGAGAGAGAGAAGGAAAGTGAGAAAACAAGCTGCCAGGTCCGGGACTCGAACTGCAGTCAGCCATGTGGGAGTCTAGCACCCTTAACCTCCACACCACCTGCTGGTCCCGATTATTATATTTTTTAAATTTGACCAGTGAGAGACAGAGAGAGAGAGAAAGGGATAAAGTGGGCCACCGGGTCCAGGACTTGAACTGCAGTCAGCCATGGGGGAATCCAGTGCCCTTAACCATTACACCACTTGCCAGCCCCTCCCTGGAATCTGTTATCTGATCCTCCTGAGCGCCCTGGGTCTCTCTCTGAACTGACCGACCTCGCCCCCATCCCAGCCCCTCTGTCACTCTCTTAAACATGCTCCACCCACCTGAGCCTTGGAAGAACCCTTTCCCTAACCAATCCTGAGACCTCTGTAGTTCTTGGACCCCTCTTGGTCCCTGAGAACCCTCGTCTGCCCTCTCTCTCTCTCTCTCTCTTTTTAAAAGAATTATTTTTATTTAACTTTATTTATTTAAATTTGACCAGAGAGGCACAGAGTGAGAGAGAGAGGGAAAGTGAGAAAGCAAGCTGCCAGGCCCGGGACTCGAACCGCCATCAGCCCTGTTGGAGTCCCCAGCGCCCTTAACCACCATGCCTTCTGACCTCTCTTAAGGAGACCCTTCCTTTGAGCCTGCCTAGATTTTTCCAATGTCTCTCTTGATCTGTCCTGGAGGCTGGGGGCCTTCACAGACTCCAGGGCCCCAAGGAGCCTTCTCCTCTCCCTACCCAGCCCTGGGTCCCCTTTTAGACACGGCGTGGGCCCATCTAGGTTCCCCAAAGCCGTCCTGCCCTTTCAGGGCCCTTGCTCGAGCCTCGCTCTGCCTTCTCACCGGGTCCTCTTCCCCCAGGCCCCAGTTCACCTGCCTGGTGGTCGTCTCTGCCGTGATCAGCACCTTCCTGTCCTTCGTGCGGCCCACACTCAACGCGTACGGGCTCTACACCGTGTCTGTGCACATCATCTACATGGTGTTCCAGGAGTACCACAAGTGAGCCGGGGTTGCAGGCGCCCGGGGGTGGCTCCCCACTCCGCCCGCCGCCAGTCCTCCGCGGGCCTCAGACAGTTCCTCCCCCAGATCGTCCCGTAAGGAGTAGCAGGGCCGGGATTTGAACCTCAGTCGGTCTCATGGCAGAGTCTGTCCTTGTTGGTTTGTTTAAGCTTTTGTCACCATGTGCGTGCACTCATTGGAGAGAGACAGAGAGAGGGAAAGTGAGAAATCACCCCCCCGGGGGGGGGGGGGCGGCCATATTGCAACCCCTTCTCCTCTATTCTCCCCCTGGGATTCTGGGCATGCACGCCCGTCCCCACGCGTGATTTTCAAGCTTCTAGGTCCAGGATGTAAATGGGTTGGCTACGTAGGACGCCAGGGCCTTAACTATCACACCACCCGCTGCCCCTGGAGCTTGTCCTTTTTCTTTTTTTTCCCCCTAAAGAATTATTTAATTTTATTTATTATTATTATTTTTTATTTGACCAGAGCAAGAGAGAGAGAGAGAGGAAAGGAAAATGAGAAAGCAAGCTGCCAGGTCCGGGACTAGAACTGTGGTCGGCCATCTGGGAGTCCAACACTTTAACCACAACACCACTTGCTGGCCCCCAGAGCTGGGGCTTCTTCTTCTTCTTTATTTCTTTCTTTATTTTTTTGAGAGACATTTTTGCTATAGGATAGATGTACTCACCGAAGAGACAGAGAGACAGAAAGTGAGAAATCACCCCCTCAGAGGAGATGGCCACTCCGCACTCCCTTCTCCTCCCTTCTCCTCCCAGCATGAGTTTTAAGCCGCCGGTCCGAGACTTGAACTGCAGTCAAATATGTGGGAGTCCAGCGACGTAACCATTACGCCATCCGCTGGTCCTGAGCTTGTCGGTTTCATGGTGACTCCACACCTACCTGCAAACTGCTATACAGGCAGAGAGAATTGTCCGCGAACCTCCACGCACTGGACTGTCATCCCCGACAGCCACCGCATTTCGCCAGCCTCACTCCCACGGTCACGTATTTCCCCAAAACTACATGTGATTTCACCCCTAAAGTTTTTAGAAGTTACTTCTGATCATTCCTTTCTAAATTTTTTTTAAAAAAATTATTTATTTTTAGTTTTATTGATTATCATTATTCTTTGATTTTGACCAGAGAGAGACAGACAGAGAGGAAGGGATAGTGAGAAAGCAAGCCGCCAGATTCGGGACTTGAACCGTGGCTGGCCATATGGGAGTCCAACGCCTCAACCACCCCACCTGCTGGCCCCCGATAATTACTTTTTTTAACCCATCGTGTGTCTTAGCAGGATAGAGGAGGCTCTCCAGTGGGACCACTTGAAGAGAGTTGAGTAAAAAGGACCTTCACAAAGAAGGCAGGGTGTGGAGAAATCACTGCGGATGGTTTAGAACCCCTGTGCTGATCAATGCGGGAGTCTGTGACCGTCTTATGACCCGGGGCAGGGGGCAACGGGATAGGAGGCAGGAGATGGACTCTCCAGGTGCAGCTGCAGCCACTTCTGTAGAGAGGAAGCTAGAGTTTGTACTCTAACTCTGCTGTCTACTAACTCTTTGGCTTCCTACTGGGGCTCCCCATTGGTTAACCCAACTGGAAACCATTGGTCAACTCAATTGGAAACTGATGGTCAACTCAACTGGAAACCATGGGTCAGTCCAACTAGAAACTCTCGGTCAGCGCAACTAGAAACCGTAGACCAACCCAACTAGAAACCATGGGTCAGTCCAACTGGAAACTATTGATCAGCCCAACTTGAAACCATTGGTCAGCCCAACTGGAAACCATTAGCTAACCCAACTGAGTTGGTCAGCCCAATGTGTTTCTTTTTTATTATTATTATTTTTATTTTCAGAGAGGTTTTGCTATAGGGTGCATGTGCTCGCTGTAGAGACAGAGAGAGACAGAAAGCAAGAACTCACCCCCCCAGGGGGAATGGCCATGCCAGAATCCCTTCTCCTCCAGTCTCCTCTTGGGATCTTGGGCACGCATATGTACACGCCCAGCATGAGTTTCAAGCTGCCGGGTCCAGGACTCGAACCGTGGTTGACGTCATGGGAGTCCAGTGACATAACCATTACGCCATCTGCTGGTCCCAATGTGTTTCCTTATTTATTTATTTGTATTTCTACATGTGGATAGCTAGATCTAGATGGATGTTTCTGTTGTCCTTTTGTTTGACTGCCTGTTTGTTTTTAGTTTGCCCGAGGGCATGTATGCCACCAGGGGAGAGAGAGAGAAAAACCGAGAAGTGGCCGCACCACAATCCTTTCTCCTCCATTCTCCTCTTGGAATTTTGGGCCCCCACACACCTGCCCCTGCTGTGATAGTCAAGCCACCAGAGCCAGAACTTGGATCACAGAGTCAGCTATATGGGATCTAGCACCTCAGCCTCCAAGCCACCTGCTGGCCCCAAGCCTCTGGTTACTTTTTCTCTCCTTTATGTAGAACTATTTATTTTATTTATTGTTTTTATTCTTCAGTTTGACCAGAGAGAGAGGGAGAAAGAGGCAGAGTGAGAAAGCATGCCGCCAGGTCTAGGACTCCAACCATGGTTGGCCAAATGCGAGTCCAGCACCTTAAACACACCACCTGCCGGCCCCACGAGGCTTCATGGTTGTCTTTAACCATAAAGGAGTTTGCTGTCTCGTTCATCCCTGACACACACTTTTCACTAGGGACACTGAGTTAGTCCCCACGTAGTCGACTGTGGTTCGAGTCCCGGACCTGGCGGCTTAAACTCACACCGGGCGCGTGTGTGTGCGTGCCCAAGATCCCGAGAGGAGAATGGAGGAGAAAGGATTGTGGCGTGGCCATCGCCCCGGGGGGTGATTTCTCGCTTTCTGTCTCTCTGTCTCTCTCTGTCTTTTCTGGCGAGCGCATGCACCATATAGCAAAAACCTCTCCAAACACAAAGGCCGTCTGAAGAGCGTGCAGAACCGTACAGGCGTCCCGTCAGTGCCCAGCACGCGTTGGCCGTCCACTCGGATTAGACACTTGCCCTCCTGCGCCCTTCCTCCCTCCTCCTTCCTCCCTCCCAGCCTCTGGCCCTCAGCCCCTGGGACAGAGCCCCTTCACCGCCCCTGGTCTCCTCTCTCCCCTCCCTAGGACCAGCGACAGAGAGCTCCGGCATTTCATCGAGATCTCCGTGGCTTTGTGGGCGCTAGCCGTGAGCTGCTGGGTCAGCGATCGCTTCCTCTGTGGGTTCTGGCAGGAGATTAATTTCTTCTACCTGCACAGCTTCTGGTAAGCACCTGCCCGGGGGCCTGGGACCCCGGGGTCAGAGAGCCTGTTGTCAGAGCTCGGAGCGGGTACTGGGGAGGGGAGAAGGAGGAGGTGGTGAGGAAGGAGGACCAGGAAGGGGAGAGCAGGTGGCAGGGCTTGGCGGTGGGGGAAGGCTGCAGTCCGGGGGGCAGACCCGGAGGTCCCCTGAGCTGGCCAGGCCCCGTGAGCAGTAAGGCGAGGAGGGGCGGGGCAGGGCGCGAGTGCCTGTCACCCTCACCTCCCGCCCCCACAGGCACGTCTGCACCAGCTTCACGTTCCCTTACATGATGGTCTCCATGGCCTTGGTGGACGCCAGGTACGAGATGCCGGAGCAAACCCTCAAAGTCCACTACTGGCCTCGGGACACTTGGCCCGTGGGCGTGCCCTACGTGGAACTGCAGGGCGATCACAAGAGCTGCTGAGGCCTGGCGGCCTCCTCGCCCAGCCTCACGCCGACGGGCCTGTGTCTTGAGGAGTCAGGCACGGCCCGGGACTCGAACCTGAGGGACACTGGTGGTTCCTTTCTCTGTCTCCCTTCCCCCTCCTTGTCCCTTGCTGCTGGGTCCCCAGGCCAGGGGAGGGCTTGTGACACGTCCAGGCACAGTCTGAGGATCCCGGGGCCTGGCATGCCCACCCTCCACGCCATGTCCCTACCCTCTTTCACATCCTCTGTGTCCCGCGTGTCTTCACGGTCATTGTCATAAGACCTGGCCCGGCTGGGTCACTAGGAACCGGAGTGACAGGATGATTGGCATCTGCAAGGACTCACCCCAGACTGAAGCGTGTGTACTGGGCACCTTGTGACGAGGGGCTACCGGGGCCCCTGGGTCTGTCTTTGGACACGGTAATGTCCCTGGCACTTGGGGAGGCACCACGGAGGACGTGTCTCCTGGGAACCTCATTGTGCACCCACACGGGCTTGTGGAGACCTTGCAGACATGCCCACCTGTCCCTGCTGCCCCGCGGGGTCATTGCCGGGCGATGGCTGAGAACGTGGGGACAGACGGGAGCTAGGGTGGCCAGCGGTGGTTCGAAGCAGGGGTGGGGTTGGTGCGGGTTATGGGGGGTGGTTTCTATGGTGGGTAAGAGCATAGGGCTTGAGTCGGGCAGCCCTCAGCTGGGTCCCTGCTCCACCTTTTTTTTTTTTTTTTAATTTAATTTCTTTCTCCTCCTCCCCCCTCCCCCTCCCTCCCCTCCCCTCCCCCCCCTCCCCTCCCCCTCCCCCCCTCCTTTGTATTCCACCACCATGCACGGTTAGAGAATTTACCTAACATGAAGTACACCACAGACCAGGCCAGTTAAGAATGCTATACATGGGGGGCCAGCTGGTGGCGTGGTGGTGAAGGCGCTGCACACTCCCACATGGCCGACCATGGTTCAAGTCCTGGACCTGGTGGTTTGCTTTCTCTCGTTTCCCCCTCTCTGTGTCTCTCTCTGATCAAATTAAATTAAAAGATGAATGAATAAATAAAATAAAATAAAATAAAAAATTATTTTAAAAAAAGAATACTATCCATGTCATCATCCATAGGTAATAAACCATTCCTGCGTCCCACAAATGTCTTGCCTCTCTATTTTTTCTTCCTAATTTTCTTCCCTATACTGCCCACTCTCCATTTTTTTTAAAGAGGAATTTTTGCTACATAGGGCACATGTACTTGCCAGAGAGACAGAGAGACAGGGAGATAGAAAGTGAGAAATCACCCCCCCCCCCCCCCCCGGGAAGATGGCCACCTCACAATCCCTTCTCCTCCATTCTCCTCTTGGGTTCTTGGGCACACAAACATGCCCGGCAGGAATTTTAAGCTGCTGGGTCGGGTACTTGAACCCCAGTTGGCTCAGTGGGAGTCCAGCGACATAACCATTACGCTATCTGATGGTCCCGGGCTCCACCACTTGTGAGTTGCGTTATCTTGGGAAAGCAACTTTTTTTTTCCCCTACTTTTGCACCCTGTCCAAAAAAAAGAATATTCCTTTCTTCGTTGGTTTCTAGTTGAGCATACATTACCCATTTGTTAATCCACCCGTTCACTGCTTTTTTTTTTCTTCCTTTTTTTTTTTTAAATTATTTAATATTATTTCATTTAATTTTAATTTGACGAGAGAGAGAGAGAGAGGGAAAGTGAGAAAGCAAGCTGCCAGCTCTGGGACTCGAACCACGGTCAGCCACATGGGCGTGTCCAGCGCCCTTAACCACCACGCCACCCACTGGTCCCCCCATTCGTTGCTTTAACCACCCAGCCACACACCATGAATTTATCTATCCGTGCTTCCACTCATCCACCGAGCCGTTGAATGTACTGTTAAACCAGGTATCCATCCCACCTTTACGGCCCATCCGCTAGTTTATCCCCCACCCGTCCGTGCACCCATCTGTCACTGCATTTGATCTCCCTATTCATCCATGATGCTGCCCATCGGCTCTCCCGTCTACCTGCCTCCTCACCCATCACTCCTTATCCTTTCATCCCTCCGCCTTACTAAGCCATTCGTCTGTCCACGTAGCCAGCGGTCTATCCCGTCCCCTCATTTCACGTCCGCCCATCCATTCGCATTCGCCACCCATTTTTCTTTTTTTTTCTAATAATTTTATTACACTTCATTTATTTATTTTTAATTTGATCAGAGAGGGAGAGAGAGAGAGAAATCAAGCTGCCAGGTCCAGGACTCGAACCGTAGACTGCATGTGCGAGTCCACTGTTCTTAACCACCACGCCACTTACCAGCCCCCCAACCACCCATTTTCCTATTCATTTATCCACTCGGGTCATTCGATCGTCCTTCGGTTCATCTAGTTCCCACCTTCTTCACTCATTTTTGCACTCACCGCTGGGAGATACGAGACAGCAAAGACGTGTAAAGTGCTTGCCCATGCTACTGAGGGAGACCGACGTTACGCAAAGAAAAAGATACACACTGGGGCCAGCAGGTGGCGCGGTGGTTAAGGCGCTGGACTCCCACATGGCCAACCACGGTTTGAGTCCTGGCCTTAGTAGTTTGCTTTCTCACTTTCCCTCTCTCTTTCTCTCTCTCTCTCTCTCTCTCTCTCTCTGGTGATCGCACATAACCTACAGCAAATTAAAAAAATAATAATAAAGGAAAGGGAAGAAAAAAGAAAAAGACACACAGACAAAGCAGGCCCCGATGAGCTACGAAAAAGACAAAGCATGATGATGTTCTAGGGGAGGGTGGGTGGGGAGCGGCCCTCTCGGGGAGGGGTGTCAGGGAGTAGGGCCCTCTTCAGCTGAGCCCTCAATATCGAGAGGAATCGGCCACATCAAGAACACAGCCATGGGACCAGCAGAGGGCGTCACAGTTAAGTTCCTGGGCTCCCACATGGCCGACTGCGGTTTGAGTCCTGGACCCGGTGTTAGGAACTCAAACTCACGCCAGGCACGTGTGTGTGCGTGCCCAAGATCCCAGGAGGAGAGCAGAGGAGAGGGGATTTTGGTGTGGCCATGCCCCTGGTGGTGATTTCTCACTTTCTGTCTCTCTGGCAAGTGCACGCACCCTATATAGCAAAAATCTTTCCAAAAAAAGAAAAGAAAAAGAAAGAAAAAAAGAACCCAGTCACACCAAGAACCCAGGGACGGGGGAATGGCAGGTGGAAACCCCTGGGGTTGGGAATGAGCTTGCAGGATGGAAGGACGGAGCAATGAGACAAGCTAGTGCCAGAGCTTGGTACACAACGGGGACACATAGTAGGGGCTTTTTTTTTAGAGGGAAATTTTTGCTATAGGGCACGTGTGCTTGCCAGAAGAGGGAGAGAGAGACAGAGAGACAAGAAGCGAGAAATCACCCCCAGGATTGCCACACCACAGTTCCTTCGTCTCTGTTCTCTTAGGATCTTAGCCATGCACACACACGCGCCCGGTGTGAGTTTTAAGCTGCCAGGTCTGTGACTCGAACCGCGAGTCCAGCGACATAAACATACCATCTGCTGGTCCCAGAAGGGGTTCTTTACCTGGGACCGTGGGTTGGTTTCAGCCTCCACAGACTGTTTGACATCTGCAAAAGATGCGTGTCTGGGGGCCAGCAGATGGCTTAATGGTTACATCACTGGACGCCCACATAGTCGACCACGGTTTGAGTCCCAGACCTGGTGGCTTGCTTTCCCACTTTCTCTCTCTCTGTGGGTGTCTCTCTTCTGTTCAAATTAAAAGAAATGAATGAATAAATAAAATTAAATAAATAATTCTTTAAAAAACATCTCTCTAAAAAAAAATTGATAAGCTTAAAAAAGAAGTGAGTGTTGGGGCCAGCAGGTGGCATCGTGGGTAAGACACTGGCCTCCCACGTGGCTGACCACGGTTCGACTCCCGGGCCTGGCAGCTTGCTTTCTTGCTTTCTCTCTCTCTGGTCAAATTCATAATAATCATAATTAATAAAATATTGTTTAAAAAATGAGTGTCTGGGCCAGGTGGTGGTGCAGTAATGCAGCTGGACACACAAGATCAAGGTCCTGGGTTCGTGTCCCGGGGTGTCCCTGAACCCGCTGGGTCCCATGATCCAGGCCGGCTGAGACTGGGGTGTATCACGGATGAAGACGATGTTGGGGTGTGCCTGTCTCTTTCTTTCAGAAGCAATAAATAAAATTTGGGTCAGCAGGTGGCGTGGTGGTTAAGGCATGGGCTCCCACATAGCCATCACTGTTCGAGTGACCATCACTCGGACCTGGAGGCTTGCTTTCTCTCTCTCTCTCTCTGTCTCTTTCTGGTCAAATTGAATAATAATAATAACAACAATAAATAAATAAATAAAATACTTATTAAAATAAATATATACAATTTTAAAAATATGAGTATCGGGAACCAGCAGTTAGCGTAATGGCTATGTCGCTGGACTCCCACGTAGTCGACCGCAGTTCGCATCCCGGACCCGGTGGCTTAAACTCACGCCGGGCGCATGTGCGTGCGTGCCCAAGATCCCGAGAGGAGAATGGAGGAGAAGGGATTGCGGCGTGGCCATCCCCCCTGGGGGGTGATTTCTCGCTTTCTGTCTCTCTGTCTCTCTCTGTCTGTCTGGCGAGCGCACACGCCCTATAGTGAAAACTTCTCCAAAAAAAAAAAAAAAAAAAAAAAAGAAAAAGAAAAAGGAAAGGAGAGGGTTTGACTGGGCCATCTCTTAAAAAAAAAAAAAATGAGTATTGGGGTCAGCAGGTGACATGGGGGTTAGAAACACTGGACTCCCACATGGTCAACCACGGTTCAAGTCCTGGACCTGGCAGCTTGCTTTCTCACTTTACCTCTCTCTCTTTCTCTCTCTGTCCCTCTCTGGTCAAAATAAAAAATAAATGAATAAATAAAGTTAAATAAAATCATTCTTAGAAATCATGCTTTTCTCAATTAAAAAAACGTATGTGAGTATCTGGGGCCAGCAGGTGGCACAGAATTAAGGTGGCTGGATCCCAAGTGGCTGATTGAGTGGTTCGAGTCCAGGACCCAGCAGCTTGAAGAACACGCTGGGCACGTGTGCATGTGTGCCCAAAATCCTGAGAGGAGAATGGAGGAGAAAAGATTGTGGCATGGCCATCCCCCCCAGGGGGTTGATTTCTCACTTTCCCTCTCACTCTGTCTCTCCAGTAAGCGCATGCACCCTACAGCAAACTAAAAAAATTAAAATAACATAATAAGATGAGCGTCTCAGCAGATTATCTCCGGAATGCATCACTTCAGATAGACAGAAATATGCTCGTGTCATACACGTAGCTCAGAGAAGGCAAGCTACTGGCCCAAGACCACACAGCCTGGCCTTGAACCCGGGTCTGCCCTTCCCCAAATCTCTGTGCCAGTGTGCCAGAAGACAGACCCTGGATCCTGGGTCTCTTGTGTCTGGGTCTTTTTGGCTTTTTAATTCTGGAAAGCAGACATTCTTTCCATGGACTGCGATGGCTTGAGGACTTCCTCTGCTTTTGTGAAACGAGCTACAAAAATGTGTGTCTGGATATCGCTGAAGCTGTGCTTCTGTGAGACTCCCTAAAGAGAATCAGGACTCATATTCAACATAGTTTTTAATTCATTATTTAATTTTAAAGTCATCATTGTTATTTTTCAGTCTGCTAGAGGTCAGCCGCACTCACCAGAGAAAGACACGCAGAGACAGAGAGAGACAGAGAAAGCGAGAAAGTAAGTCACCCGGTCCAGGACTTGAACCATGTGAGCCATGTGGGAGTCCAGCGCCTTAACCACCACGCCACCTACTGGCCCCATCATGCTCAATATTGCAACGGGTGGTTGTGTGGACATTGGCTCTTGGCAGAAAACTACTGAATACACTTTGGCTGGCAGCAAATTGGGAGGTCCAGAGAGCTTGCTGGAGACCAGAAAGAGGACCCCCTCCAAATACCTGCAAGTCCCAGCCATCTGCAAGGTGCAATGCAGGGGAATACATATTACCAAGTCCCCTTGGCTGCAAACAAACCGGACCACTAGAGGGCGGTAGAGGATGCAGCCGCCGTCATACAACCTTGACGTCAGAAACGTTACTTTGTAGCTGAGGGACCTAGCCAAGGGCTAGCCCTCTGTGTCTCAGTTTCAGTGTTTGTATTTGGATACCATGTTTCATGGGCGCTAAGTAGATTTAACACTCCCAATTAGGCAATCTGCGGCAGTGCTCAAGTTATCATTTGCTCTGTTCCGCTTTTAATCTACCCTCTCTGCTTACACCGAGACCTTCAAATGGGAAACTTTGTGTCTCTTCAGTAAGTGCCTGGTCACAGATAAAGAGGAGCGGTAAACCTAGATACAGCCACAACAGTGTTACTTTCTGTGGGTCAGCCATTCTTATTTTGAGAGATTTTTGTTATAAGGCATGTGCATTTGCGGGAGAGACAGAGAGACAGAGAGATGGAAAGAGAGAAACCACCCCCGTTGCCCCTGGGGGGATGGCCACGCCGCAATCCCTTCTCCATTCTCCTCTCAGGACTTTGGGCATGTATGCACAGGCTCCTGGCACAGGGCCCTGGCATGAGTTTTAAGCTGCCAGGTCAGGGATTTGAACCATGGCCGACTACGTGGGAGTCCAGTGATGTAACTATTATGCCATCTGCTGGTCTCAGGTCAGCCATTCTTATACCAGGCACAAGTTAGAATCCCCAGTTGAGCTTCAAAGAAGGGAGGTGGTCCCTATCTTACCCCTTAGTAAGAAAAACCAGAATACTTGAAGGTGGGCCTGGACCCTTTTTTATTATTATTATTTTTAAAATTTGCTATAGGGTGGGGCCAGCAGGTGGCGTGGTGGTTAAAGGCACTAGACTCCCACGTGGCCGACCATGGTTCAAGTCCCAGATCTGGTGGCTTGCTTTCTCACCTTCCTTCTCTCTCTCTCACTCTGTCCCTCTCTGGTCAAATAAAAATAAAAATAAATAAAATAGATAAAGTTCAATAAAATAATTCTTTAAAAAATTTGCTATAGGGCACATGAGCTTGCCAGAGAGAGAGAAGGAAAGTGAGAGAGCACTCCCCAGGGAGGATGGCCATGCCTCAATCCTTCCTCCTTCATTCTCCTCTCGGGGTGGGATTTGGGCACACACACTTGGTGGTTTTCCAAGCTGCCTGGTCTGGGACCCAAACCACGCAGTCAGCCATGTGGGATCCAGTCACTTTAACCACCATGCCACCAGCTGGCCCTGCATCTTTCCTCTTGGTGTTCAGAGGACTCCACTTCTGACAGCAGAAGCCTTAGGGGTGCCGTTTTGAAAATCCCCAACAGTTAGAAACCAAGGGTCAGGGTAATTTCCCCAATGAGTAAGGGGAGGGGACTGAGGTCCCGAAACTTGGGTTTGCTACGGTTGTCGCTTGAAGGTTTTTCCCTGCAAGCTTTCTTCACAGGCATATTATTCCTGTCCTTTCTCCATTTTTGTCCCTTTGCCTGGGCGGTACCAACTCGTAGTGGTTCTAAAAGTCGCATGAGACGCAGTCTTCTGGAGGGCTGGTGGTCTCTGATTGCTCTCCTCTGGTGGAGAGTAACTGACATTTGTAACAGTGTCCCCAGGCGATGATACTGTTGCTGGGGGCACTGCTGAAAACCGGGGGTCTTACATTCAGCTATGGGATGGAAAACAATTTCTAAAAAGTTGCCAGCTATGTATTGATGGGGTACAGTGCCATGTTTTAATCCATCGTGGGAGGAGCCAGTCAGGCCAACGACTATACCCACCGTCTCACAGCCCTTTACGCGGACGACATCTGAAGTCCATTCGCGTAGCAATTTTAAAATCCGCCATGCTCTGGTATTCACCAGCGGCATCTTGCTGTTCACCAGATCACCAGAATGTATTCCTCCTGTCCAAATGGAAGGAGATTTCGGAATGTTTCGTTACAGTATGATGTCAAATTTGCGACACTGATATTAGGATGCAGCAGGACCACCCCGTACTGCGCCTGTTCCTGTGTTACAGAGGAGCAAACAGACTCAAGGAAAGGGCAGAAGGCGGATGACCAGGCTCACATGCAGATCTAGATTGGAAAATGAATCTCCAGCCCCAGCCCGCAGGGCTCATGCCATCGCAGAGAGCAACACGGGTCCGGAAACCGGTGTCCCCCGAGGGCCCTCCCCAGGGCTCGAACCCGCGGTCTCAGCGGCGCCCCCGGGACGCTCCCTCTCTGGGACGCTGGGGCCACGAGGCAGCGCCCCCTGCGGGCCTCAATGCGCAGGCGCGGCGCGCCCGTCCCGCCCCCGCCCCCCTCCACGTGCGGCGCACACCTCGCGCTCCCGGCCCCGCTCTCCTCGCGCCTCCCTCCCTCCCTCCTCCCGCCCCTCCGCACGCGGCCTCCCATTGGCTGCGGCCTTCGTCCCTCCGACCGCCGCCCGGCAGGCCCCCGCCAGGCGGGAAGTCCCGCCCCCCGAGCGGCCGTCCGCGCCCCTGATTGGCCCAGGCGGCCGTCGGTCGGGGCGGCGGGCCCGAGTCGGTGGCGGGGGCCCGCGGTCCGTGCGCGACCCGGGCTGGCGGTGGTTTCCGGTTCCGCGGGGCTGGCTGGCGGGCGGGCGGCCGGGAGCGGCGGCGGCGGCGGCGCCCGACAGACAATGAGGGCGGCGAGGAGACGCTGAGCGGCGGCGGCGGCGAGCGACGCGGGCCCGGGGGCGGGGCGGGGCGCCAGCCATGGACAATCAGGTGAGGAGCGCCCGCCGCCCGCCGCCGCCCGGCCCCGCTTTGTGCGCCCCTGCGCCCCGCGCCCCTCCCCCACCCCGGGGCCAGCCCCCCACCCCGGCATGCCCCGGGGGACCCCGGCCTGGCCAGGGCCGCCCGCGATGCCCATCGGAACCCCGGTTCTCCCGGGAGGGCCCTGGGCGCCCCAGCCCGGCCCCGAGCCCCGAGATGCTCCCGAACCCCGGCCTGGTCCAGAGTCCCTTCAGGCTCCGGGACCCGCCCAGAGCCCCCGCTGGGCGCCTCTCACCCCAGATCTGGCCTGGACCCCGGACCCCGTCCCGACCCAGTACCCAGGGTCTCCCTTCCTTCCCGGGATCCTTGGCCCTGCAGCCTCGCAGCTCCCGAGGCCCCCAGCGGGTTCCGCACCTCGCTCCGACCGGAGCCCCCCACCCGTCCCTGCACCCTGGTCTGCACCCCGCCCTCCCTCGGCGCCTGGGCCTGGGCCGTCCCTCCCCTCTGACCCTGCATCCCCTCCAGCATCCCCCTCCCTCCAACCCTGGCCCCGGCCTGAGCCCCTCTGACTCCCTGGCACCCGTCCTTGGGTCTTCGCTGGCCCGGTTAGGGTGTCCTCTCCGCTGCACCCGCTTTGCCTCCTGGAATCCGCCCTTGCGCCCCAGCTGCCCCTGGGAGCTCCTTGGGACAGGCCAGTGCCTGGGGGCGGTGTTTCCACCTTTGCACCTTCTAGGCCAGGGTCAGCTTGTTCTGACCCGGAGCCCCCCAGTTCTTCAGGAGCCTAGTGCCTGCTGTGGCCTGGACCTGGGCCGGAGTCAGCGGGGGGGGGGGACCCCATGGTGTCCCTGGGTTTGATCCCAGCCCAGCCCGGCCTCCCCGTCCCCAGTCTCCCCACACCCATCAGCCTCCTGCCTTACCCTGCGGTCTCCTGCTCCCACCAACACCTGGCCTGACACATCCCTCCCCCCAGTTCCCTTCCATTCCTTCCCCGGTTCAAACCCAGGGTGAGCTCCCCCACGTCCCTAACTCCTGGTGCTCCCTCCCCTTTCTCGGTCTGGAGTGGGTAAACCGGAGGCGTTTCTGGGCCCTGGAGTCCCCGTCACCCCGCCCTGAGCCATGCCGTCTCTGGTACTCGATCTCCTTGCCCCGCTGCCTCAGCTGTCCTGGCGTCCAGGGCGCAAGGCCAGGAAGGGCGTGTGGGGCTGTGGGGGTGGCAGCCGAGATACCCGCAGTTCTGCAGGGCAGGTTGGGGCGTCCCCGGCTGCTGGCGCCACGGAGGCGGCTGACTGGGAAGGCAGTACGTGGTGTCACGCGTGGGGGGCGAGGCCCTCCCTCCTGCTCGTCTGGGGGTCGCTGAGGCAGGTGGCTTGTGCTCCTGGCAGCTCTCACCCTGGTTTCCTGTGGGCTTTGGTCCCACTCCCTTCCTCTTACGAGGCAAGAAGCGTTTGTAGCAATTAACGGGTGACTTTCTGCAGCTTGGCATGAGTTGGTTTCCCCTGAAGGCCAGAGCGTGTTGTCTCAACCCGTATTGAGTTAAAAGAACGAGCGAAATGTCCTTTCCACGACCACTTCCAATGAAGCCCACCTCTGGGTCCGTGCCATCTGACACCATCATGGCACAGCCGTGGGCCCCGGGCGTGCCCATCCCTCTGTGCTGAGCTGGGCCTGGCTGTCGGGTCGTGGCATTTGCCTAAGTAGGATGGTGGACGCGGGTGCATTCCTGGTGTGACAGACGCAGTCCAGCCCAGGTAGCCCCAGGTAGCTGCTGCAGCTCGGCATTTCACCCAGGAAGCAAAATAGGGTTCCCTGCTGCGTGTGTGTGAACACGTGTGTGTGAACAGCTCGGTGGCCCACGCTGCTGAGCTACCAGACACTGCGTCAGGCCCCTCGAGGAGCAGGGTCCCATTAGACCCTGCCACTCTCCGTTGTGGTACAGGTCCCTTTGCAAGGGAGACTGGTCTCAGGGAAGCATGTGGGGCACTCCGTCTCCTTCCCAGCCCGAGTTCATGCAAATCTGGGAGAGGCCCAGGAGCCCAGACCCTCCTAACAGCCAGAGGCCCTGGGGAGACGGGAGAGAATGGTGTCTTTTACACACGTAGGTGAATTGGCTGAGTGCTCCAGGATGACTCTTGGCGCCCGGAAAATGCTTTGAATCCTTTGAATCCGGCAGGATCCTGGCCTCGCCGGCCTCCCCCGCCCGCTGGAAGCCACAGACCTGTAAATGCCCCATTATGGAGGGGAATAGCGGCTTTCCCCTGGGCGCTCACAGCTCTGGAAGGCTTGGGTTGTCTCCACCTCCCCGCTTCACTCCTTGCAGGACTCTCAGGCCCCGCCAGGAAGCGGGATCCTGTCCCTGTCCATCTGCCCGGGGCTCCCAGCCTCTCGCTTCAACTCTTTGATGTCTCCTCCCTGGGGCCAAAGCCTTCCTGGTTCCCTCAGCCCCAGCCCTGCGGCCGGCGGGCTCTCCCGCAGCTGGCTTCACGGTGTTTTCTCTCCTGCAGGGGCTCCCGAGGGTATGGTTGATCACCAAGGCTGGAGGGCTGGGACTGATGTGGATAAAGATGGAGCCCCCCTGGGCGGTCCTGGCCTCCCCTTCTCAGAGGAGGGCAGTGTTCCTCAGGTCGCTCCTCTCCCCGCCTGGCATGGACGGAACTGACTCCCCAAAGGGCCAGCTCGAGAGGGTGATGGCTCCTCCCCTCCTGCCCGCTCCAGAACTGCCACAGAGCGCCGGCCTGCCAATTCTTTCCGATCTCTCGCTATTACTGCTATATTGGAAAGCCCTCGGGGGCAGAGACCAGAGCCTGTGCCCCTTCGTGTCCTTCCTGGTTGCTACGCCAAGGCTCGCGCTCAGTTTTGTCAACCGGTGGGTAAAAATGTAGGGGCCGGGCCCAGCAGGTGGTGTAATGGCTATGGCGCCGGACTCCCCGTAGTCGACCACGGGCTGAGTCCTGCACACGTGGCTTAAACTCACGCCGGGCGCGTGTGCGTGTGTGCCCGAGATCCCGAGAGGAGAAGGGAGGAGAAGGGATTGCGGCGTGGCCAACCCCCTGGGGGGTGATTTCTCGCTTTCTGTTTTCCTGTCTCCTTGTCTGTCTGGTGAGCGCACGCGCCATATTGCAAAAATCTCTCTTTAGAAAAAAAGAATAAAACGAAGGGGCCAGCAGTTGATGTAGTGGTTAAAGGTGCTGGACTCCCACGTGGCCGACTGCGGTTTGAACCCTGGACCTGGTGGTTTGCTTTTTCACTCTCTCTGATGCGCATGCGTGCTCTCTAGAAAATTAAGGAGGAAGGAAGGAAGGAAGGAAGGAAGGAAGGAAGGAAGGAAATAATACATAGCTGAAGAAATAATTCTTTAATTAAAAAAAGTCACCAAGAATCGGCCCCTTTGCGGCCCGGACCACCCAGCCTGGTGACAGGTGCTTTTATTGGGGCCGTGTGCTTGTCTGAGTTTCCTGTAGGGAGCGAGCACTCAACAGAGAGAGGGAAAGTGAGCAGTCACCCTCCGGGGCGGGGTGGCCGTGCTAGTGCCTCCTCCTCCATTCCCGTCTCTGAATTTAGGACACATACACACACACACACACACACAATGATTTTTAAGCCGCTGGATCCGGGACTTGAACTGTGCAGTCACCATGTGGGATCCAGCCTCCTTAACCTCCATGCCACCTGCTGGCCCAGGGTTGTGGCCCTGTAAAAAGTCTTCTAAGGATGCCTCCTCTGCTCCCTGAGCGCTTGGGACGCCCTGGCGCCCTGTCTACACATCTGTCCCAGGCCTCCGGCGAGCTTAGTCTCACCAGGAAGCGGGTGCATTTGCAGAGCTACAAGCACACCCATGCCCAGAGAGTTCCCAGAGAGAAAAGCCACTGAGCCCCCTTCCCATGCTCTTGTCACTAACCTCGTGCCCTGGGCAGAGGGGGCCGGAAGAGAAGTGGCCCCCTGTGTGCTGGTGGCCAGGTGAGCCCTGCCCTGAGACTTTGTGCCCCCTCCCGCCAGGCAGCCCTGTGCTGTAGAACACGGTCCTTCCTGTCCCATCTATTCCAGTTCAGAGGCTGCTCCTGAGAGACCCCCACCGCCCTCACCCCCGGGCCTGCAGGAAAGTTCCCGAGTGTTGCATTCGGCCTCGCTTTGCCCTCGGCCGCAGATCTGGCACACCTGCTACCCCTCCCACCTGTGCGTGCCGCCAGCCGCCGTGCTGGGTCCAGAAGGACCTCCAAATCAATTTAGGTCGAAGAGGGAGAAGCCTCTCTGGTGTCTTCTCCTCTCGGGAGGACGGGGCAAATTGCCCCAGGGATGCCGTGGCCACACCCCAGGACTAATGTGCCACTTGGTAACGCGCGGCTCCCAGAGGAAAGGGCATCTGTTGAAAAGAATTCCCGGCAGAAAACCTTACAGGTAAACTAGTTAAAGACCTGCCTTCTGGGGCCTGGGTTCGAGGCAGGGCCTTCGCAACGCCGTGGGACCGGGCTGTCACACGTGTCTGCCAGGTGGGGCCGCGTCAGTCCACACCTAGAGAGAGCTGGGCCGTCCGGCGAGACAGTGGCCGGGCAGCTGCCCTCTCGGGCCCGTTTGCCTGGCCTGCAGCGTGTAGGGTTCCAGCCCTTTGCTTCCAAGTGCCCTCTGCCCGCGGGCCTGGAGGGAGGGCCGTGTCCCAGTTGAGGCCCTCGGCCCAGCTTAACTGTCCCCAGATGGCCCTGGGAGCGCCGGGGCTGCTCTGCCCATCGGCTCTCAGATGACTTCCGGGGCAGGCCTGGAATGTTCCCTCTTGTTCTGACATTTGTTGGGGAGTGGGCAGCCGGGCGACCCCCAGAGACAGGAAAGCAGCCTCAGCCGAGACCCACCCCTGAGGGTGCTTCCAGCCCGCCTTCCGCAAACGGATGGCAGGTGGCCCTGGCGTCTTGAAGGAGCTTCTGGGGCCGAGGCTGCCTCCTGGGAAAGTTGGGGTAGCCAGCGACGGGACGTCCGCTCACTCCGGGACCCTGTCCAGCCAGCCCAGCTCACCGCCAGCGGGGCAGCTTTCCTAGAGACACTGCTCACCGGCCGGAGGAGTCCAGGTGGGGCAGAGCTGGGGCTGTGTCACCGCTGGCAGTGGGTCGGCTCGGCCGTGCTTGCACGTTGCCACGGCTTCCGGCAGAGTGGTCGTCCGGGGCTCTGTCCCGCCTGCCCCTGACTGAACCTCTGGGCCTGCCCTAACACGGTGGCACGGGTCCCTGTTAGCCCGGTCTGTCCTCCCAAGCGCCCGGCACCAGGGGAGTGACCTTCCTCGCCAGCACGCCCAGGGTGCAGGAGGCTGGGCGTTGAACCTGGAGTCCATCCGCCAAGTCTGGGGCGTGCCCTGAGCCGGGGGTGTTGAGGCTGAAGTTGGCGCCAGCCCCCAGGGCACAGATGTCGCCCAGGCAGCGTCTGGGCACGGCCCAGCGCCTGCGAAGCTTCCCCAGCACGGCGGGAACCTTCCTGTTTGCCTTGGCCTCTGCAGCGGGCCTTTGGCACATGTGTCCTCCCCCTCCCGACGGGCCTGTGGTCCCTGCGTTCTTTCAGAAGAGCTGCTGTGCTGCTAGCGTGGCCGGTCAGAGCTGTCATCCCCGAGGCCAGCCGGGGGGACAGGTGACTCCAAGGGTCTCCGTCTCAGTAAGGAGGTGTTCGCTCCAGAGAAGTAGGGCGGCATGTTCTGGGCCACATCGTGGGGAACGGGCCGTCTGTGTGGCTTCCACCTGGAGCCCTCCCGCAGGTCAGAGGGGGAGAGGCCACCCGCGTGAGGGAGGGTGGCCGTGGCCCTCGGTGCGCTGACACGCGCTGCTCAGATGGAGGCCGCGGTTGTCTGGAGCTGCGGCTCGTCCAGACGCTGCTCCTCGGCGCTGGCGACCCGCGGGCAGTTTCCACTCGCACGGTCCCTGGTGCTCGGGTTTGCGAGCACACCAGATGTCCCAGTCTACCTTCGCTGGCCATCGCTGGGGCCGTCACTACCCTGACACCTGGCCTCTCCAAACGGCCCGACTCTCCTCTGCTCCTGGGTCTCGCGGGCTCTCCCACTGGGGTCTCTGTCTCTGATACTCCTGGCTCGCGGGCTCTCCCACCGAGGCCCCTCTCCCCGTCTCTGGTGGCCCTCTCCCCTGCAGGCTGGGGTGTTGGCTGTGTCTCCCGCCCTCAGTCCAGGCTGTCTGTCACCATGTTATCATTGTCACATGTCCCGTCCGGATGCTGCATCCCAGTCCCAGCCACTTCCTCCAGGGTCCTGGGCCCAGAAATCACGCTCTTCCCATGGACCCCTGAATTTATCACGGAGCGACCCCCCAAAGGCTACAATTATTTTTTAAAAAGAATTATTTAACTTTATTTGTTTATTTGTTTGTTTTTTAATTTGGCCAGAGAGGGAAAGGGTGAGCAAGTGAGAGAGAAGTGAGACAGCACGCCACCAGGTCCGGGGCTCGAACTGTGGTCGGCCATGTGGGAGCCCAGGCCCTAACCACCATGCCACCTGCTGGCCCCTATAATGATGTTTCACTTAACTTTAACTTTATTTATTTATTTAGTTTTAATTTGACCAGAGCGAAACAGAGCCAGTGAGTAGGGGAGAGAAGGAAAGTGAGAAAGCAAGCCACCAGGTCCGGGACTCGAACCACAGTGTGGATGTGTCACGTGGGAGTGTCCAGTTCCTTAACTACCATGCCACCTGCCAGCCCCGAATTAATTTTTTAAATCAGTTAATAAAATTCGCACGTACTCGCTGTGTACCGCAGATTTTTTTGTAACTGACAAAATTGGATACTTCTGCCCAGTGTCCCCACCTGGTTTGCTAGGCGCTCAGGTCCCCAGGCCCCTCACTGGCTCTTCCATACTCTGGAGCACCCCCTCCCCGCCACTTTGGCGCGTCCGAGGTCTTGGAAAGCGCCGCTCGGAATCGGAGCTCTGACCGGGAAGGCTGTCTGGTGTAACCCCTCCAGTGTGGTGGGTGCCTCGCGCACAGTGAGGGCACGGGCGAGCGCGCTCTGCTCTCCGAGACGTCACCGGGCAGCCGGAGGACAGCCGTGAGCCATCCGGGAGTAGGGGCTGGATGCAGCGGGCGCCCGGAGTCCGGACTCCGGTGTGGCGGTAGGGGCCCAGGACTTAGGGGACGAGGTGTTTTCATCAGCCTGGAAATGAGTTAGGGCACCCGGCCACAGGGCTAGGAGAAAGGACAGGTGTGGACACTACGTTGGGGGCTTTCCAGCCGACAGAGCCGGGACCCAGGCTGCGTGCACTGCGGGTGTTCCTCGGTTCAGGGGTTCTGGGGCGCCCACCACCTTAGTAACAGCCTCTGCGTGTGTGTGTGTGTGTGCGTGTGTGCGTGCACACGGGGAGGACTCCCAGGGCATGGAGCCTCGGTGTGGACAGCGGGGCGCACTAGGGTTTAAGGAGCTCAGACGTGGCCGGGTCATGGAACCGTGATCATGCACCTGGACCTGCATAGGCAGGGCCCAGGTTCTCGTCTGGGGCCGCCCGCTCTGCCAGGCACAAACGTGTGTGCTGGTAATCTGGGCGGCCGAGGGTGGGGGTGGGCTGTCCTGTGAAGACCCCGCTGAAAGGACCTGCCTCCGTCTCTCTCTTTCATGGGAGAAATAAATGGATCAACTTAAAAGCGGGTTAAAAGGGCGAGCAGGTGGCGTGGTGGTCCCGGTGTTGGACTCTGCATGGTCGACTCTGGTTCGAGTCCTAGACCTGGTGGTTTGCTTTCTCACTTTCACTCTCTGTCTGTCTGGCGAGTGCACATGCCCTATTGCAAATTAATAAGAAATACAGTTAATTCTTTTGAAAAATAAGCAAACAAAAACACGTTGAAATATGAAAAAAGCCAAGCACCTCGCACTTGAAGAAACAGGCTGGCAGACAGTGGGAGGTGTGCCCAGGCACTTAGACCTGGGGGGCAGCCATCCACAGCTTTAAAATGGAGAGGAGGCTCTGCCCACTCTGCTTCCTTAGTGACAGCTGGGGAGAGGGTGCTGGGGTCTGAACGGGGATCCCCGGAGATGGTCCGGGAGAGTCGGCCTCAGCGGGGAGGCGTGGGAGCTCTCCGCTCGGCTGGGTCGGCCTCTTTCCTGCTTATCTCGGCACTTAGACAGAAGTATCCACTTGGCCTTGCTGTGTTTTGTAACACTGTGTGTTTGATACTAAGTGTCGGGTAGTGTCTGTGTCTATTCCCAGTCTGGGAGGTTTTACAACCCGAGTAGATGTTTCAGGGCCTCCCTGTCGGGCTTTGTCTGACAGCGGTGAGCAGTGCTGTGGGTTTGGGCTCCGCGGAGAGGAGCCCCGGGCTGCCTGAGATCGGAGGGGCTGCAGGTGCACCGGGTCTGGCCACTGCCACCAGCTCACCACCGGTCAGGGCTGCATCGCGCTGGGAACCGGAAGGCCTGCTGCATGGGAGCAGCGCTCAGGCAGGGCGTGGGGGACTTGTGCGGCACGGCCGGGGCGATGGCAGAGCAGTTGGAGTGAGCCGGGCGTGGGGTCCCACAGACCCCGCCTCGAATGTGGTCCTGCTCACACGCTGCATGGCCCCGTGTGCCGCTTTGCCGTGTGCTCTCGGAGTCTCCATCCCCTCAGCCTGAGGGTCACACGGCCATACTCAGCAAGAGCTTGGTGGGGTTCCAGCTCCGGACAGGGAGCCCCCTCAGTGGTGTGTGTGAACAGCTGTCAGCAAGATGATCTCTGATGGCGGAAGATGCCAGAACGTGTGATGTGAGAGTGATGGGGAGGAGTGCTTCCCGATGGGGCGGTCAGGGCAGGCTTCCCTGAGGAGGCGACCGGTGAGCTGAGAACTCGGCCCCAGGGAGCAGCATGGGACGTCCAGGGAGAGCGCCCCTGCACTGGACAGAGGGAAGAGGCAGGGATGATCGGGGCCACGAGAGGACCAGAGAGGAGACTGCAGGGGGGGGGGAGCACCCCGCAAGGCCCCGCACTCGCCGGCGTGGATGTGCCACAGTCAGCGTGGCCAGTGTCGAGGGGCTGCGCAGGTGAGGGGCTCGGGCAGCCAGGACCAGGGCTTGGCACTGACCCCGTCCCCCCTCTCTCCCCCAGTGCACCGTCCAGGTCAAGTTAGAGCTGGGACACCGCGCCCAGCTGCGCAAGAAGCCCACCACGGAGGGCTTCACCCACGACTGGATGGTGTTCGTCCGCGGCCCCGAGCAGTGCGACATCCAGCACTTCGTGGAGAAGGTGGTCTTCTGGCTGCACGACAGCTTCCCCAAGCCCAGACGCGGTGAGTGGCCAGCCCACAGGCAGTCTGCGACCTTCCCCCGGAGCCGCAGGCCAGGGCCGTGCTCCCGGGCGCAGGTGCGGGACAGAATGTCCTCCGCCCTCCACCCTCCGCCCCACACCGGATGCGCATTCGGCCCTCGAGCGAGCAGTAAGGGAGAGGGGTCACTGCCTGTGCTGCGTGCTCAGTGGACCCAGGCTCCCGGTGGGCTGTGGGCAGGAAGGGAGACTGAGGCCGTGATGGAGAGCAGGAAATGCCCCGGGGGCCGGCTTGTCACCGGGGGTGCCCATTCACTTTTCAAGGTTTTCGCCGTAGGACTCGGACGCTCGCAGAGACAGCCCATGAAAGGGAAAGTGAGACGTCACCCCCGAAGGGGTTGGCCACGCTGTGGTCCCTTCTCCTCCTCCCTCCTCCTGGGGCCCTGGACATGCGCACGGGCTGGGCCTGCTGGATCTGGGGCTCGCATTGCGGTTGGCCCTGTGGGAATCTGGCACCTCAACCACCGTGCCACCTGCTGGCCCCTCACCCAGTGTTTTCAGAGATGATTTCCTGCACGAGGGACCTCCCCCCAGCGAAGGCTTTGGCCAGGGACTGGGGGCTGAGTTAGGGAGCTCGGGGGGTGCAGCCAGGTCTGGTTTTCTTACCACCGACAATCCACACTGTTAAGCCCAAGGCCCAGCATGTCAGAGGGTCCAGTAAAAACTTGAAGGGCCCTCATGTGGCATGGAGGGTAAGGCGCTGGATCCCACATGGCTGGCTGTGTGGTTCGAGTCCCGGACCTGTGGCTTGAAAACCATCCCGGTGCATGTGCACGCGGGCCCGAAATGCCAGGAAGATGGAGGAGAGGGTGTGGCCATCCTCCCTGGGGGTGATTCCTCACTTGCCTTCTCTCGCACTGTCTCGCTCGCTCTGGCAAGTGCACGCTCCCTAAAAGGAAAACAAACGAGAAGCGCACAGAAGCTCTCGTCTCGATGTGCTGGTCGAGCACTGAGGGCTGTGGCAGCCGAGTGCCTCAGGCTGGGAGTGGCTGGCCCACGTCCCTGCCACACGGGGCTCAGGGCCGGGCCCAAGTAGGGACAGGTGGTACTGAAGGAGGAGGGTGTCCTGTAGCCACCGGGTGGCTGGCCCTGAGCCCACACGCGGCTTTCCCATCTTGTGTGGGTGCGGCATGGGTTCCAGATGGAGACGCCCACGTGACTTTTCAGGCAGGCAGATCTGGGTCTTGAGCTGTGGTTGACCATGTGGGAGTTCAGTGCCTTCACCACCATGCCAGCTGATGTCCAAAAGAAGAGGTGATTTGAAGAAAAAAAAAATTATTTTTTAGAATTGGTTAATTAATTAATTAATTAATTAATTTGACCAGAGAGAGCAGGAAAGTGAGAAAGCCAGCCGCCAGGTTCAGGACTTGAACCGTGGTCTGCCATGTGGGAGTGTCCAGCGCCTTAACCACCACGCCACCTGCTGGCCCTGAAAAAAAATTTTTTTGCCAGAGGGCACGTGCGCTCCCTGGAGACGGGGGAAGTGAGGAAGCATCCCGTCGTGGGGGATGGTCATGCTGCAATCCCTTTTCCATCTCTCCCTCCTTTGGGGGTTGTGGGCATGCACACGTACCCAGCGTGTTTCTGAAGCCGCTGGGTATGGGACTCGAACCTGGATTCTTGCAGCTGGTCGTGTGGGATCCAGTTACCTTACCCGCCAAGCCACCAGCAGCCCAGAAGTGGTATCAGCAGTGGTCTGCACCCAGCAGGCTGCCGCTCCCCACCCCGGCTTTGTGTTCCTAGTGAGGTTGGCGAGCCATCACTTGCTCCAGGTCTCGTAGTGGTGGCACGGTCTCCGGGCTATAAACACCTGGGAGGTGCAGGTGGAGGAGTGAGGGAGGCGTGAGGCTCACAGCCTGAAGCCTTCGGGTGTAGACAGCCCTTCAATTAGCAGCCAAAGCCTAGACTTCGCTACAGCCTGTCTGCAGCTGCGGCGACACTGTGTCCACGAGTGGGTACCAGTTGCCTGTTCGTTGCATTGGACGAGACTCTGTGGGATCCGATCTTATCCGGGCCTGTGAACTGGTCTGAGAGAGGCCCCGAAGCTCTTAGGGTACTCAGCCCCTGAGAGGGTACTGTGTGTGCTCGGAGGATGGCTTAGATCAGGCGCACACTTTGTAACAAGTTGAACAGAAACGAAAAGTTGCGCTTTCCAGATTTCCATCTCCTCCCCAGCCTTGCCAGTCCTGCGGTCCTTCTAGGTTTTCTGAACTGTGTTCTTAATACCGGCTGATTAGCTGCTTTCTCGATTTCTCTTCTTTACTTTTTCTTCTTCTTTTTCTTTCTTTTGCAAATGTAAACACCGTGTGTGGATTCACCAGCATGAAAGGCTGGACGCTGCCCCACGTTACCCTGTTTTCTAGCATCCCCGAATGATCGGCTTCTGCGTGGGCCATCTCTGTGCCCTTGACTGAACCTGTGACATGAACCTGTGTCCCTGGGGACCCCTCAGAGCCCCCCGTCACCTCTCCTACGGAGTCCCCTGGCTGCGGCCGAAGTTGCAGGGACTGGGGCCTGCTTGGGGCTCAGAGCCGGGCCCTGGAGGGAGCAGTCTGTCATGTCCCGAGGCCGGGCCGCCGGGAGGTGAGGCTGAAGGTGACGGGTATGTCGTGGGCCGCGCCGAGGGTCCAAGGCCGATTCCCAGGGCACTGGAGAGCCTGGCAGCCCTGAGGGCCTCAGCCGGATCCCGATTCACGGTCCCTCCAGCTCCGCGTGCACGAGATTTGCAGGAGTGAGCCGGAGGAGGACAGCGAGCCCGGCTAGGGGTCGCCCACGCCAAGGCGAGAGGGTGGGCTCGGTAGTGCAGCGGAGCCCCTGGAGAGGGGTCGGGTGGCCGTGGGCCCCGGCGAGGGGCAGCCTGGGGCCCTGGAAGTGCAGGGTTAGGGGCCGCGAGGAGCTGGTCTGGGCAGGCCGTGTGGAGGCCCTGTCCACACCCCTGGAGCAGTGGTTGGGGCTGAGGCCGCCTGGACGGCTGTCGCAGGCTGTGGCCGCTCCCTGCTGACCCAGGCTTGTGGCAGGACAGGACTGCTCCTGACTTCACGGGTCTGGGCGACACCGCCCCCAGGACCCAGCCATCGGGCCAGCGGCGTCCTCTTGGCCTCTGTGGGCATCTCGTAGACGGACGCTCGTGCTCACGTAGCCGGCGCGGTCGTCTGAACCGTGAATCTGGCCGAGGCCCCTACAGGCTGCCGTCCCCACTCGTCCCACTCCATGGAGTGAACGGGCACAGACGCGGCCTCCGGCCTTCGGCGGGCCCAGGGAGTCATGCCGTGATGGTGGACAGCAGCAGCAGGTGCCCGACAGGCAGCCGGGGCCACTGCTCGCCTCGGGCACTGGCCGTTCTGGGGGCGCCCCGCCTCGTAGGAGGGAAAGCACCCCAACTGCATCCAAGGCCTTGCCCCGAGGAGGCCACGGCAGGGTAGGGGCCAGCTCCTGCCGGTGCTTCTGCCGGGCTGGGCGGGAAGGCACCTCAGCCGGGGAGGCGGGGAAGGGGGTGGGTAGGAGTCGGGGTTGGAACCCAGGCTGCTCACGCCCGGCTCTGGGGCTGGGGGGACCCAGGAGCTGGCCACAGCCCGTTCCCCCTCTGCAGGGCCAGGTCGCAGACTGGGCCCGTCCTCACCGCACACCCCCAGCTTGCCGGCCGTGGAGCGGGTACACGAGCCACACCAGGCCGGCGTTCGAGTTCCGTTACTCCCTGTATTGTTTCCTAGAGAGGTTTGTTCACCACAGGGCGCGCACACTCACCGGACAGACAGGGAACGGGAAGCCACCCCCGGCCGCGCCGTAGTCCCTTCCCTCCCACTCCCCTCTCGGGGTTGTGGGCACACACACAGGCCCGGTGTGTTCAGCCACCGGTTTCGGGACCCAAACCGCAGCCGACCGTGTGGGAGTCCGGCGATGCAACCATCACGCTCTCTGTGGTCCCAAGTCTTGTTTGATTTTAAGAAAACTCTTCATTTTAAAATCACGTCCTTGTGGGCCAGCAGGTGACGTAGTGGTTAAGGCTCCGGATCCCACGTGACTCCCTGCAGTTCGAGTCCTGGAGCCAGTGGCCTGAAAAACACGCCAGGTATGTGCACGTGTGTGCCCACGATCTAAGAGGAGGATGGAGAAGGGACCGTGACGTGCACACCCCCCCAGAGGGGTGATTTCTCCCTCTCTCACTCTGGCGAGCGCACACACCCCGTGGCAAAAACAAAAACAAAAACAAAAGTCTTAAAAAAAATTCCTTTAATGTTTCGTCAACTGTTTCCAGCAGTTTCTAGCTCACTTAAGAATTATGTCCCAGGGACCAGCAGGTGGTATGGTGGTTAAGGCGCTAGACACTCCCACGTGGCCACCCACGGTTCGAGTCCCGGACCTGGTGGCTTGTTTTCTCACTTTCCTTTCTCTCTCTTTCTCTGTGTCCCTCTCTGGTCAAATTTACGTAAATGATGAAGAAGTACAAAATTAAATAATAGTAATAAAAGAATGACCTCCCTAGTGCAGATAGATATGCATAAAAGCGTGTAACAATCGCATTCCGTGAGATGAGCCGGACACAGACTGAGGCTGCGTGTCCTCCCTCGCTCGTAGACTCCAGATCCTCGAACTCGCAGAGGCGGGTAGGAAAACAGCAGCGGGTCTTTTCCTAGGGTCACTGTTCTACCACTTTGGGGTTTTGTTCAGTTGTTTTTAACTCAGCTTCAGGCTGTAGTGGGAATTCCAGAATTGACTGAGGCGTCTGTATCTTAAGCAAACCTCATCTATGGATTTCTAAAATAAACTTTACTTTGAACAATGGAAAAAAAAAAAAAAATCCAGGGGCGGGGGAGGTGGCCGAAGGTGCACACTCGGTCACGCGGGGTCCTCCGCCTGGATCCCGTGCCGTGCACTTTGCTGACACCGCCAGGCCGGCACGTCTCGTGTCCCGCCTCGGACGGGGAACTGTGATGGGCGGCTCATCTGTGGCTCCAATGGTGGTTTCACGGGTGTACACGTACCCCAAACCCTCCGAGAAATAGCCTTTTTTTCTTTAAAGGATCTTGCTTAGGACAAGTGCACTTGCCAGAGAGATAGAGTGAGAGGGAAGGTGAGAAATCACCCCAGTCGGGGCGGGGGGATGGCCACGCTGCAGTCCCTTCCCCACCCCCGGGATTTAGGGCATACACACATGCCTAGCGTGGTTTTCAAGCCACCAGGTCCGGGACTCGAACCAGGGTCAGCCATGTGGAAGTCCAGCACATTACCACCATGCCACCTGCTGGCCCCCGGGCACTTGTTTGTACATCAGCTGAACCTCACTACGGTGGTGGAAGCCCTCAGAGCGGGGCTGGCCCTTAGTGCAGCAGTTAGGGTGCACACGTGCGGGGGGACGGGGAAAGCCCGGCGGTGCGGCGAGGCCCTGCAGGGGGTGCCCTGTGCTGTTGTTTTCCCTCTCGGTGTCCCCTGTCTCTGTCTCACATGCGCACCCGCCCTCGGGCGTCACGGAGGGGGAACCCACCAGCAACTGGCAGGGGCTTTTCTCCCGGTACTGGTTGCTGCCGGAGAGGGAAGGTGGAGGGCGAGGGTTTGATCCTTACAGTTCTGATTTTTTTTTTTTTTTTAATAAGCTGGAGAACAGGGCTAGGAGGTCTCGTACTGGTTAAGGCTCTGGACTCCCTATGGCTGACTATGGTTCGAGTCCCGGACCTGGCCACTTGAAACTCAGGCCAGGCGCGTGTGCGTGTGCGCCCACATCCTGAGAGGAGAGTGGAGGACAAGGGTTACGACGTGGCCGCCCTCCCAGGAGGGTGATTTCTGGTTTTCTGTCTCTGTCTCTGTGGCAAACACATGTGCCCTGTAGAAAAAAGCTCTATGGGTCCAGCAGTTAGCGTAATGGCTATGTCACTGGACTCCCATGTAGTCAACTGCGGTTCGAATCCCGGACCCGGTGGCTTAAACTCACGCCAGGCGCGTGTGCGTGCGTGCCCAAGATCCCGAGAGGAGAATGGAGGAGAAGGGATTGCAGCGTGGCCATCCCCCCCAGGGGGGTGATTTTTCGCTTTCTGTCTCTCTGTCTCTGTCTCTCTCTTTCTCTTTCTGGCGAGTGCACGCGCCCTATAGCAAAAAAAAAAAGAAAGAAAAAAAACTCTCCAAGAAAAAAAAAAGAGAGAGAGAAAAGCTGTCCGGGCCGGCAGGTGGAGAGGCGGCTAAGGGCTCTGGATTCCCATATGGTTGACTGTGGTTCGAGTCCTGGACCTGATGACTTACTTTCTCTTTCTCTCTCGCTGTCTGGTCAAATTGAAAAATAATAAAAACGAATGGAATTAAATAAATAATTCTTAAAATAAAAAAAAGAACAAATCTCTCAAAGAAAAAGGTTGGAGAGCAGTATTCTCATGGCCTTTGCAAGATGACAGCACGCCCGTCAGACGTCGGCAGCTTACCTGGAGGGGTGGTTGTCTCGTGGGAGACTTCGCCATGCAGTTTGCCGTTTCTCCCCCAGGGGGCTCGTGGGCTCACTGAGGTGGGAGGAGAAACAGCCCCCGTGAGGATGGCCACACCGCGGTCCCTTCTCCTCCATCTCTCCCTCCTTTCCGGGTTTTGGGTACATACGCACATGCGCCTGGCATGTTTCTCGAACCAGCAATCCCAGGACTTGAACCACGTAATTGACCGTGTGAGATCCAGCCCCCTCAACCACCATGGCACCGGCTGGCGCCTTTCTGTTTTTTCAGATCTCTGGGGCTAACGAAGCTCCCCTCCATGTCCTGGAGACCACCCTCGCTAGGTGCCAGGGTTGGGGCCAGGCGCTGAGCCCAGCCGAGATGGCACGCCTCCGGGCCGGGGGTGCGTGTCCCGGCCGTAGAGCCGGGGCTCTGCTCTTGTGCTGGGGGGAGCCGGGCCAGGAGGTGAGGCTGCTGGGCTCTGGGGCCCCGGGGCTCAGGCCGCACTCACGGCTCACTCACTGGCCTGAGTCGGCCACGTGTGCGACCTCTGGCCTCTGGCCACCGCGTCTGCTGCGGGAGCCACCTCTGCCCCTTCCTGCCCCTCTGCTGCCCTCTGCCGAGCGGAGTTGCCAACCTACTTGGCTCCTCACCTGAGAAGCCCCAGGGATGGAGTTCCGCTCTCGGGGTGGGGGGCTCCACCTCCCCCAAAGCCACAGTCCCGCGGCCAGGCCGGGCGGAGGTGGTGGGAGCACAGGGGGCCGCGGTGCGGTGCCACGGCGGGCCCGCGGGCAGGGCAGGGGCCTGACAGATGCCCTTTCTCCTCTCTTCCTAGTGTGCAAGGAGCCCCCCTACAAAGTGGAGGAGTCGGGGTACGCCGGCTTCATCATGCCCATCGAGGTGCACTTCAAAAACAAGGTAGGATCCCGGGGACACCCCGCGGCAAGGATGGCCGCCCCAGGCAGCTCACAGGGGACCCCACGGCGGCTCAGGCCCGCGAGGCCCTGGCCATCGGTATAGACGGGCCCATCTCGGGTCCTACGGAAGGCAGGGCCGGAGAACGGCAGGCTGGTGACGGCAGGTGGCCATAGCGCAGGGGCGCGTTTCCCATGGTGCAGCGGGCCACACCCCATTCGGCCCCCCGGCGACGTGCCACGTGGGGTGGGTTCCGAGGACCGTCCTGGGGTTAGTCGCTGGCCGGAGGAGCAATGGATGTGAGAAATTCCTGGCTGCCCGGCGCCGGCCATGTGAAAGCTATGGTGAATCTTTTATTCTTAAGGAATGACTTATTTAATTTTACAAATTAGTAGTATTTCATTTGACTAGAAACAGAAATAATTTTTATGAATTATTAGTATTTTATCTGACTAGAAAGAGAGAGAGAAAGTGAGAAAGCAAGCTGCCAGGTCTGGGACTTGAACCGCGGTCAGCCATGTGGGAGTCCAGCACCTTAACCAGTATGCCCCTCCCGTCAGGGGATTTGTGGTGTCTTGTGGGGGAAGTTTTTTTTTTTTTTTTGGAGAGGTTTTTGCTATAGGGTGTGTGTGCTCGCCAGAAAGTGAGACATCACCCCCCAGGGGGATGGCCACGCCGCAATCCCTTCTCCTCCATTCTCCTCTCGGGATCTTGGGCATGCACGCACACGCACCCAGCATGAGTTTAAACCACCGGGTCCGGCACTCGAACCGTGGTCGATTACATGGGAGTCCAGCGACGTAGCCATTACGCTAACTGCTGGTCCCTATTTTTTGGTTGTTTTTGTTTTTGTTTTTTGACCAGAGAGGGACAGAGTGAGAGAGAAAGTGAGAAATCTAGCCACCAGGTCTGGGACTCAAACCGTGGTCAGCCTTATAAGAGTCCAGCGCCCTTAACCACCTCGCCACCTAGTGGCCCGTTTCTTCCTTTTTAACAAAATTTCTTGGAGGTATGTGTACTCACCAGAGAGAAAGCGAGAAAGCATCCCCTCCCCATACAGGGTTGTCGAGCCACAGTCCCTTTTTCTCCGTTCGCCTTTCAGGAGTTTGGATATGCACGCGCGTGTGCTCAGTGTGTTTTACAAGCTGCCAGGTCTGGGACTTGGCCACGTAGAACCCAGCCACCTCAACCACTGTGGTCCTGGCTACCCCTCTAAGTAGTTTGTAGACTTGTTTTCTTTGCCCAGTAAGAGCCTGCCTCTCCTCCTGGGCGCCACCCAGCGGCCAGAAGGGGCACCGGCTGGCTCAGGCCTGGCTGGGCCCACGGCCGCTTTCCCACCAGTGCCGCCAAGGGGCATAGGTGCCGCTCTTATGAGCAAGGTGGTCGTAGCTTACTGAGCCCTTCGTGTGCACCCCAGAGCTACGTGGCAGGAATCACGCTGCTCTGAGCACCCCCCGCGTAGGGCCGCTGGGACACCCACTCAGGTGTGCTGTCCCTCCAGGAGCTGAGCGGCACTCAGCAGATGTCAGGCCTCTCGGTCCGTCTCACAGAAACCTGGGGCGTCCCACAGCTCCTGGTGTCTGGCCGCCTGGGGAGAAGCATCCCCTGGCGGTGTGCGTCCTGCCTGTCCAAGCTCCCTTCGAAGGTGTGAAGGGGATGGAGGGTCGCAGCGCCCCCTTGGGGTGTCCGAGGAGACTCCATCTGCAGAAACCACCAGCAACCCCCACAGTGTGGGCGGAGGGTGCTGGTGCCGAGTCCCAGCACCCAGTAAGAACTCACCCAGGGCCCTTGCCGGGTGGGGTCTGCACTTCCCGCAGGGCACAGGAGCCAGGATTCGGGGCTCGGGGGGTGGGGTGGGGGCATATTCTGCCCACACACACCAGCACAGGGCTGAGCCGAGAGCCCCCGACATGGAAAAGTTCCCCCAGAACAGTGAGAAGCGTTTGGTGGTTACGGCGTGGGGACAGTGCCTCTCTGGAAACAGACATCCCTGTGGCCCAGCTTGTCAGGACGGTGGCCACACAGGGGGTCCTCGGCAGGCCGCAGGCCAGAGCCCCTGGCCAAGTGGGCACGCCCCTCCTGCCATATCCTGAAACCCTGCCCCTGCTAGGAAGGTCCCCGGGTCCGGCACTCGAACCGTATCAACTACATGGGAGTCCAGCGACGTAGCCATTACGCCAACTGCTGGTCCCTATTTTTTGGTTGTTTTTGTTTTTGTTTTTTGACCAGAGAGGAAGAGGGAGCCCTTAGCCCGAGGTCTGTCCCAGCTGGGGTCAGCCTCCCCGGTGTGGGGCTTCACCAAGGTAGAGGTCCCTTCACCGTGGCCTGCTCCGTCATTCCTGGGGGCTTCCTGTGGGCATGCCGGTGTGGGCTTGCACTGGCTGTCAGGACCCCGTGCTTCTCCTGGGGCTTCCCGTGGGCAGCCAGGACCCCTGTGCTTCTCCTGGGGGCTTCCCGTGGGCAGCCAGGACCCCTGTGCTTCTCCTGGGGGCTTCCCGTGGGCATGCCGGCGTGGGCTTGCACTGGCCGTCAGGACCCCGTGCTTCTCCTGGGGGCTCCCCGTGGGCGTGCCGGCGTGGGCTTGCACTGTCCGTCAGGATCCCGTGCTTCTCCTGGGGGCTTCCCGTGGGCGTGCCGGCGTGGGCTTGCACTGGCCGTCAGGACCCCGTGCTTCCCCTGGGGACTCCCCGTGGGCGTGCCGGTGTGGGCTTGCACTGGCAGGACCCCGTGCTTCCCCTGGGGCTCCCCGTGGGCGTGCCGGCGTGGGCTTGCACTGGCAGTCAGGACCCTGTGCTTCCCCTGGGGGCTCCCCGTGGGCGTGCCGGCGTGGGCTTGCACTGGCCGTCAGGACCCCGTGCTTCTCCTGGGGGCTTCCCGTGGGCAGCCAGGACCCCTGTGCTTTTCTGGTGCGTCCGGTGCCTCGTTGGCACTGTCAGGTCCCCCAGGCCCTGTGGGGAGCACGTGCCGCCGGCTGCTCGCCACCACTCCCCGAGGAGCCCTCGGCAACGCCAGGACTTAGGGCGTTCTCTTCCTGTCAGCTTTATTTCGTTTTTGTGTTCGTGGGCTTTTCTTCCCCCAGAGGGTGTGTGTGTTTGCCCTGGGGGTAGAGAGAGAGAGAGAGAAATCACTCTCCGGGGACGGCCATGCCGCAGTCCTTTCTCCTCTGTTCTCCTCTTGGAACTGTGGCCATGTACGCACATGCGCCTGGAATGTTTTTCTTTTTAAGAGAGATTTTTGCTATAGGGTACGTGCACTCGCCAGAGAGACAGAGAGAAAGAAAGCGAGAAATCACCCTCCGGGGGGGGATGACCACACCACAATTCCTTCTCCGTTCTCCTCCCAGGATCTTGGGCACGCATCCACACGCTCCTGGAGTGCATTTTAAGCTGCTGGGTCTGGGACTTGAACTGCGGTCAACCACGTGGGAGTCCAGCAATGTAACCATTACGCCATCTGCTGGCCCCAATGCCGGACATGTTTTTCACGCCGCTGGGTCTGGGACTTGAACCATGCAGCTGGTCATGCGGGATCCAATCTCCTTAACCTCCATGCCCCCGCTGGCCTGCCGCCTGGCTTATTGAGACCTGTGAGCAGTTACACCCAGTAAAGTTCTCCCGCTGTAGGTGAGGCAGGGTTAACCTCTCCGCCTGTGCTTTATTTGAGTCCTTCTAAAGGATGGCTAGTTTTTCTGTTTAGAAGAGACGGTCAGGTTCTCAGGTGTTTGAACAATTCCTGTGCAGGCCTTTGAGCTGGGCCCAGAGTTCCCTGGTGCCCCTGCCCTGAGAGCACCCCGGAGCTGCGGCCCAGTGCGGGAGGGAGGGTTTAGGGCTGCAGTCCTGAGCACACCACGAGGGTGCACGCCGGGGGACGCAGTGCGGTGAGTGTGCGAGCACCCTGTGTCCACACCAGCCCGGGGGCAGGACACCACCTGACCTAGGGTCAAAGGGGCTCCTGGGGCCACCAGCGATCGGTGGAGCTGAGGTTGAAACCAGCTCTGTAGATACTTGGGTGTCGCCCGAATGCCTGAGAGGAGGCATGGCTGGAATGACACGACGTCACTGACCAGCCTGGGTCTTCCTGTGCTCTCCAGAGAGAGGCAGAGAAGGGGGAGGGGAGAAAGCTTGGCCGCACCGCAATCCCTTCTCCTCCATTCTTCTTTTTTTTTTTTTAATTATTTCATCTTATTTATTATTATTATTCAGTTTGACCAGAGAGAGATAGAGAAGCAGAGACAGAGTGAGAAAGCAAGCCACCAGGTCTGGGACTCAAACTGTGGTCGGCCACGTGAGAGTCCAGCACCTTAATGACCATGCCGCCTGCCCGTCCCCCCTTCTCCTCCACTCTCCCTTCGGGACTTGGGCATGCACACATGCACCCACGGTGTGTTTTCCAAGCCACCAGGTCCGGGCTCTCACCATCAGCCACGTGGGATCCAGCTGCCTTACCCACCGTGCGACCGGTGGCCCCTCCCCTGCACAGTTTTAAATTATTTGCTCAAAACAGGATTCAGGGGGACCAGCAGTTAGCGTAATGGCTATGTCGCTGGACTCCCGTGTAGTCAACTGCGGTTCGCGTCCCGGACCCGGTGGCTTAAAACTCACGCCGGGCGCGTGTGCGTGCGTGCCCAAGATCCCGAGAGGAGAATGGAGGAGAAGGGATTGCGGCGTGGCCATCCCTCCCTGGGGGTGATTTCTCACTTTCTGTCTGTCTTTCTCTGTCTGGCGAGTGCACACGCCCTATAGCGAAAACCTCTCCAAAAAAAAAAAAAAAGGTAAAACAGGATTCAGGTAAGGTCAGCGTACTGTTCTCGATCGCCGGTCTCTCAAGTCTCTGAACCATCTTCACCCTGTATCTCTCCATCTCTGTCTTCATGTCCTGGGCAGCATTTTGAGAAGCGGTGTCGTGTGTCCGGGGACGGGGCTGACAACGGCCCGTGGTGGTGTTTCCCGGGTATTTCCTGCCAGCTGTCGCAGACCGAGGAGCACGGTCTCGCTCAGGTTCAGGTCTTCTCCTTAACCCAGCGACGTCTGTGTCTGGGGGCCCTGCACAGGGAACACGGGTCTGTGTGGGCAGGGCAGCGGTGGGCGGGGGGCGCCCTGGGCCGGCGGGGAGGCGGCTCTGCCTTCCTAGCGGGGGCGCGTCTGTGTGTCCCCGGCACCAGCCCTGCCAGCCTCGGAGGGCTCTGTGTGGGCAGCGTCAACTCCTCTGGCACCAACTGGCTTCCCAGGTGTGGTCAGAGGGCCACAGGCCAGGGCCCTGGCCTCGCCCGCCCCATGCCCGGGAGCACTGGCTGCGGGTGCATGGCCTCGCCCCACCCCAGCGCCGTGGACGACACGCTGTGGTTTTGGCGCTGGCACCCGTCTGGCCAGTTCCCCGCGTCTCGGTTTGCCGAGGCCGAGAGGTGCTGGCTCAGGGCCGTGGTTTGGGAGCTGGCAGCTGCCCTCCTGGTCTGGCTGGGGTGGCCAAGTGTGTCACCAGGGCCTTGCCCGGCTGGTGGCTGGACTCTGCGAGGCTCTCCTGCCAGGGGACCTAGGCTCCTTGCGGAGTGGAGGCCTTCCCCGGGGTCTGCGTTGCTGCGGGGAAGCCCTCCAAGACCCCGGGCTTCCAGGGCGGGCTCTGGCTCTGTCACCGCCCGGCCTGGGCTCAGCAGCTGTGCGGGGTGCTGTGTGTGCCCAGCAAGTGCCGCGAGCACGGGCCGACCAGCGTCCTGCCCTGCCCTGCCCCGCCCTGTCCCGTCAGGGCCCTGCCGCCGGGCCGTTTGCCCTCCGCTCTGCCCCGACTCTCGTGTTCTTGCAGCTGCTTTTTACCGCATTTCTTCAGTTTTCCCTTCAGCAAGGTTCTTTTGGAAGCCATGTTAAAATTCTTGCACAGCAGATAGTTGTGTTTTGGTGTGCTTATTTAGTGTGCTGTAGGGTGCCTGTGTTCCTCAGAGGGGAGGGAGGAATCAGCCCCGGGGGTGGCCACACCTCAGGCCCTTCTCCATTCTCCTCTCGGGATTCGGGGCATTCGTGCTCATTTGTCTGCTGTGTTTTTCAAGCCGCCGGGTCTGGGACTTGAACTGCACAACTGGTCACGTGGGATCCAGCTCCCCTAGCAGCCGCACCTTCGGCCGCCTACAAGTGCAATTTCTTTTCCTTTTTAGAATCATTGTATTTAACTTTATTTGTTTTAATTTGACCAGAGAGGGACAGATGGTGCGTGCGTGTGTGTGTGTGTGTGTGTGTGTGTAAGAAAGTGAGAAAGCAAGCCACCAGGTCGGCCACGTGGGAGTCCAGCACCTTAACCACCACGCCACCTGCCGGCCCCAGGGAAGCGCGGTTTCTGCCGCATACCTACCACCGCTGTGCCGTCGGAAGGTCATGAAATGAGCCCTGCCGTCCTCAGCGGTCAGACCCACCTGACTGCCCTGTCGGGCTGTGCGTGCATGCGCCCCCCGGCCGTGCTGGTTCTGGATCTGGGGGCTGCTCTTCCTGGCGCCGGGCGGGCCTCGTACTGTCCGCTGCTCCGTGTCTGTGATGCTGGCCATGGGGTCAGAGGCTCACGGACTAACACAACGTCACGTGTGTGGGTCAGCGAGCAGGTGTGCGGGCACCTCCCTCCCCTGCTCCACGCCCGACCTGGTCAGCCGGTTGAGGCCACTCTGCGCAGTGGTGACGCCCTGCGCCCTCGCCCATGTGGCCGTCCTCCTGTGCTGTGGTCACCAGGGCCCCGGCGAGGACAGCGGCCTGCGACCTGCGTTCCCTGGTAGCCGCTCTGCAGGGCCTGCCCGCCCCGCCCTCTGCCCTGTTTATATTCCTGACTTCGAGTCCCGGCCCTCCGGCCCTCCAGCTCCTGCCCGCCGGCCTTTCATTCCTGCCTTGGGCTGGTGTGGACGGCTCCAGGCTGGCCGGCCGGGGGCAGGGGGTGAGTCCTGCTGCCCAGGCTCCCAGTTTGTGGGTCCATGCCCCACGACAGGCACAGGAGGGCCCCAGCTGTGTCGGCCTTCAGGAAAGTGGGGACTCGCTGGTGTCAGCCAGTCAGCCCCTGTGACAGGGCTAACGTCGGGGCCGCTCTCTTACGGAAGGGGCCACGTGGCTCCCACCCGGCTCCCTAGCCCTCTACTCCGGCCCCTCAGGGCCCCTCCGGCAGGGGCGGGGTGTGGGAGGCTTTTCCCTGGCAGTTTCTTTGTTCGGTTGTGAGAAAGTGTGTGTGCTCACCAGAGAGAGAGGGAGAAAGCACCCCCCTTCCAGGGGCATGATCACACCACAGTCCCTTCTCCAGGTCTCCATCCGACCCAGTCTGGGATGTGCACGCACACGTGCCCCACATGTTTCTAAAGCCCCTGGGACTGGGACTCGAACCGCGGTCGGGCATGTGGGAGCCAGCTCCCTAAGCACTGGTCCCAGAGCCTGCTGCAGTTTGAGTCTGATTTGGGCAGGGATGCCCTCCCTGGGCCAGTCCCGCATCCGTCCCCTTACCCACACAGGTCACGTGTGCACCCTGGGCAGGGGAAGGCGCTCTCCGAGCCCCGTGCAGGCTAATCCTGGTCCCCCACTTTCCTGTCCCCATTAGCAGTGACTCCCCAGACAGAGGGGAAAACAAGGAAGCTCCCCTCCCGGGGGATGGCCGCACTGTAGTCCCTCGCCCTCCATCCTCTCGGGAATCTGGCACGCGTGCACACGCCCCAGCATGTCTCTCAAACTGCCGGGTCTGGGACTCAAACCAGCAACTGTCTCTGTGGGATCCAGCCGCCTCCACCACCGTAGCATCTGGCTGGCCTGCAGCTTGCCTCCCAGGCACCGTGCAGTGCAGTTCATCTCCGCCGTGGCCCGTCAGAACCGCCTTCCTGGTACAGCTGTCATTCGTCCTCCCGTGGGCAGGCCACCACGTGGTTTTCCGCTCTGCCGACAGTGTTCAGCTCGTTTCTGCTTCTGGGTTCCCGCGAGGTGCGCTGCTGCGGACGGGTGTACACCTGGGGCGGTGTCTGGTCTACACGTCACGCCGTATCCGCGTCCGAGCGACTGCCCGCTTCCCCAGCAATGCACAAGGGTTCCGGTTTCTCCACACCCTGCCGACACTTACCCGTGGGATTCTGAGGAGGATGGTGGGGAGGGATAATAGCCTTTCCAGTGGACGTGGCGTGGTGTCCACGCGGTTCCCTGGGCGTTTCCCGAAGGGCAGGCCACACGGAGCGTCTTCTCCTACTCTGCCGGCCATCTGTACGTGTGTCTGCAGAAATGGCTGTTCAGGTCCTTTGCCGGATTTCAAGTTCTATTCTGAACGCTAAACCCTTAGGTTAATGTAAACGTGCACTCCCGTTCCCAGCGCGCTCTTCACTGTCTGGATGTGTGTGTCCTTTTTTAGAACTGTTTCATTTAACTTTATTTTATTTGACCAGTGAGGGACAGAGTAAGAGAAAGAGAGAGAGAGACCTGGGGGAAAGTGAGAAAGCAAGCCCCCAGGTCCGGGAATTGAACCACAGTCGACCCTGTGGGAGTCCAGCGCCATCAACCACCATGCCACATGCCAGCCCCAGATTTCTCATGAGGTCCAGTGGGTCTGTTTTTCTTTCCTTGCCTGTGCTCGTGCTCGTGTCAGAAGCAGGTGCCAGGCCAGCCACTGCACATGGTGGTTGAAGTGTCTGAGTGCCACATGGCTGGCTGTGTGTGTGGAGTCCTGGACTCTGCAGCTTGAATATCGTGCCTGGCACGTGCGTGCGTGCCCACGAGCCTGAGAGAAAGATGGAGGAGAAGGGATCGCGGCGTGGCCATCCCCCGGGGGCTGCTTTCTCATCTCCCCTCTGTGTCTCTCTGGTGAAAAGCACATGCCCTATAACAAACTTGAAAGAGAAAGGCAGAGAGGAAGAAAGGAAGAAAGAAAAGAAGCAGTTTCCTAATCAAAGGTTATGGTTTATATCCATGTTTTCTTCTGGGGGTTTTATCGTTTAACTTTTTTTTTTTTTTTTTTTTTGGAGAGGTTTTTGCTATAGGGCGCGTGCGCTCGCCAGACAGACAGAGAGAGAGAGAGAGAGAAGGTGAGAAATCACCCCCCAGGAGGGATGGCCACGCCACAATCCCTTCTCCATTCTCCTCTTGGGATCTTGGGCACGCACGCAAACGCACCCGGCATGAGTTTAAGCCACCGGTTCTGGGAGTCCAGTGACATAGCCATTACGCTAACTGCTGGTCCCTATCATTTAATTCTTATGGTCAGGTTTCCAGTCCACTTCAAGTTACTCTCTGCATGGGTGTGAGGTCAGGGTCCACTTTGGTTTTCGCACGTAGGTGTCCACTTACGCCAGCACCATCTGCTGACGAGGTGATGCTGCCCCTCCAGGGTGACTGTGGTGGCCTTGTCAGAAACTGATTGTGCATAGATGTAGCCATTCCCACTGTTGATGAGCTTAAATTCTTCCCCGTGGCATTTGGGCTTTTCGGTTTAATTCTCCCCTCCTCCCTCTTGATTCCATTTTTGTTACCAGCCCAACGTTCCCGTACCAGGAGCAGATCTAAGATTTGTGGCACCCAAGGCTTATACTTTGTGCCTTTCCATCCTGGTTAGCGCCTCCCTGAGCCCCCAGCCTCTGCTCGTGGGCATCTCACCCCTCACTCCGCCCCTTCCCACAGCTGCTCCGTGGCGGCTTCACTCGCTTCCTGCACAAACCTGTCCTGGACCTCCCACCCCTGCTCGGAGCTCTTGTGCACCGTGGGGCGAGAACTAGGACACACAGCCCTTCTGTGGGTGGCAGGGGTGTCGGGTGTTGCCTGGCACAGCTGGAGCCTCCCTGGGGCCTGGACAGCGGTCTGTCCTCACGCAGCGCACCTGCAGCTCACTGGGTGCTCTGGTCCTGCCTCCCGTCCGTGTCCAGGGCTCCTGTGGGACTCGGCCCTTGAGCATGAAGGCCTCTGAGGCCGAGGCAGGTCGCGCACGGCTGCTCCTCAGCTGTCGTTTCTTTGAGCCTGTTTCCTCACGCGGATGGCGCTGTGAGGGCCGAGGGGGTGGCCTGCGTGTGGCTGGTGCAGCCAGTGACTGGCGTGTGCGTGTAAGCATCGAAAACCGTGGTCCTCGGTGACCCCACGTGTATCCAGGGGCCCAGTGTACACTGTCCTGGGCAGGGGCACCCAGGAGGGGAGACGGCCCGGGGCAGGTGGTGGGCGCTCGCGTGCCCTCCGGCCCGCCCTCTGACGCGGGGGCCCCTGCTCGCCTCGCCTCGTTGCAGGAGGAGCCGCGGAAGGTCTGCTTCAGCTACGACCTGTTCCTGAACCTGGAGGGGAACCCGCCCGTGAACCACCTGCGCTGCGAGAAGCTCACCTTCAACAACCCCACCTCCGAGTTCCGCTTCAAGCTCCTGAGGGCTGGCGGGGTGAGTGCGCCCCTAGCGGGCGGGCCCCGCGCCCCGCCCCGCCTCACCCCACCCAACCTCGCATCCAGACGCTGAGCTGAGGTGCCGCGTGCGTGCGTGCGGGGGCTGGCAGCTCTAGGTGACTCACCGCTTGTCCCGACGCTCCCTGGGCGGAATGGCTGTGGCTGAGGTGAATCGGCACCTCCCCTGCAGGAAGGGCGGGGCGGGGAGGGTGCGAGGCCTGTCTGTCCGCGTGGCCAGGCCCACAGCAGCCGCAGCCAGCAGGCGGACAGCCGCTGGCACCGTGCCATCCAGGGCGCAGCAGGGCTGCTCCGCGGAGGCCCAGGCAGGGCACGTTGCCAAGGCCCTGTCCCCCGAGGCCGGTGGCAGCTGCAGCTCCCAGGGCGGCCCTTGTGTCTGTGGCCCACACGCCGCAGGCCTGGAGCCCTCGGTCACCAGCAGGCAGCACGCCCACTAGGGATTCTGGAGCTGAGCAGGGCACGGCGCCCGCGCTGGGGCACGCCGTAGGGTGGTCTGCAGGGCGAGGTGCGGCTGAGGCGTGGTCTCCGGACATCAGAGCCCCCTTCCCTGACCCCGAGTCACCCTGTCTGCCCTGGGCAGGCCGGTCCTGCCTGCTGTGGATTCGGGCCAGGACGTGTGTGGTGTGCCGTAGGAGTGTGCGGGTATGATGTGTACGTGCATGGCATGTGTCATGTGTGGTGCTGCGTGTGGGGATGTCATGGGGTGCGGTACCATGTGTCACGTGTGGGGTGTGCGTGATGTCTAGTACATGTGTGTGATGTGTGTGCTGCGGTGTGTGCCATGCGTGTTACACATGAGCTGGGTGTAATTTGTGTGTTGTGTGTGTTTGTGGTGTGTGGTATGTCTTGTGTGCTGTGTGTAGTGTGTGTACCATGTGTATATGGTGTGTGGTGTGTAGTGTGTGTCATGTACGTGCTATGTATGGTGTGTTGTGTGTACTACGTGTGGTATGTGTGCTGTGTATGATGTCACACGTGTGTGGTGTGCTATGCTGCATGATGCCACGTGTGCTATGTGTGGTGTGTCGTGTGCTGTGTGTGATTTGCCATGTGCTGTGTATGGTATGTCATGTAGTGTGTGCTGTGCATGTCGTGCGTGTGCTGTGTACGCTGTGCTGCGTGTGCTGTGCATGTCGTGCGTGTGCTGTGTACGCTGTGCTGCGTGTGCTGTGCATGTCGTGTGTGTGCTGTGTACGCTGTGCTGCGTGTGCTGTGCGTGTCGTGTGTGTGCTGTGTACGCTGTGCTGCGTGTGCTGTGCGTGTCGTGTGTGTGCTGTGTACGCTGTGTTATGTGTGCTGTGCATGTCGTGCGTGTGCTGTGTACGCTGTGCTGCGTGTGCTGTGCATGTCGTGCGTGTGCTGTGTACGCTGTGCTGCGTGTGCTGTGCATGTCGTGTGTGTGCTGTGTACGCTGTGCTGCGTGTGCTGTGCGTGTCGTGTGTGTGCTGTGTACGCTGTGCTGCGTGTGCTGTGCGTGTCGTGTGTGTGCTGTGTACGCTGTGTTATGTGTGCTGTGCGTGTCGTGCGTGTGCTGTGTACGCTGTGTTATGTGTGCTGTGCGTGTCGTGCGTGTGCTGTGTACGCTGTGCTGCGTGTGCTGTGCATGTCGTGCGTGTGCTGTGTACGCTGTGCTGCGTGTGCTGTGCATGTCGTGTGTGTGCTGTGTACGCTGTGCTGCGTGTGCTGTGCGTGTCGTGTGTGTGCTGTGTACGCTGTGCTGCGTGTGCTGTGCATGTCGTGCGTGTGCTGTGTACGCTGTGCTATGTGTGCTGTGCATGTCGTGCGTGTGCTGTGTACGCTGTGCTGCGTGTGCTGTGCATGTCGTGTGTGTGCGGTGTGTCGTGTGTGCTGTGGTGGAGTCAGGGAGGTGTCGCGCGTCCTGGGCGTGGGGAGAGCCCGCGCTCTCCTCTAACACAGCTGGTGGCCGTGAGTGCCCTCGTTAAGCCGCGTGGCGGCAGCTCCCCAGGTGCACGCCCGCCCTCCTTGGTGTGCCCCACCCGGCACTGGGGCTGCAGGGCCTGCTGGGAAGCCGCGAGATGCCGAGTCTGGTCTCTGGCCAGCCCGGGGCAGCCCGGGAGTTCTGGGTCAGCGAAGCCGTGGGCGCCCGCTCTGCCCTCCACCGCCTGTGTTCCCTACAACACTCCCCGCGTGTCTGGGCTCTGTTTCTTCGGGAAACACCAGGGCTGCACCGGGGACCTCGGTGCCCGAGTGAGGCGGCTCCGTGGGTCGGAGGTGAAGCTCTTGGGCATCATGTAAACACATAAAACCGAGGGCGGGGAGGAGGGCGAGGGCAGCGGGGAGGGCCGGCGTAGTCTGGGAAGGCCAGCACAGGAGGGAGAGGGCTCCGGCCGCGGTGCCTGCAGAGAGAGCCCAGGCTGCGGGGGTGTGGCGGTCACTGCCCCCGCTCCCCGCCCGCTCAGAGGGCTGTGAAGGGGCGGCTGCTCCTGCTCGGCACTCCTGGCCTCTAGGCCTGCCCTGGCTGCAACCAGCAACTCTGAGTCTTGGGTGCCGTTGGTGCGTCTGTGCCCCTCGGTGGCCGTGCCGCAGCCCTGTGCGTCCTCGCTGGGGCCACCTCGCCATGAAGTATCACATGGCTCCCACCCTCGCCTGCGTGGCTGTCGCTGCTGGGAGCACCGGAGGAAGGGACCGATCTGTAAGTCGCCGAGAGCTGCTTTCACTCCTCCCCTTGGCTGCTGGATTGCTCACAGCACTGCGATTCCAAACGCGAGGCTGACCGGAGTAGGGTTTCTCCGTGCCAGCAGGACAGAGCCAGCCCCGTGCCTGTAGGCCTGTTCTTGTGTCCCACGCCATCGGCCCAGGGCCCATGCTTCCTTCTGCCAGGGCTGGCCGGCCCCCCCGCAGCGCCTGTCAGGAGGAGTAGGCCCAGCGTCCTTCCTTTCTACGGGCGTGGGGGGCGGAGGGCAGGCCCGAGAGGCCCAGGGGCCGCGTCACCCTACGGCAGCGCCAGTCTAGGACGTGGGCTGGAGGGGGGAGGCTGGGAGAGGCCCGTGGGTGCCGACGGGCCTCCTGGTCCACGGCCGGGCTGGCATTGCGGCGTCTCAGAAAACCCGCGTGTGGCGTGACCGGCACCACGAAGGCCCAGCGGGGGCAGGTGTGTCCTCGGCCCGCGGAGTGCAGCGTTCGGTCAGGACTCTAGCAGGCAGCTCAGCCGCGGTGGCCTGGCGGGTGTCGCTGCTTCCGCCAGCATCCCCGAGTGTGCGTGGCGTCAGTGTCCCGGTGAAGGGCAGGCCTGTGGGGGCGTCCCGGGCTCTCGGGTCCTTCTGCCGCTTCTGCGAGTCCTACTTCTCGCCCCTCTCGTCCTTCCTCACGGCCGCCGTCTGCAGGGCCTCCGCCATCCTGTGCTCTGGCAGCGAGGGGGCCCAGGACTTGCCCGGCTGTCCCTCCTGCAGGGCCTGGCCCGGCCTCCTCCGAGCCTTCTTAGAGGCCTCGCAGGGGGTGCTGCAGGCGCCCGCTCCGGCCGTCTCCTGCCTCGGCCTCCACCTCCGCTCACGCTCTGCTTCGGTCAGCTCAGCCGCCCGCAGGCGGGGGCGGGCGCGTCACCCAGGGCGCCGGCCCCCGTGAGGCCACGCGCGTTCTCCCGGTCGCTCTCCGCCCGGCGCTGTCTGGCCGCTTCTTGCGCTCCACACCCATCCCTGGTCGGCCTCTCCGAGCTGCCGTGTGCCCTTCTTGTGCTTCAGACACCCGGTCTTCGGGGCCGGGCTCTCGCCGGGGCCTGGCGGGGCCCAGCCATCCTGGGGCCCTGGGCTCTTCTTCACCCAGCCCGGCCTGCCTCCCTCGGGTGCTCGGCACCCAGTCCCCGCGGGGGACTTGCCTGTGGCCCTTCGGGAGAGGGGTGCTCCGGCCCCACTCCCCCCGCCGCCCCGGCCGTCGGTAACGCCTGTCTCTCCTTTGTCACTAGGTGATGGTAATGCCCGAAGGAGCAGAGTCGGTGTCCAGGCCCAGCCCCGACTACCCCATGTTACCCACAATTCCACTCTCTGCCTTCTCTGACCCCAAGAAGACCAAACCGTCCCACGGCTCCAAGGTTAGTGAGGCGGAAGGCCCAGCTGCCGCGGGCCCTGGGCTCCGGGCGCCCCCGTGCCCAGCTGGGCCTTCCGCACCTGGACGCTCCCTGGCACCCTCCTCTGAGGCTCTCTCGCTCCAGCTCGCTGCTCACGGCCGCTCCCTCGGGGTGTCCAGGGACAGGCCGAGTCCTCGGGCTCTTCGCCCCGTTCCTCTTGAGGCCAGAGACCCTCCCAGTCTTCTCCCCTCCCCACGGAGCGAGGCCGGGCCTGAGGCCCCGAAGCCCCGAGGGCTCTTTGGACGGTCAGTCGCTTGATCGAGGGCCGCCGTGCGACGGCGTTTGTGTCGTGGGCTGTGGCTGCCCAGCCTCCGGGGCCTCCAGCCACTCCATCCTTGACTGTTCGGGCTTAGCTCTCTGTCCGTAGCCCCCGGGAGGATTCCTGGGGCAGGGCCGGGCCTGCTGCGGGGAGCCAGCCCACCCCACTGGCCAGAACGCGGCGCGTCGTCTTCCGTCTGGGGGCACTCGGCCTTCTGGCCTCCCTCCGAGCATCCCGGACAGGCCGGATGGCCCTTCACACCACCCCGACATCCATGTCACTCTTTGGCAGCCCCCACCTCCGTGCCGCGTGGCCCTGCGGGTGGCCACGCCTTTCCCATGGCCAGCCTGTCGGGTCTGCCCACTTCTCTCGATTTTCTGGCCTCGCCTGCCCGTCGGGGCGCAGGCAGGGCTTTCTGGCCGTCTCCCGGCCTCCGCAGCCTCGGGCCCCATCGCCCGGCCGGAGGCCTGTGCATCTGGACGCCTCTGGCTCATCGGTCTTTCGAGGAGGGAGTCTAGCCTGCGAGTGTCCCTCCCCGGCCCCTGGCCTGTGCTCCCCCAGCCTCGCGGAGTCCTGCGGACGTGCGGGCGTTGCCGAGTCCGGGAAGCCGCTCTGCTGGCCGCCTGCTCTTCGTGTGTCTGTGCAAGCGGGAAGAGAAGGAATTGCCCTTCTTCCTTGTGGGTCACCAGAAAGTCTCTTAAAACCCCAGAAGAAATGCAGTCCTGGTGGCGAGGGCACCACTGCAGCTGGCAGAGCTGCGTCTGCTGGTGGCACTTGCCAGAGTGTCTCTGAGAGCCCCGGGACCCCTCAGACCAGGTTCACCCGCCGGGCTGAGGAGGCCTGTAGGCAGGGCTCCAGCTCCACCCACTGCGACCCCGGGCGGCCTGACGGGGCGTCAGTGTAGGTATGTCGGTCGGCACCAGGCCCCGCGAGGGTCCCCTGCGTCCATGTCTGTCCAGGAGAGCTCCTGGGCCTCGTCATCTGGGGTCTGTGCTGTTAGCGTGCAACCCTTGGGGCGTAGGGGCCCTGGGTGGCCTCACACCCCGGCTGAGCGCTCCTTGGGCTCCGGCTGCTGGTCTGGAGAGCTCCTAGGTGGGGGGCAGCCACGTGCTCCAGCCACGGCCTCAGGAGAGCCGGAGCAGCAGGGCGGGCTGGGAAGGGCGGCGAGTCTGTGGGAATCCCCAGGCCGGGGAGCTGCCGGTGAATGTGGCCAGCTGCAGCTGTAGGTGACTCAGTCCCTGTTGACTGTCCCCACCTCACCGTTCCTGCCCGGGGCAGCGCGTAGCTGACGGGAAACGCAGCCTCCTGGGAGAGCAGGGGACCCCCTGACTGCCTGGCCTAGGCTCAGCTGCAAGATGGTGGCTTCCCAGGGTCCTTGTCCCCAGCACACTGGGCCCTGCACGCCTGTGGCTACAGGGACACCCCGCGTCACCCACTGTCATATCCGCTGTCTGGCCGGGTTGCCGTTTCTGGAACGTGGCTCTTAACCGTCGTGGTCAGCTCTGAGACCGTGGGGCTGCGGTGGGGGCTCAGCTCAGGGGCGGGCCCGCGGGCCTGGGTGCCCTCGGCACGGGCAGGCTGGCAGGGCTGTGCTGGGGCCACCAGGAGCCCCGTGGGCGGTGCACAGTGAGGGCTGGATGGTGGTGGCGCCTCCGCTTCTTACCGCTGTCCTAGGGAGCCGCCTGCCGCGGAGCCGAGCCTTCAGGGCCCGTTCCCTGGATGTCGGTGACACTGGGGTGCCGGGGGGCACCGGCCGCGTGTGTGTTGGGTGGCGTGGCACGGGCGGGGCATAGCACTGGGGCAGGCCAGCAGGTGGGGCCGCGGCCACTCGGCGAGCACTCCTGTCCGCCAGGCCTGGCCACCGCCCGGGAGGAAGGTGCGCTCGCCCTGCTCCGAGGACACAGGCACAGACGGCGAGCCTGCCTGGGTCCCATGGCACGTGGGTCAGAGTGAGCTCCCGCCCCGGCCGGACAGCGCTGCCCGGTGCCCTGCAGGCGGGAACCCAGGAACACCTCCACTTTGGATCTGGGGCGCCAGCAGGCCCTCGGCGGTTGTGGATCTAGGGCGAGCAGCCCTCCCGGTGCGCCCGAGGATGGCGGAGCTGGGCCGGACAGCGCAGTGGGAGACCTGGAGGACTGGGCCCGCGTGGCCGAGGAGGGCGCGTCTCGCTGGGCCGCACCCCGGAGTGTGCTGGGGGCCAGGAGGCTGGAGCCCACAGAGGCGCCCCCAGCGCCAGGCGGAGCCTCCCGTGGTCCCTGGGCCCGCAGGCAGCCGCGAGGTGTTGGCGCGGGAGCGGGTCGTGTGGCCGGCGTTGTCGTTCTCACTGACCGTCTGCTCTTCTTGAATCCCTCAGGGAGTTCAGTCCAATTCCGAGGGCGTCTTAGCCCTCCCGCAGCCGCCCGGACCTGCTGCCACCTCCTAGTAGCTTAAAGGGACAGCTCCATTTAAAACTCTCACCTGCTGCCTAACTTTTTCGCTTTATGGACGAGTTTCTCTAGCTGAGTCTGAATCAGGTGGATTATACTTTGTAGGGGTCGGGGGTGGCCGAGCAGGCGGCCCGAGATGCCGTCTGACCGCCCGTCCCCGTCCCCGTCCCCGTCCCCTCGGCCTTGCAGGACGCCAACAAGGAGAGCGGCAAGGCCCCCAAGCCGCACAAGGCCGCCAAAGAGCACCGCGAGCGGCCGCGCAAGGACTCGGAGAGCAGGGCCTCCTCCAGGGAGCTGGAGCGCGAGCCCGCCAGGGGCCCCAAGGAGGCCGCGCGCAAGCTGGGCGAGGGCCGGCTGCCCAAGGAGGAGAGGGCGCCGCCGCCCAAGGCCGCCTTCAAGGAGCCCAAGATGGCCCTGAAGGAGCCCAAGCTGGAGGGCACGTCGCCCAAGGGCGGCCCCCCGCCCCCGCCCAAGAGCTCCGGCAAGCGGCCGGCGCCGGCCGACTCGCCCAAGCCCAGCACCAAGAAGCAGAAGAAGAGCAGCTCCAAGGGGTCCCGGGGCGCCCCGGGCACCTCGCCCCGCGCCTCGTCCTTCCCGGACAAGAAGCCGGCCAAGGACAGGAGCAGCTGCAAGGGCGAGAAGACCAAGGCGGACGGCGAGCCCCGGGAGGCGCGGAGGGCCCTGGAGGTGGAGGAGCCCCGCTCGGAGGACGAGGCCTCCTTCAAGTCCGAGGTGAGCCCCGTCCTGTGCGTGTGCCACCCAGCCCAGCCCCGGGAGGCCGGGGCAGCGTGCCAAGGCGTGGCCTGTGCCCGTCGCTCAGGGCCCGGCCTGCAGACCCCCCCTGCTCGTGGTTGTGGGCGAGCCCGTCCTCTCTGAGCCTCAGTTTTCCCTCTGTCGGGGAGAAAGCCTGCCTGGTGAGGGCGCCTCCCCCTGAGGCTGTAATTTGTGGGTTCCCACGTGGTGTTTGCGGAAGGTTCTGGAGAGTGGTGGGTTCACGCCCTGGTGCCCAGCCCACGCTCAGAACTTCCTCCCGCACGGACCTGGGGCTCGGGGGCCGGGAGGGCGCTTACGTCTGACCCTCTGCTGGTGAGAGGTGAGGCCTCCCGGACCCCTGTCGGGAGGCTGGGTTCCGGTCAGAGGCACCCCGCCCCTCCACTGCTGTGCCAGCCACGCACGGGCCAGGGTCCACAGGCTGCCGTGTTTCTGGCTACAAGTCGTATGCATCCGCCAGAGAGAGTGGGCCGGGGGCTGCCCGCGGGGGACGGTCACCCTGAAGTCCTCCACCCCTCCCTGTCGGGACTTCGGGTACACGCGCACGCGTGTCTACATGTTTCTTGGGCTTCTGGGACTGGGACGTGAGGCCCAGCTGCCTTAACCCAGGCCACAGAGCTGACCCGGCCGGGCTGGGTTTTTTTTTCCTTTTTTATTTTTTGGAGAGATTTTTGCTATAGGGCGCGTGAGCTCACCAGACAGAGATAGAGAGATAGAAAGCGAGAAATCACCCCCCAGGGGGCATGGCCATGCCGCAATCCCTTCTCCTCCATTCTCCTCTCGGGACCTTGGGCACACGCGCGCACGCACACGCACCCGGCGTGAGTTTAAGCCACCGGGTCCGGGACTCGAACCACTGTTGACTATGTGGGAGTCCAGTGACATAGCCATTACGCCAACTGCTGGTCCCCCAGCCGGGCTGGTTTTGAAGCCTGGGGCTAGGACCCCTCTCAGGGAGCAGCCTGTCACCACAGAAGGCCCTGGGCTCTGAAGACCACCGCCAGAATGACTAAGCTGCAGAAGCCGGCCCCAGACGCCTGGCCTCGCAGGCTGGCCTCCCAGGGCCTCAGGTAGCACAGCCGCTGCCGGACGTGGCCTCCAGCACAGGCCTGCCTGGCGTGACTGCCGTCACGTGTGTCACGAGCTCCGCCCGCGGGAGCCCCTTGCAGCTCCCAGATCTCGCTTGCCCTGGGGGGTGGCAAGCTGTTGGTCCCCGGGGTTGCTGCTAAGTCCCCTGGGACTTCTCGGAAGGCATTTCCGGGGCAGAGCTCGGGGGTTTCTGTCAGCCGCTCCGTTCGGGGTGTGGCCTCCCGGCGTCTGGCAAGGTGAAGACGGGGAGGCTGCATGGGGACTGTCCCCTACCAGTGATCCTGGGGTGCAGGCCACAGCGGCCGTGTGACCGAAACCTGGGCCTTCTCAGAACCCCCGCCGCCTCAGCGCCAGGGCCCTGCAGAGTCGGCCGTCTGCCCGAGCGGCACCTGGGGCTCTGGGGGCTCTGCAGGGGCCGTCTGTCCGTCCCTCTTTCCTCCTTGCGCCGCACAGTGCCTGGGTGGGGCTGGTACTGGGGAGTCCCTGCGCTGTGTGCCTGGGCGAGGCCTCCTCACACAGTGGCCCGCCACGTCCCCCACGCCCACAGGGCTGGGGCAGGTCTGCGGGAGACAACCGCGCTCATCCCGAGCCCCGGGCCAGCACCTGGGTCACCCGGCACCCTGCGCCAGGCCTTCCCCAGGAGCGTAGCTCCGACCCACGCCCACCCTCCCTGCCGCCGTGTTGGTGCCTGGGGGTGGGGAAGGGCCGACCCGGGTCCGGAGTGCTCTGGTGCCACTGGAAACCAGGAGCCACTCAGGCCGTCTTCCGTGGGGGCCGACGCGGCGGGTGTGGGCACCGCAGAGCCCCTGGGCAGAAAGGTGACGTCTCCTCTCCCCACACCGCCCACGCCGGGTGAAGTCCGCACAGTCGAGCCCGTCCAGCTCCAGCTCGGACTCCAGCTCGGACTCGGACTTCGAACCGTCCCAGAACCACAGTCAAGGTACGTGCAGGCCAGGCCGGGCGGCGAGGGTCGCGGTGGTGCGGGCACTTGGCTGTGGAGAGGCCGAGGACGGCCTCCCCGGGGCTCGCAGGTACTCCCAGCTCGCTGGCTGCCCAAAAGCTGCATCAGAAATGGCAGGTGGCGTGCTGGACCCAGCCTCGACACAGACCTCGGCCTGGGCCCTGTGGGCTCCCGGGTCCCTGCAGGCCTGTGCCGTGGCTCGCATGGCTAGGAGGTGTCTGCACACACAAGTGGGCAGAAAGAGGTCCCAGGTCAGGCTGCAGGAGTGCGCTCCATGCTGGCTTTGGGGCCTGGGCCTTGGGCCCCTGGTGAGGCAGCTGTGCTGGGGAGGTGTTGGCACCCTCCTGACCGGGCCCTGCGGCCCCCCGGTCCTCCTCCCCGGCTCCTCCCAGGCTGAGGCTTGTGTGGGCGCTGTGGGCGCAACCTCTTCCTCTGCCCACGCCCCTGTCCCGCTGCCAGCCTGAGTCCTGGCCCTGGGTGGGGACTGAAACGACCGCAGCCTGCCTGTGCGCACCTGGGCCCTGCCTCGGTCCTCTCCTGCAGGTGGCCCTGGGAGAGCAGGGCAGCCGGCAGGACACGGTGCCACAGGCCCGGGAATCCGCCGGAAGCATTTCATCTAGCAGATTGGAATGCCAGCCTTTCCCCTCAGGGCCCGGAGTCCTGGGGGGGCTGGGAGTCTGGCCTGGAGTTCAGACAGTGGCCAGGGGGCGGGGCTCTGGGAGCCCACACTACCCGCAGGTTCTTATCTGCTGGGGGAGGGAGGGGACCTGCTGAAGCCGATCATGTGACTAAGGTAATTGAGGGCTTTGTGTCCCTCTGTTGCCTTGGTAACAGGAATATAAACCAAGATGCCGTCTGTAGGGGACTAGAACCAGTGCCTCTGGAGCAAGGGGAGGACGGTGGACCGGGAGCCGCAGAGGGGATTGTGAGGGGAGGCCCGGCCGGGCGGGAGGCGGCTGGGCGGAGGGGCCCGCTGGCCCCTGGCTGCAGCTCCCTCACCCTCTCCAGCGAGGGCTGGCGTCCCGGGCTCTCAGTGCGGCCTCTGATCCCTGCGCCCGGAAGCAGGGGTTCTCCTCCGGCACTGGCATGGAGGGTCCCTGCAGTCCTGTTGCAGGTCAGGGGACTGAGGCCTGCGAGCAGGGCCAGGAAGGTAGGGGGGCCTGGCCTGGGGACCCAGGCGACTCAGGTGGGGGCGGCTGGTGGGCACGCTCACCGGGCAGGAGGGCCCGAGGCCGGCCAGGGTGGTCTCGCAGACTCGGCCAGAGCCCCTGCCGCCCTCCCCCAGGGCCCCTGCGCTCCATGGTGGAGGACCTGCAGTCCGAGGAGTCCGACGAGGACGACTCTTCTTCAGGCGAAGAGGCCGCGGTCAAGACCAACCCGGGCCGGGACTCCAGGTGACCGGGCCCAGCAGGGAGCGCGCGGGTGTGGGTGGGGGCCCCAGGGTGGCTGTCAGGGCTTGCCGGGTTGTGTGGCCTCGCGTGGCCCCCAGATCTGGCTGGAGACGAAACAAGGACTGAGAACCCCCCGGGGTGCCGGAGCCCATCGGTGTCATCTGGTCCTAGGGCGCTGCCGTCCTGCGTGGACGTCAGGACGGGCCTAGGGCTGTGTCCCTGTCTGGTCATCGGGGCAGGCGTGTGCAGAGAAGCCACGCAGTACTCGGGAACGGAGGCCAGAGCCCCACGGCAGCCAGAGGGGGAGCTGGCTCTGCTCCCGGGCCGGGTGGCCCCTCAGCCCAGCCGCCCGTGTGCACGGGCCTTCTGGGTCCCTGTCGGCAGCTTGGGGGCAGCTTTGGCTGCTGGCCTTGGTTCTGGGCAGGGAGGGCTGAGGCATGTCCTCTGGTTGCCCTTGGAGTGACCCCGGCCCCCAGTCCAGGAACAACAGCCGAGCACACAGGGGCCTGGGTCCAGGCTGGGCGGGGGTGTCAGGGTGCCTCCCCTGGGGCAGCGGGCAAGGGCCTCCATCCCAGCCTGAGCACCCCCCCAGGGCTAGGTGGCCGCCAGTCTGTGCCAGCGGGGCCCGGGTGGGCACCGTGGGACGCACCGAGGTTGCCCGCATGGTGGTTGATCACAGCGACGTCCTGGAGCTTAGGCTCAGGAGAGGGCCTGGACGGTTAGCCAAGTGCTGGCCCTCTCTGTGCCAGCAGCGAGGCTCGGGGCACGAGGGTGAGGGAGGGAAGGGAGGGGAGGGAGAAGAAGGGGGTAGCGGGAGCCTGCGCCCGGAACAAGAAGCACTGTGACTTCCTGGGGCCGGGAGAAGGCAGCAGGCCCTCTCCCCGTGAGCCAGCGCTCGGGGTGGGATCGGAATCTGAGAGGTCGGGGGACTCCGCTCTCAGGGCCGCAGACCGCAGAGCCCTGCAGGGATGTTCCCGAGGGCCCTGGGGAGGTGGGAACATCCTGCCCTCCCGCCCAGTCAGGGGGAGACGCCAGGAGCTGGCCCAGCAACCCGGGTGGCTCTGCAGCGAGGCCTGGGGCCTCATAGACCCAGCTGCCACCTGTTGGATGCTGGAGGACGGTGGGGGGAGGTGAGGGAGGTTAGGCCAAGCCATGTTGTCCTGGCAACAGAGAGCCTGGAGCCAGAGGCAGGGACCGGAGACAGAGCGGAGGGCTCAGAGCGGCTGCAGCCTTCCGGCAGGCAGCACCAGCCTGGGCGTGGGCGGGAGGAGACGTGGAGGGCAGGGGCCAGGCCAGGAGACCTGGGGAGACATGAGCGTGCCTTGGGCAGGGCGAGTTTGTCCCTTCGGTGCACGTCAGGGCTCTGCTTTGTGGGTGAGCCCCATTTCTTGGAGCGGGGACCCCTGATCCCGTGGGGACCCTGCCTCAGTGTGCCCTGGCAGGGCCTGTCTGTTCCCGGCACCTGCAGGGGAGGCCCGTGGGTTCGCCAGGCGGGCTCTGGAGCGCTGGGCGGCCGGCGTTCCCCTCCCACGCTGGCAGCACTCGAGCTCGCCGCTGTCCCGGGTGGAGACCCCCAGACTCCGCTCTCAGGTTCAGGCAGATGTGAAGGCCGGCCCCTAGAGATGCCAGGGCCAGGAGCCGCCCCGCCACCGGACAGCCCCATGTGGGAAGGCCCCTCGTGAGGGGTAGGACCGGGGCCGGGGCCGAGCAGTGCTCAGTGAGAAGGGGCAGACGGCCTTCCTGCGGTGGCAGAGCCCGGCTCAGGGCCCAGACCCCAGGCAGCCGTGTGCCTGCCGGCCGGATCCTGAGCCCCCTTGCGCTGGGCGTGGAGCAGCCCTCGAGCCGCTCCGGTCCTCCCCCTGCAGGCCACTCAGACATGGCCACTGCCCGGCGCTCTGTGGGGCTGGCCAGGGGGTGCACATGGGTGGGGCTGGGGACGCTGACGGCCACTGTGTCCCGTGCTCAGACTGAGCTTCAGCGACAGTGAGAGCGATAACAGCGCCGACTCCTGCCTGCCTGGCCGCGAGCCCCCGCCCTCCCAGAAGCCGCCCCCACCCAACAGCAAGGTGAGCCCAGGGGCCCCGTGAGCCCTGCAGTCGGGCAGGGGTGGGCCAGGCGCCCCGTCTTCACTCCGGAGGCCGAGGGCCGCAGGCGCGAGGGCGGATCCCCTCCCCTCTGGTGGCCAGCCCTTCCACTCAGGGACAGCTCTGAACCAGTGTCACCGGCCGTGCACGGGCCGAGCTCAGCCTAGCCCTGTGGCTTCTGCAGGCCTCAGGCCGGAGGAGCCCCGAGTCCTGCAGCAAGCCCGAGAAGATCCTCAAGAAGGGGACCTACGACAAGGTGACGGGCCTGGCCGGCGCGGGCAGGGTGGGCGTCGCGTCAGCCAGGCCCTCCTCCGCGGGACTGGCCGGGGACAGGCGCGGTGGGGTGGGGCAGGGAGGGTGCGAGCCCCGCTGACCGCTCCCCCCAGGCCTACACGGACGAGCTGGTGGAGCTGCACCGGCGGCTGATGGCCCTGAGGGAGCGCAACGTGCTTCAGCAGGTATGGACGCTGGGCCGGCCGGGAGGAGCCCGGCTCCGGGGCTCGGCCTGGGTAGGGCACCAGCCCCGGCTGTGCCCTGACGTGTCCTCCCGCCACCGCCTGGCAGATCGTCAACCTGATCGAGGAAACCGGCCACTTCAACGTCACCAACACCACCTTCGACTTCGACCTCTTCTCCCTGGACGAGACCACCGTGCGCAAGCTGCAGAGCTACCTGGAGGCCGTGGCCACATGACCCTGGGCCCGAGTCGCCCCGCCGGGCCCTCTGGAGGCCGAGCCGCGCCCCGCCCGCCTCCGTCTGGCGACCCGCCTGCCCCAGCCTCCGCCAGCTGCAGTTTCCTCGCCGGGGGCCAGGCCGAGGGGGCCGGGCCAGCACCCAGCGTCCCCGCGGAGAGCTGTGCTTGTGGAAGGCAGCCCCAGGCTTTGCTCCTGGAAGGGGAGAAGCCACCACGGCTGGGGGCCCGTCTCCCGTGGGGCCTGTGCCCCGCTCTGCGGTGGGCTGTGTGACGGCTCACTGCCTGGGCCTCTCTGAGCGAGCGCGTCTCCCGTCTCCCGCGGTCCAGAGCCCGGGCGCGGGGCCTGCCTGTGCGTGGGGCCAGCTGGGCATCGCCCTTCTCTCCCGCTCGGTGCAGACCCGAGCTGCGCCCGTCTGTGGGCGCTCCCGTGTTGTACGCGCACGCTGTCCGTGCCGAGCCGACCCGGTGTGCGTTTCTGTGACGGTGCACGTGGGGGTGGGGGGCGAGTCAGGTGGGACTTGTAGGTTAAGATGTCTCCGCGGTCTCCTCCGGCCTCCAAGCCAGGCGTGGCAGCCAGCCCCTTCCGGGCACGTGGTGCGGTCTCCCTCCGTGGCTCCAGGACGCGGCCACCTGCTGCGGGCCAGCGAGCACTACAGCACAGACTCGCGCCACGCCCCGGGGCTCGCCCTCCCTCTTGTTGATCAAGTCTTTGAACTTTGAACAAAACGAGCTTTTGCCAAATACGACGGGACAGGGACAGCGTGTGGAGTTTCCCGAGACCGCGCGCACCAGTCCTCGGGCCGCCCCGCTCTCTCTGGTGCTGGCTGGGCCTCCGCCGCCACGCTCCCACTGGTGCCAAGTCTGGAGACGGAGCTCCCCGTAACGCCTGACGCCCCCAAGGGCCGAGTGGTGCACCTCCCCCGGCCACTCTCCCAGGGTTAGGAAGCCCTGGCGGAGTCGTCCGCCTTCCTGGGGCTCCCGGGGATGGAGGCCCCTCCAGCCAGCCCCACTCCGCCTGGACCTCAGAGCCGTCTCTGGCCCCCGCGCCCTGACCGGCCGTGGGGAGCAGGACTGGGGCCGCGGGGTCCACCCTCCCCCGCCCTTTGCTGTCTCCTGCTCTTCGTTCACGAGCTCAGACGCGGGCCGTGGCCGCCGATCTCATCCTTGGTCTGATTCTGTCAGAGGAACCTGAACACTCCCTGGGGTTCCTGCCTCCGAGGCCCCCACTCCGCTCCTGGGGGACTTCCCAGGGTTCTCGGGGAGAGGCCCAAGGACTCTCCGACACCTGCTCCGTGTGTCCGGCCCCTCTGCCTTCAGGTGTCAGGAGGGGCCCGCCCCGCCCCGCCCCTCCCTCAGGCCACCTATCCGCCCGGGGAGGGCGCGTCTCTGCACTGAGACGGTGGACAGGACGAGCCGGCCTGGCGGGCGCTGGCTGGCCTCTCACGCACAGAGGCCGCTGGGGTCCCAGGCAGGAGCCCCGGCCCAGGGGCGCCGCCTCGTCCCCAGAGGATCTTCCGGAATCCGCTCCCTCTCGCCTGCCCCTGCGGCAGCGCCCAGCCTCCCCGCAGTTCCCAAGGCCCCCAGAAGCGTCAGCCTGCCTCGTGGTTACCTCCTCCGGCCCCAAGGCCTGTCCGTTGTCCTCCGAGCTGCTCTGGGCTCAGGCTGGCTCCGTGACCACCGCCGGACATGCAGGGTCACCAGGCCCTGGATGCCGGACTCCCAGCCGCCTGGCAGCTGGGCCCACGGGGCCCTGGGACGCCTCCATAGGAAGGGGCCCGGCCCCCGTGACTGCCGCGTGTTTCGTGTTAAGCCGCCCGCCCCCCCGTGCAAACCCCCATGTTCCGCTCTCTCCTGAACGAGTGTAAACCAACACGAGAAGTGAAAGGTATCGAATACCTTTCCTCGCCCACAAGGGTTTTTACAGAGAACGTGTCTCACTAGGAACCAGGACACGCGTCGGCCCAAGACCAACTCCTAGATAAAAGGAACAAGAGAATCGTGTTTGTAACGCGTTACAGGATTGTTTTTGTCCTGGATTTTAAACTTTTTGTTAAATTGTGAAATTATGGAGGAGTTTTATAGAAAAAAAAATGAAATAAAGTCAGATGGGAAAGCAGACCTGCATCTGCTTGGTTCTCCGAGAGGAGGCCGAGGGCGGGAGGCCAGGTCGTGTGGGCTGCCGGCTCCGCTCCCTGAACCAGTGCCTGTAGGTGGACGGCAGGGGTGGGGATGGGCGCCGGAGCAAGCTTGGTGGTCTGCAGGGATGGAGGGGAGGCCTGCAGAAATCCGAGGGCAAGGTGGCAAAGGCGCAGCCTCTTGGCAGCAAGCCAGGGGCGGAAGGGTGAGCCCAGTTTCCAAAGAGGGATGGCGGCAACGGGTGGGTGAGAGAGTGGGTAGGTGGTGAATGTGTAGACAGCTGGGTGGGAAGGAGGTCGGGCAGTGGACGTGTAGACGGATGGGTGGGGAGGAGGTCGGGTGGTGGACGTGTAGACAGATGAGTGGGAAGGAGGGTAGATGGTGGATGTGTAGACGGATGGGTGGGAAGGAGGTTGGATGGTGGATGTGTAGGTGGGTGGGAAGGAGGTTGGATGGTGGATGTGTAGACGGATGGGTGTGAAGGAGGTTGGATGGTGGATGTGTAGATGGGTGGGAAGGAGGTTGGATGGTGGATGTGTAGACAGATGAGTGGGAAGGAGGGTAGATGGTGGATGTGTAGACGGATGGGTGGGAAGGAGGTTGGATGGTGGATGTGTAGGTGGGTGGGAAGGAGGTTGGATGGTGGATGTGTAGACGGATGGGTGTGAAGAAGGTTGGGTGGTGGATGTGTAGACGGATGGGTGTGAAGGAGATTGGATGGTGGATGTGTAGATGGGTGGGAAGGAGGTTGGATGGTGGATGTGTAGATGGGTGGGAAGGAGGTTGGATGGTGGATGTGTAGACAGATGAGTGGGAAGGAGGGTAGATGGTGGATGTGTAGATGGCTGGGTGGGAAGGAGGTTGAATGGTGGATGTGTAGATGGGTGGGAAGGAGGTTGGATGGTGGATGTGTAGACAGATGAGTGGGAAGGAGGGTAGATGGTGGATGTGTAGATGGATGGGTGGGAAGGAGGTTGGATGGTGGATGTGTAGATGGATGAGTGGGAAGGAGGGTAGATGGTGGATGTGTAGATGGATGGGTGGGAAGGAGGTTGGATGGTGGATGTGTAGACGGATGGGAAGGAGGTTGGATGGTGGATGTGTAGACAGATGAGTGGGAAGGAGGGTAGATGGTGGATGTGTAGATGGATGGGTGGGAAGGAGGTTGGATGGTGGATGTGTAGACGGATGGGAAGGAGGTTGGATGGTGGATGTGTAGACAGATGAGTGGGAAGGAGGGTAGATGGTGGATGTGTAGATGGATGGGTGGGAAGGAGGTTGGATGGTGGATGTGTAGACGGATGGGAAGGAGGTTGGATGGTGGATGTGTAGACAGATGAGTGGGAAGGAGGGTAGATGGTGGATGTGTAGATGGATGGGTGGGAAGGAGGTTGGATGGTGGATGTGTAGATGGATGGGTGGGAAGGAGGTTGGATGGTGGATGTGTAGATGGATGAGTGGGAAGGAGGGTAGATGGTGGATGTGTAGATGGATGGGTGGGAAGGAGGTTGGATGGTGGATGTGTAGACGGATGGGAAGGAGGTTGGATGGTGGATGTGTAGACAGATGAGTGGGAAGGAGGGTAGATGGTGGATGTGTAGATGGATGGGTGGGAAGGAGGTTGGATGGTGGATGTGTAGACGGATGGGAAGGAGGTTGGATGGTGGATGTGTAGACAGATGAGTGGGAAGGAGGGTAGATGGTGGATGTGTAGATGGATGGGTGGGAAGGAGGTTGGATGGTGGATGTGTAGATGGGTGTGAAGGAGGTTGAATGGTGGATGTGTAGATGGGTGGGAAGGAGGTTGGATGGTGGATGTGTAGACGGATGAGTGGGAAGGAGGGTAGATGGTGGTTGTGTAGATGGATGGGTGTGAAGGAGGTCGGGTGGTGGATGTGTAGACGGATGGGTGTGAAGGAGGTCGGTGGTGGATGTGTAGACGGGTGTGAAGGAGGTCGGGTGGTGGATGTGTAGACGGATGGGTGTGAAGGAGGTTGGATGGTGGATGTGTAGACGGGTGGGAAGGAGGTCGGGGGGTGGATGTGTAGACGGATGGGTAGGTAGGTGAGTGGATGAATGGGTGGATGATTGATGGAGAGATGAGTAGGTGGATGATGGATGATTGACTGGTGAGTTGAAGGGTGGATGGGTGAGTGGGTAGGGGGAAAGATGAAAGGCGGGTGAGTGGGTGGGTGGCAGTGGGTGGTTGAGCCCAGAGCACAGCACACCAGACGGTTACACTGGCTCCTGGCGGGTATGTCTGTCCACATCTTCCATCGGCCTTCATCCCCCACCCAGCCATCTGCCTACCTCCATCTCCCACCTACCTAGCCACTCACCCACCCAGCCAGCCAGTCACCCCCCTGCTCGCCCCTCTGCCCACCCACTCTCCCACCTGCCACCCACCTGCCACCCACCCACTTGCCCCTCTGCTCACCTACCTGCTCACCCACCCACTCGCCCCCCTGCCTGCCCTCCCACCTGCCACCCACCCGCTCGCCCCTTTGCCCGCCCACCCACTCACCCCTCTGCTTGCCCCTCTGCCCGCCCGCCCTCCCACCTGGCACTGACTGGAACTCTGAAGAAAGCTCTCGCTGCCCCCCCTGGAGCAGCTGTGTCCCCTGCCCCAGTCCCACCCAGAGAAGCAGGCGTGCAGTCCCACTGGCCCACACAGCACTCCCTGGCCACCCCGCCTGTGGTTGCAGGCCTGACCAAGACCACAGCACCCACAGGCCACGGCAGGGAACGGCCCGCCCCCAGCCCGTGCCTGAGCTAAAGTAGGTGGGGGGCAGGCGCTGCCCCCCACATGGCCCTGAGCGGTTAGAGCCCTGGACCGGGTGGCCGGCTCAGAAACCCCGCTGGGCGTGTGTGCTGGGCGTGTGTGCGTGCATGCCCAGAACCCAGAGAGGAGAGGAGGGGCTGTCGTGTGGCCGTCCCTGCTGAGAAGTGCCTTCTCACTTTCCTTCTCCCTCCTCCATCTTCTCTGTCTGGTGAGCGTGTGCACCCTAATTGGCAAACGCTAAAAAGGGGGGCCCAGCGGATGGTGTAGTGGTTACGGCGCTGGACTTCCATGTAGTCAACCACGGTTCGTGTCCCGGACCCAGCGTTGTAAAAACTCATGCTGGAGGGACCAGCAGCTAGCGTAATGGCTATGTCACTGGACTCTCATGTAGTTGACCACGGTTCGAGTCCTGGACCTGGTGGCTTAAACTCATGCTGGGCGTGTGTGCGTGCGTGCCCAAGATCCCGAGAGGAGAATGGAGGAGAAGGGATTGCAGCGTGGCCATCCCCCCTGGGGGTGATTTCTCGCTTTCTGTCTCTCTGTCTCTCTGGTGAGCGCACGCGCCCTATAGAAAAAAAAAACAAAAACAAAAACAAAAAAACTCGTGTTGGGTGCATGTGCATGCGTGCCCAAATCCCAAGAGGACAATGGAGGAGAAGCCGCAGCATGGCCATCCCCCCCGGGGGTGACTTCTCACTTTGTCTTTGTCATTTTGTCTCTTCAGCCGCCGCATGCACACTATAGCAAAAATCTCGCTTCCAAAAAAGAAGTGACAATGACAATGACATGGAGAGAAAGAGGGATCAGAGGCCCCGTGGTCCCTGGGGAAAGAGCGGTGTGGGGGCAGCGTGGGGCACTGCAGTGGGTGAACAACACCCCGAGGTCTCCACCTGCAGGATGCCAGGAGCACTGCTGCCCACTTGTGACAACCACAGATGTCCCCAGATGCCACCGAGTGAGAATTTTCCTGAGGGCACAACCAACCCTACGGGCCAACCAATCGTTTGGAAAAGCATTTTTTATTGCAGTACCTGCGAGCATGCACCCGGGGAGGGGCACACAGGTTCGATCCAGGGTGGACGCGGTCTCCCTCCCTCCGAGAACTGGCTCGAGGGTCACACAGAGGGTCCGTGTAGGGTAGGGGTGCATCGCAGCTCCTCCTGCGGAGGGTGAGGCCCAGATGTCTCCCCCGATGGCTGTTAGTCGTCCTTGTAAAAGCTCTCGATCTCCTCTTGGTATATCTTGGTCACGGCCGCCCGCCTCAGTTTCATGGTTGCCCCTGTCACACAAGGGAGTCCGGGCAAGGCCTTGCCAGCCACCCCTCCCGGAGGTCCCCAAGTATCTCCAGACAGGACGAGGCCCTGGAGGGCCACGTCTCTTATGGACACGGAGTGGAAGGGAGTCGGGGTGGTAGGAGGCCCTGACGGGAGTCAGCCAGTGGGGCCAGGGCTGTGCGTCTGTCCCAGCGTGCCCTGAGGGTCTGCACGCCACTCGGGCCTGCGGTAGGCTTCAGCCGTCTCCACAGACTCACAAGCGATGGTTAAAACCCACACGCCGGGGCCAGGAGTGGGGGTTAGGGGCTGGACCGCAGGGCCCGCTTTGCGGTTTGAGGCCTGGCCCCGGCGGCTCGAGAGTCACACTGGGTGTGTGCGTGTACATGCCCACACATCCCAAAGGGAAGGAGAAGGGTTTGGGGCGTGGCCACCCTCCCTGGGGGTGAGTTCTCTCCCTCTCTGGTGAGTGCAGGTGCTCTATAGCAAAAACTTCAAAAAATTTAAAACTAAAGAGGCCAGCAGATGGCGTACTGGTGACGTCCCTGGACTCCCACATGGCTGACCATGGTTCAAGTCCCAGACCCGGTGGCTTAAGACACGTTGGGTGAGCGTGCGTGCCCAAGATCCTGAGAGGAGAATGGAGGAGAAGGGGTGCAGCGTGGCCATCCCCCTGGGGGGTGATTTCTCACTTCCCCTCTCCCCGATTCCCTGGTGAGTGTACGCGCTCTATAGCAAAAACTAAAAAAAAAAGAAAAAGAAAGAGAAATAAAGAGCGCACGTGCCCAGAACCCACGCCCCAGAGGTCTGGAGCATGTGGGCAAGGCTAGCAGGAATACTGGTCTGCAGGCCAGGGTCCAGCATGGTCAGACGGGGACAGTGCCCTCCTCCCACAAAACCAGGGCCCAGGCCTGGCTATGGGCCCCTGAGGTGCAGGGGGAGGCCCCGGGAAGGGGGTGGAGGCCCGCACATCAGGCCTCTCCACAGTCAGGGCTGACATGCGCTCGCTGCTCAAACCGTCGGACTGAGGCCACGTGGCTACCGCCCGTCCCCACGTGGAGCCCGAAGCCGGGAGGCCCCCGCCCGTGCCCTGCCCCCGCCCGCGCCCACTCACCCAGCTCCCCACCGCCCACGGAGAAGTCCGTGTCCAGGATGGTCCACTTGACGATCCTGGCGCCGTCCGAGGCGGCCTCACTGTTGATGGCCTCGATGCTCTGGCTGATGAAGTCCGAGACGAGCGGGTCGCGGTCCAGGATGATGTCCGTCAGCCGGGTGGACTGGCTGCGGAGTTTGCGGCAGAAGGCCATGGCCTCGCTGGTCAGCACGTCCCGAGGCTCCCCCGTCTCCGAGTTGATCTGGCACTGCCGGGGCGAGGGGGATGGCCGGGTCTGGCTGCTCCGAGCACCTCCACAGCCACCCTGAGCGCCGGCCCCGGCCCGCACCCCACACCTGGGGCTTGCACCCCGGGCCACAGCAGCCCCCACTCTCACTGACCGGGTGTCAGGGGCCGGGCCCGTGAGGGCTGTGACCTCGGGGACGCTCCTCTGGGTGGGATGCCCTTCCTGGCCCAGGCCGGCATGGCCGCCACAGCTCTGGGGTCACCAGGGTGCCTTTCCCCCAGAACAAGGTGTGGCCGGCGCCCCGGAGGTAGGACGCAGAGCGGATGCCAGGTGCCCGACGAGTCACGCCTCCTCTCCGGACCGCAGGTTCCCCTCCTGCCCACGGAGCGGCAGCCCCCATCCCACTGACCGCTACCCCGATGGTCAGGAGGCCCCGGAGGCCCGAGGACAGCCCCGGGCACCTTGAGCGTGAGGAGGGCGCACAGGTAGGGGGCGTCCTGGCCCACCACCACGGCGTAGCGCACGATGGGGATGCTCAGCTTCACCCGCTCCTCGATGGGCGTCGGGTGGATCTTCTGGCCCGAACTAAGGGTGATGGTGTCTGTGTGTGGGGAGAGGGCGGGGGAGAGGGCAGGGGAGAGTAGGGGAGGGGACAGGGGAGAGTAGGGGAGAGGGCAGGGGAGAGGGCAGGGGAGAGTAGGGGAGGGGACAGGGGAGAGTAGGGGAGAGGGCAGGGGAGAGTAGGGGAGAGGGCAGGGGAGAGTAGGGGAGGGGACAGGGGAGAGAGCAGGGGAGAGGGCAGGGGAGAGGGCGGGGGGAGAGGGCAGGGGAGAGTAGGGGAGGGGACAGGGGAGAGTAGGGGAGAGGGCAGGGGAGAGGGCAGGGGAGAGTAGGGGAGGGGACAGGGGAGAGAGCAGGGGAGAGGGCAGGGGAGAGGGCGGGGGAGAGGGCAGGGGAGAGTAGGGGAGGGGACAGGGGAGAGTAGGGGAGAGGGCAGGGGGAGAGGGCAGGGGAGAGTAGGGGAGGGGACAGGGGAGAGAGCAGGGGAGAGGGCAGGGGAGAGGGCGGGGGAGAGGGCAGGGGAGAGTAGGGGAGGGGACAGGGGAGAGTAGGGGAGAGGGCAGGGGAGAGGGCAGGGGAGAGTAGGGGAGGGGACAGGGGAGAGAGCAGGGGAGAGGGCAGGGGAGAGGGCGGGGGAGAGGGCAGGGGAGAGTAGGGGAGGGGACAGGGGGAGAGTAGGGGAGGGGACAGGGGAGAGTAGGGGAGGGGACAGGGGAGAGTAGGGGAGGGGACAGGGGAGAGTAGGGGAGAGGGCAGGGGAGAGTAGGGGAGAGGGCAGGGGAGAGTAGGGGAGGGGACAGGGGAGAGAGCAGGGGAGAGGGCAGGGGAGAGGGCGGGGGAGAGGGCAGGGGAGAGTAGGGGAGGGGACAGGGGAGAGTAGGGGAGAGGGCAGGGGAGAGTAGGGGAGAGGGCAGGGGAGAGTAGGGGAGGGGACAGGGGAGAGAGCAGGGGAGAGGGCAGGGGAGAGGGCAGGGGGAGAGTAGGGGAGAGTAGGGGAGAATAGGGGAGAGGGCAGGGGAGGGGACAGGGGAGAGAGCAGGGGAGAGAGTAGGGTTACAGCTACAGCCCAAGGGGTTTCAGGGCCAGCAGGTGGTGTGGTGGTAAAGGCACTGGATCCCCATATGGTCGACCACATTCAAGTCCTGGACCCGGAGGCTTGAAAAGCACACCGGGCACATGTGCATGCATGCTCGGAATCCCAAGAGGGGGAGGGGTTACAGTGTGACCACACACACACACACACACACACACACACACACACACACGCCAGGGGAGGGTGATTTCTCACTTTCCCTCCTCTCTCTGTCTCTGTCTCTCTCTCCAGCAAGTACACGTGCCCTAAGACAAAAAACTAAATTTATATGTATATGTGTGTGTGTGTGTGTGTGTGTGTGTGTGTGTGTGTCTGAAGGACTATGGGAATCTGGGGTGTGTGGGGAGGAACTATCCCTAACCAGCCCCATTTAAAAAAAAAAAAAAAGAATTATTTTATTTAACTTTATTTATTTTCAATTTGACCAGAGAGGGACAGAGTGAGAAAGAGAGGGAAAGTGAGAAAGCAAGCTGCCAGGTCTGGGAGACTCGAACCACAGTCGGCCATGTGGGAGTTCAGCACCCTTACCCACCATGCCACCTGCTGGCCCCTACCAGCCCCATCTTGCAGAGGAGTTCCCAAGGCCCACGGCGGCCTCTCTGCATGGAGAGCTCGAAAGATGGAGTCCATGCATCCAAAGGGTGTCCCTTCCTCTAAGCCGGGCTCCAGCCCTCACTCAGCCCGTCCTGGCCGCCCTGCTCACCCTTGGTGTTGCCCATGACGTAGAGGAAGTCGCTGTCGTCCAGGAAGCCCAGGTCCCCGGTGTGCAGCCAGCCGTGGCTGTCCATCTTCTCCTCCGTGCCCTCCTTGTTGTTGAGATACCCCATGAAGATGTTCCGGCCCCAGATGTAGATCTCCCCGATGTTGTTCTCATCTTTCTCCAGCACCTTGGTGTGTGTGTCGGGGAGCCCCTTCCCACAGCTTTGGGCCGTGGACAGGGAGGGAAGTGTTAGACATGAGGTGTCAGACACAGGGCAGGGATGTCCCGGCACCCCACTCAGAATCCCGCTTCCCCTTAAACACACAACTTCTCCACTCCCAAGTCTTTTCCCCTTCCTTTTGGCCCCTGGAGACATTGATCCAAAGTAGGGAGCAGACAGGAGGAAAACCGCCTGGCTGAGCCCTGCCTCAGAACCACGGCTGAAGGGGTCGTGGCTGCATCACACCTGTGTCACCCACCCCAGCCTCCAGGGGCCCACCAACCAGCCAGGGGACAAGGCGGGACATCTTCAGTGTGGGACCATTGAAGCTCTCCAGGCAGGGGTGAGAACCATGAGTACTCCAGGTGAGGAGGGGTCCCACCCTCACTGAGCTCCGGAGACCAGCAGACGGGCACTTCAACCCGTCCAAGCTCAAGGTGGCTACCGAGGCACCTGGACGTCCACCCTGCCCGACTTTTTTCCCAGGCTGTCAGGAGACTCAGGGAAGGGGCCTTAAAACTGGTCTTGGGGCGGGGGGCAGCAGGGGACATAGTGGTTAAGATGCTGGACTTCCACATGGCTGACCACGGTTCGAATCCTGGACCCAGCTGCTTGAAAATCACGTGTACCCAAAATCCCTAGAAGAGAATGGAGAAGGGATTGTGGCATGGCCATCCCCTCCTGGGGGGCGATTTCTCTCACTCTCTGTTTCTCTCCTAGTGCACGTGCCCTATGACAAAAACAAAAACAAAAACAAAACCCTGGGCTTGGCTCAGGACACACGTTTCTATGGACCCAACTGTGTGCTCTGTGATCCGTATGCTGAATCTTGAACCCCCAACGCGACGGTATTCAATGGTGGGGCCTTCGGAGGTGATTAGTATTAGATGAGGTCCTACGGGTGGGGACCCCACGTGGGATGAGTGTTCTTACAAGAAGGAGCCCTAAAGAGCTTGCTCTCTCTGCCAGGGGAGTACAGAAAGTAGCTCTTCTCTACCCTGTCCAGGGACTGGGCCCGCTGGAACCTTCACCTTGGACTTCCAGCCTCCAGAACTGTGAGTGAGTGAACCACAGTGGCTTCAGCGGCCCGGCCTGCAGCCTTCTGTTATGGCAAAGCCAGCCGATTCACCAGGCTCACGTCCATCCTCAACCCCTCATGGGGTGCAAGCTCCATACCCTCACTCACAGGTTTCTCGAATGGACAAGCACTCAACGAAGGACAGGAAATCCATTTGTGGGATTTCATTGAGATGCTATGACGTGCTGTGACTGGTTCCACCGCCGCGAACCCCATTTTCCTTCAGACTGTTTACGTGTCGTGCCGACTGATATACCTAGGAGCAGTTAGGGTTTTCTCTGCTTGGATTGCAGGGGCCAGGAAGGCGAGGATCATTGACATTTGGTTCCATACTGTAACCCCAGACACTGCCAGCAGGTGGCGATCAGTCACACATGTGTCATGGTTCAGATAATGGCTTGTCCCCCGAAGGTTCATGTTCTGGAGATTTGGTGATGGCTTTGGGAGAGGGTAAGACGGGGACATGGGAGGGCAAGACAGGAAGTGGGGAATGCTGTTTCCTTCTACTTTGCTTCTTTCGACCATGTTGTAATGTAGCATCATAGGTTGGCCTGTATCTGACTTTCTTTCCTTTTTTTTTAGCTTTATTTATTGGCTTATTTTTAAATTTGACCAGAGAGGGACACAGTGAGAGAGAGAGAGAGAGAGAAAGTGAGAAAGCAAGCTGCCAGTCTGAGACTTGCTTTTGTTTGTTTGTTTGTTTGAGAGGTTTTTGTTATAGGGCGTGTGCACTCACCAGAAAGACAGAGAGACAGAAAGCAAGAGAAATCATCCACCACGGGAGATGGCCACACCGCAATCATCTCCTCCTCCATTCTCCTTTCGGGATCTTGGGCATGCACGCACACACACCTGTGTGAGTTTAAGCCACTGGGTCCGGGACTTGAACTGCAGTCAACTACATGGGAGTCCAGCGATGTAGCCATTACCCCATATGCTGGTCCCACCAGTCCGGGACTTGAACTGTGGCCGGCCGTGTGGGAGTCCAGTGCCCTTAACCACCAGGCCACCCATTGAGCCCCCTGTATCATATTTTCTAAGCACCAGAATCATGAACCCAATAAACCTCTATTCTTTATAAATCACTCAGTGTTTGGGCCAGTGGGTGGTGTAGTGGTTGAGGCTCTCAGTTTCCACACGGTCGACTGTGGTCTGAGTCCCAGACCCAGCGGCTTGAGAATCACACCTGGCACGTTTGTTGTGTGCCCAAAATCCTGAGAAGGGAGTGGAGGAGAAAGGACTGTGGTGTAGTCTTCCCCTCTGGGGGTAGATTTCTCACGTTCCCTTTCTCTGTCTCACATCTCTCTCTCTTCAGCAAGAGCACACATCCTATGGCCAAAATCCTGTGTCCCAGGTATTTTTGTTTGGCAACACAAGACAGACTAAGACTCCAGGTCCCATGGCCCAGTGTTCAAACTGGTGCCAGTGAATGGAAACTCATGGCCCCAGCTGAGGTGGTCAGGACAATGAATCAAACCGAAGGATGGCAACAGATTATCCTGCCCTTCCTCCGGACCTCTGAGCTGCACATCACACCTGGGGCCGATCCCGCGCACTGGTTTAACCTGCTGGTGAGGTTCACGGCAACTGTTCCCGGCCTGTGGTCGTTGGTGATTTCAGACTCGCCAGTGGAACCACGCTTCGCCATCACAGTTAGCAACCCGACGAGGACGTGGGAGCACGGCCTGATGAGAACCTGGCGTTTGCCTCTCTGTTCGGCCTCGTTGATGCCTTGGGGGCACCGGCCGGGACATTCATGCACACCCCCATGGCAGTGCAGAAAAATGGCCGAGAGAGGGCGGGAGGAGCGGGCACACGGTGTTGTGGGAAGTGGCCTGGCTGCCCCGAGGTCCAGATTTAACGGGTGTCTTGAGTTTTGCTCCAGGGTGCACGTGCTTGCCAGAGAGCAACGCAGAGACAGAGAGCGAGAGGGAGAAGGGCCCCCACCATGCGGCAGTCCATGCTGCAATCCTCTCCCCCCCGTTTCTCCAGCCCCTCGGGATTTGGGGGCACGACTGCACACACAGCCAGCGTGGTTTTCAGGCCACGCAGTCGGCCGTGTGGGGCCCAGCTCTCAGCCACAGCGCCCCCTGCCGGCCCGTGTTCATTTGCTTTTCTGGATACATACTCCCCCGAGGGACGGAGACGCAGAGGGTGGCAGGAGACGCGTGGGAGCTGCCTGGACTCAGGAGCTGCTCCTGGCCCTTGCTGACTGGCTGTGTGTCCCTCCAGGACCCACCTCAGCACCTGGAAGGCCTCGTAGCTGGAGAGCGTGTGGACACCTGTGCACTCGGTCAGGCCGTAGAGCTGGAAGATGGGTATGTCGAGGCCGAGGAAGAACTCCTGGGTCGCTAAGGAAAGCCCCAGGCCCATGCTGAAGAACTGCTGGCAGTGATCGAGGCCGAGGGCCTTCTTGGCGCCGTCGAAGGTCAGCTTCTTGGCCAGGCGGAAGCACAGCGGGGGGTGAATGTGCCTTGACAAGTAGATACCCAGGAGCAGAACGTGGCCTCAGGACGGCCCACACCAGCCCCCAGGAGCCCCCGTGGCAGCCCCGGTGGCCCAGCCTCACCCAGACATCCGCCTCTTGTTGGTCTGGAGTCCAAGCTTCATGGCCCACTTGTCGATCATCCTCCAGAAGCCACTAGAGTCGAGTTGTCTGGTCTTCATGGTGTCATACATCCTGTCCCACATCCACGGGACACCGCAGAAGGTGGTGGGCCTCACCTCCCGCAGTGTGTCCATCAGAGAGCCCTGCGCGGACAGCAGGCCGCCCTCAGTCCTACCGCCCACGGTGACCCATAACCGGCCTCTCAGTTTGCTTCTGGGCCAGGATTGGAAATCCTTGGCCTGAGACTGGCAGCCGGGAGCTGTCGTGGGTGGTGCGGGGTGGTGGTTCTAGCAACCATCAGAGCTCCAACGACCCTGTCCGGGCGGGCATGGCAGAGTTCCTGTCCCCGTCCCCGTAGGTCAACACACATGAGATGTTGGCCATCTCAGCTGGTCACATCCACTCTCTCCTATAACGGTGTCTGGATGGGGAGGAGAGAAGGGGACAGATATAGAAAGGAAGAGGGGAAAGAGAGGGAGCAAAGGAGAGGGAGAAGAGGAGGAAGAGGAAGAGAGAGAGAAAGAGAAGATGAAGGCATAAAGACTAGGGGGGAGAGAGGGAGAGAGAGAGAAGAGACAGACAAGAGATGAGGAGGGAGATAAAGAGACACGAAAACAGAGCTTGAAAGAGATGGAGAGGCACACAGAAATAAAGAAGGGTAGGTAGAGAGGGGAGAGAGGGACAGAAACACAAAGATAGGGAGAGACGGAAACAGGGAGACACAGAGCCGCAGTCCCTAACATTTTTGGCACCAGGGACTAGTTTCATGGAAGACTAGTTTTCCACAGACCAGGGTCAGGAGATGGATTTCTACTTAAAGCCTGCCATCAGATGTGGTTTCGTTGTCACTTGCCCCTCACAGATAGGGTTTTGGTAAGAATGAGGAAGCAGCTGAGTTACGATGGAGTCTGTGCTGTCAGACCTCTCTACTAATGTTCATCAGCATTTCTAGCTGTTCCCCAGTGCTAGCATCACTGCCTCTGCTCCACCTCAGGTCATCAAGCATTAGACGCTCATAAGGCATGCATAGCCTAAATCCCTCACACGTGCTGTTCACAATAGTGTTCGAGCTCTTGTGAGAATCTAATTCTCACTGACCTGATGGGAGGCAGAGCTCAGGTGGTGATGGGAGCAATGGGGAGTGGCTGTAAATACAGGTGAAGCTATGCTCGCTCACCTCCTGCTGTGTTGCCAGGTTCCACGGGCCGTATGTGGCCTGGAAAATGGGGACCCCTGAGGAAGGGAGAGAGACGGACAGATAAAGACCCAGAGACAGAGTGATACAGAGACAGGGACGGAATGGGGGAGAGAGACACATGCAGAGAAACAGAGACCAAGAGACAGAGTATGTCAATGGACACGGGTTTCCATCATGTGCTTTGAGTGGCTCGATTCCACCTCCTGCACTTGCAATTCTGCCCCCAACTAAGGGGCATGGGGCACATGCTTTCCATTCCCCATGACATCAACTCCCATCTGCTTCACCCCTTTTGCTTCACAGATGAGGAAACTGAGACCCAGAGAGAGTGAAAGGCTGAGGCCCTACAGCCTGCTGGGGAATGGGGGCAGGACAAAGATCCCCACTTGGTCTGAAGGTCTCCACTCGGGGCAGCGCCTCGTCAGCACCCGCCCTGCCAGGGGGTCGGGGAGCTCCACTCACCTTCAGGGCATCCGGTTGGGCAAAGTAGAGGGCTCCAGCCACTGAGATGGCCACCCACACATCGAAGATCTGGGCCGCGATGTAGCTGAGGGGGAGGTAGCTCACCAGGACCTCCTGGCCCTCCGGAGGGCACTTGTAACAGAGGCTCTGGATGGTGGCCGCCGCGGTCCAGGTGATCTGAAAGGCACGCGTGCTCAGCCCCCAGCTCCGGCTGCGTGGCCGGCGCGCGCGGAGCGACGCCCGGGCGGGGACTCACGTTGTCATGGCTCAGCATCACGGCCTTCGAGGGGCCCGTGGAAGCCAGGCTGTACACCACAGCACAGCACTGGTTGGGCCTCTGGGAGTCGACGACCTTGTCCAGCGTGTCATCTGGGACGGCCTTTGCAAGGTCCAGGAAACCTTTCCACTACGGGGAGGGCAGCGGGTGGGCTCCCAGGGTGACGAGCGCGTCCAGACATGCCCCCAAGGCCCTCCTCAGTCAGCAGCCTAGGCTCAGCGAGCAGAGCCGGGCGCCCATCCCCGCCTTGCCCGGCTCCGACCTACCGAATACAGGTTCTGCTGCTCCACCTGGAGGTCCTCCTTGTACTGAACAATGGCCTGGAGATGCTTCAGGGAGCCCTGGATCTGCAAGACACCAGTGGGCTCAGCGGGGCACGGCCAGGACCCACGGCCACAGAGGGCTCATTCCCGGCCCTCTTTTTTTTTTTTTTTTTTTTTTTTTTGAGAGGTTTTTCGCTATAGGGCGCGTGCACTCGCCAGACAGACAGAGAGAGACAGAGAGACAGAAAGTGAGAAATCACCCCCCAGGGGGGATGGCCACGCTGCAATCCCTTCTCCTCCATTCTCCTCTCGGGATCCTGGGCACGCACGCACACGCGCCCGGCGTGAGTTTAAGCCACCGGGTCCGGGACGCGAACCGCGGTCGACTACGTGGGAGTCCAGTGACATAGCCATGACGCTAACTGCTGGTCCCTTTTTTTTTTTTTTTTTTTTTTTTTTGAGAGGTTTTTCGCTATAGGGCACGTGTGCTCACCAGACAGAGAGAGAGAGACATAGAGACAGAAAGTGAGAAATCACCCCCCGGGGGGATGGCCACGCCACAATCCCTTCTCCTCCATTCTCCTTTCGGGGGCACTGGACTCCCATGTAGCCGAATGCAGTTTGAGTCCCAGACCCAGCAGCTTGAAATTCGTGATGGGCTTGTGTGCGTGCACGCCCAGAACTCCAGGAGAGTAGAGGAGAAGGGATTGCAGTGTGGCCATCCCGCTGGGGGTGATTTCTCACTTTCTGTCTCTTCATCTCTCAGACAAGTTCATGTGCTCTACAGCAAGGGTCTCTCAAAAAAAAAAAATCACTTCAGATACGTGTGTGCGCGCGCGCGCCTCAAATCCCAAGAGAACAGAGAAGGGATTGCGGCAGGGTCAGCCCCCGGGGAAAAGATGGTGATTTCTCTTTCCCTCTACTGTGTCTCTCTCTCTTCAGCGAGCACATGCACCCTATGGCAAAAAACCTTAAGATACAAATTTTATAGGTTTTTTTTTTTTTTTTTTTGAGAGGTTTTTGCTATAGGGCGCGTGCACTCGCCAGAGAGACAGAGAGACACAGAGAGACAGAAAGCGAGAAACCACCCCCCAGGGAAGATGGCCACGCCGCAATCCCTTCTCCTCCCTTCTCCTCTCGGGATCTTGGGCACACACGCACACGCGCCCGGCATGAGTTTAAGCCACCAAGTTCAGGACTTGAACCGCAGTCTACTACATGGGAGTCCAGCGACACAGCCATTACGCCAACTGCTAGTCCCTCAGATTTTATAGTTTTATCAACTGGGCTAGGGAGAAAGGTTCACGTGTTGAAATATTCACTTTGTAAGCTAAATAACGTGATTGAATGTATAAAAGAAAATGAAATTTTAAAAGATAAAAAAATACATAAAATAAAAAATAAGAAATGCAAAAAAAGTATCTTAGTGGATACTTTAAAGTACTAAAAAACCCTTTAGATACATAAGTACGTATAGTATAATCTTATATTTTAATATGAAGCTCAAGAGTAAGCAGAGGGGCTGGCAGGTGGCATGGTGGGCAAGGGCGCTGGACCCCCACATAGCCGATCACGGTTGGAATCCCAGACCTGGCAGCTTGCTTTCTCTCTCTCTCTCTTTCTCTCTCTTGCTCTGTCCCTCTCTGGTCAAATTAAAGTAAGTAAATAAGAAAAGAGTGAGCAAAATAAATATGGCAACGGTACTCAGAATAATTGGGTGGGGCAATTAACCAAGAAAGGATGTTCTGGGTGGGTGAGGGAGGCTTAGTCCTGGGGAGCCCCAAGAAGTCTGGGAAGGCTTCCTGGAGGAAGGGACATGGGCTCCCATCAGAGTCATGACCACAGTTTATCCCCAGCTCCAGGCAGCGTCAGATCTCACGTACGCTCACCCCTGGCCGGTATGACACACACCCATAACCCTCCCGTGGGAGTCCCAGAGGGTTGCATTTTACAGCTGAGCCCCTGTCCGGCCACAGACTTCATTTCTCGATTGGGCAGGATGCTTTGTCTACGCTGAGCCACCGCCGACACGCGAGCTCACCGACCTGAAGGACCTTCTGTAGCTGCTTGTCGTCATCCACCACGAAGACGTCCATCTCCGTGTTCTCGGCAATGACCTGGCAGGCCTTGGCAGAGCTGGAGGACAAGATGCCAACAGAGAAGCCCCTGGAAACAGAATCCAGGAGGCGAGAGCCCGCTGGGTGGACTTCGGGGAGTCGCCAGCTTCCTGAGCATCCCTGACACCCCACACCCACAGCACACCCTGTTTGAAGGTAGGACTTGGGGACATCCCAGGCCTGGGTCCGATGTTCTGGGTGAGTGAGGGAGACTCAATGCCAGGGAGTCCCAAGAAGTGTGGGGAAGGCTTCCTGGAGGAGGGGACATGGGAGTGGGGCTTTGCAGAGTGTATATGAGTTCGGAGCATGTATTAGGTCATCGGAAAAGTCATGAGGCACTTGTGCATAGAAAAATAGAAAAGTACGTCCTGAGTTTTCCGAAGACCCAATTGCTGGGCATCTTCCGGACTGGGCTGTTGACAGAGCTGCCTGAACATGGCCGGACCCCGAGCCGCAGCTGGTTTCCGGCCCTGCAGACCTCGCCACGTCGTCCGGCTCTCCAACTCGGGCTGGGCCGGGGCAGACCTGAGACTTACCCTGCCATGATGGCCCCAATGCAGGCGATGACCCACTCCTCCGAGTTCAGGCCCATGATCCCCACGCCGTGGAAGCGCTTCAGGCCCAGCTGGGGGAGAGGGCCCTGGTGAGGCACGGAGACCCCCCGCCACCAGTCCAGCCTGCCCGGGGCCTCACGCTCAGACAGCTGGACCCTTTTTCTTTTTTCTTCCTTTCTTTTTTTTTTTTTAATCATTAATTTCATTTATTATTATTATTATTTTAATTTAACCAGAGAGACACAGAGAGAGAGGGAAAGTGAGAAAGCAAGCCGCCAGGTCTGGGACTCAAACCATGGTTGGCCATGTGGGAGTGTCCAGTGCCTTAACCACCACCTGCTGGTCCCTGGACCCCTTTTTCTCCTGCTGGTCATTTGCCCTGTTTTGTCCTCTGATAAAATAACCCATCTCTGGGACTGGCAGGTGGCATGGTGGTTAAGGCTCTGGACTCCCACATGGCTGGCCACGGATCAAGTCCCAGACCTGGAGGCTTGTTTTCTCTCTCTCTCGTCTCTCTGGCTAAACTAGAAAAGAATAATACATAAATCAAACGAATTATTTCTTAAATTAAATAATAAAATAAAAAGACTACCCCCCCCAAAAAAGAAAATCAACACAGCCCAAAGAGAATGAATTGCCAGCATTACTCTCTTGCCACGCCTCCAAGCCTGCTCTCTCCCCTCCAGCTTGCCACCATCTTGGGCAGCAGCAGCTCCGTCTTTCGAGTTGCCCAGGGTAGGCGTCTCAGCCCTCCATTCTCGGGGACGCTCAGTCCAACAGGGAATTCGGCTCTGCCTTCCAAATCGGGTCAGTTTCCCCTCCCTGTTACCACCTTGGCTCAAACGATTGTCATCTTGGGGTCGGCAGGTGGCATGGTGGTTAGGGACGCTGGACTCCCACGTGGCCAGCCGTGGTTTGAGTCCTGGCCTGGTGTCTTCCTTTCTTAACTTTCTCTCTCTCTCTCTCGCTTTGTCCCTCTCTGGTCAAATTAAAATTAGTTAATTAATTAAAATAATTCTTTTTTTTTTTTTTGAGAGGTTTTTGCTATAGGGCACGTGCGCTTGCCAGACAGACAGAGAGAGACAGAGACAGAAAGCGAGAAATCACCCCCCAGGAGGGATGGCCACGCAGCAATCCTTCTCCTCCGTTCTCCTCTAGGGATCTTGGGGACGCACGCACACGTGCCCGGCATGAGTTTTAAGCCACCAGGTTCAGGACGCGAACCACGGTCAACTACATGGGAGTCCAGCGACATAGCCATTACGCTAACTGCTGGTCCCTAAAATAATTCTTAAAAATCTTCATCTCGACCTTCATGAATCTGCTTCCACCTAGACTGTCCCCCCCACAGCAGCCAGAGGGCACCCGTGAGCAGCTGAATCAGGTCCCATCCTCTGACTACAACCCTCCACGGCTCCCACCTCCCGCGAGGAAGCCCAAGTCCTCCCTGCAGCCCACCAGGACCCACACAGCCTGCCCCGGTGCTCGCTTTCCCCTCTCCCCGGCTCTCTGTGCTCCAGCCACACAGGCCTCCCTGCTGTTCCTCCCACATGGCCGACTGGGCCGTGCCTCAGGGTCTCTGCGTGGCTGCCCTCTTAATGTGGAACACCTTTCTCCAAACCTCCCTATGGCTTCCTCCCTCACCCCGTTTAAGTCTTTGTGGAAATGTCACCCCATCTCAGCGTTGGCCACCGTATTGAATGTTTTTTTTTTTTTTTTGAGAGGTTTCTGCTATAGGGCACGTGCTAAGACTCATGCCATACTGGTGTTTGCCAGAACTATGTGATGTGTCGATGCACTGAATCCTTTTTTTTTTTTTTTTTTTTAAATTATTATTCCATTTCTTCTTTATTGTTTAAGAATTATTTTATTTATTCATTATTATTACTTTTTCACATGATATTACTTTTTTTTTTTTTTTTGGAGAGGTTTTTCGCTATAGGGCGCGTGCGCTCGCCAGACAGACAGAGAGAGACATAGAGACAGAAAGCGAGAAATCACCCCCCAGGGGGGATGGTCACGCCGCAATCCCTTCTCCTCCATTCTCCTCTCGGGATCTTGGGCACGCACGCACACGCGCCCGGCGTGAGTTGTAAGCCACCGGGTCCGAGACACGAACCGCGGTCGACTACGTGGGAGTCCAGCGACATAGCCATTACGCTAACTGCTGGTTCCCATGCACTGAATCCTTAACCAAGTCTGTGAGCTCGGGCTATACTATAGTGTTTTATTTTTCGAAAAATTATTTATTTAACTTTATTTATTTAAATTTGACCAGAGAGGGACAGAGTGAGAGAAGAGAGAAAGTGAGAAAGCAAGCCGCCAGGTCCGGGACACAAACCACAATTGGCCATGTGAGAGTCCAGTGCCCTTAACCACCACGCCACCTGCTGGCCCCCTATACGAGTATTTATATATTTATATTTTAAATTAACTTTTAATTAGAAACAAGACACACTATCATTTATAGTCTGCAAACATTATTGTACTTGAACTAACAAATAACACTTGTCTTTGTTAAAAATAATTATTTATTGGGGCTGGCAAGTGGCATGGTGGTTAAAGGTGCTGGATTCCAATGTGGCTGACTGCAGTTTGAATCCCGGACCTTGTGGCTTGCTTTCTCTCTTTCCCTTTCGCTCTCTCTCTCAGGTCAAATTAAAAAATAATAACAAATACAATTAAATGCATGCACACAAGGACCTGTGCCCGGCATGAATTTCAAGCCACCAGGTCCAGGACTTGAACCACAGTTGACTACGTGGAAATCTAGCGACATAACAATTACGCCATCGGCTTGTCTCTGAAATCTTCCTTTTACATATGGGAAACTGAGGCAGGGAGAGGCAAAGTAATTTGTGCAAGAAAACTTGATTACTGGCAGGGTGGAGATTCAAACTGAGGGTCTCCAGCTCTTAGCCTCTGGATCTAGGAAAGTCTCAGAGAAAACACTAAAACAAAAACACAGAGAAAACACATATGGCACACAGAAGGGAGGTAATTGGACCAGCAGATGGTGTTAATGGTTACATCGCTGGACTCCCACTAGTCCATGGCAGTTCAAGTCCCAGACCTGGTGGCTTAAACTCACGCCGGGCACCTGTGTGTGTGTACCCAAGATCCCAAGAGGAAGATGGAGGAGAAGGGATTGCAGTGTGGCCATCCCCCTGGAGGGGGGTGACTTCTTGCTTTCTGTCTCCGTCTTTCCAGAGAGCACACACGCCCTATAGCAAAAGTGCATGTATGCTTCCCAGAAAGATAGAGATGGAGAGACAGAAAGGGAGATATCACCCCCTAGGGGTGGCCACGCCGCAATCCCTTCTCCTCCATTCTCCTCTTGGGATTTTGGACACACAGGAACCCGTGCCCGGCATGAGTTTAAACTGCCAGGTCTGGGACTAGAACAGACCACAGTCTCACTAAGTGGGAGTCCAGCGACTGTAACCATTACGGCATCTGCTGGTCTCGCAAAAACCTATCTTTAAAAAAAAAAAAAAAAAGTAGGAACCATCAGTGTAATGGCTATGTCGCTGAACTCCCATGTACGCAACCATGGTTCGAGTCAGGGACCTGGCGGCTTAAACTCACGCCGGGCACCTGTGCGTGCGTGCCCAAGATCCTGAGAAGAGAATGGAGAAGAAGGGATTGCGGAGAGGCCACACCCCCTATAGCAAAAACCTCTCAAAAAAAAAAAAGTAATGATACGCAAGTGACTGAGTGGTGCGCAGGTGGCGAGTGGACCGAGCAGGAGCGACGTTATAGTGCGCAGGTGCAAGAAAACCCCCAAAATCACGCTGGCAAGTTCTCCCCCCTCAGAGAGTTGCGCAGGCGCAGAGGGGAGAGTAGGAGAGCCCGCGGAGGGGCGGGGCCAGGACGCTGCGTAGGCGTGGGCGCCAAGGCAGGAGATCCGCGCAGGCGCAGAGTGGGTCCAAAGAGCTGCGCAGGCGCAGTCCGCCCACCAGTACCTTGAGGAAGGCTTTGGCGGCGCGGCGGCATTGCTCGTAGTACTCGACGTAGGTGAGCAGGTGCCAGCCGTCCTTGTGCTTGGAGCCGAGCGCGATGTAGTTGGCGTACCTCATGGCCGTGCCCATGACCATGTCGTGCACAGTGAGGGGGGCCTCGTCGTTGAACGAGTCCTTTTGCCGCCGCAGCCGCACCTCGCCGTAGCGCTCCGTGGTCCAGTAGCGGCGGCCTGTGGGCTGGGCTGGGGCGGCGGACAGGTGTCAGGAGCAGCACCACGCGGGCTTGGGGGCTCAGCTGCAGGGGTGTGGCAGAAGGCGGGGGCGGGGGACGTGAGAGTAAAGGGGCAATGCCTGCGAACCGGCGGACATGAATGGGGAGACGCAGGACAGGACAGGACGCGAGGACAGGTGGACACAGACGGAACCAGGCAGCAAGCAGACAGTTCACCTACAGGCCCATCGTCCCTCATGGAGACCCCTTGACAACTGCCGACCCCTGTAGCCCCCCACTCTCCCAGGCAGCTTCCTCCGAAGGGACTGACGACCGCCCATGGCAGCACCCTGCCCCCACCCACGGCCCAAGGAGCCCCAACCTCTGTTTTTTTCTGAGTGGTGGGCGTCTTTCTGGCGTAGCTTCTGAATCTTGGCCGGATGAACCTTGGCCGGACACATGGTGTTCGGGTATCTTTGTCTCCCTTCGCTAGGGCTCTGGGGTTGGTCAGGCTGCCAGACCCTCTGGTGTGCTGGGGCTGGGCAGACACATATTCATACAAACAAGGTTAGCATGGGTGGAGGACTGGGATTGTCCATCAGCAAGGCCCGGAGTTCCCTCCTAGTTATGGGGGTGGTCAGGGAAAGGCTTTCCTGAACATTGGGTTGGAGTTGAGGAAGCAAAGGTGAGAGGGAGAAGCATTTTTTTGGGGGTGGGGGGAGCTTAGGTTTTTGCCATAGGGCTTGTGTGCTCACCAGAGAAAGGGAAAGTGAGAAGTCATCCCCCAGCGGAGATGGCTGTGCCACGACCCCTTCTCTCAGGATTTGGGCATGCACACATACGTACCTGGTGTGATTTTTGGGTCCAAGACTCAAACCGTGGGAGTCCAGTGCCTTAACCACTATGTCACCTGCCAGCCCCAGGGAAAAGCAGCTTAAAAGAGAGATAGCAACATGATGAAGGCTTTTGGGGCCAGAGTAGTAGGAAAAGGGGGAGCGTAGACGGAAACAAGACAGGTGCAACAGTTGCAAATAAGGAATTATTTTCTGGTACCTTCTATGCCCACTCCCCACTCTGTGTGCAGTCTGATTCTTCCCTGGGATGGGAATGAAATACTTGGGCCCCCGGCCCTCCCTCCCTTTCACAACATATTTTCACCCTTCTCTGTCATTGCCAGAGTCGTGCCCACTTCTGCCTCCATCTTCTTTTTTTATCAGCTTTGTCAGACCCTCTACTTAAGCTGTAGCAGAGCACAGCAGTCTCCAGACTGGGTATCTAGAAAGTTCTTGCCTACAACCTGGCCTTGTGACATCACTGGATTCTGCAGCCCAAAGCCGGGATGGCAACAGAACCCTCTGCTGCTTGGCAGAGTTCATTCTTCGGAGTAGGGTGGAGTCTACCCAGGAGGGCCCTTCACTGGCCCCACGATCTAGTGGTCTTCAATTGGACGGTACCCAGGAAGTAGGCAGGGCCACAGTCTTGGGTTCAAGTCTAACTGCTAGAGGGACTCCAAGTCACTGCTATGCATTATTGGCTTCGAGTAAACAAGTTCACAAGGAAGCCCGAAGAAGAGTCATGAAACGAAGGTGGCAAAGGAAGATGTGGCATCATAAAGGGCGAGGAAGCAGAGCTCTGCGCTCCCAAAAGGTTGAATTAGAGAAGGACTTTGAACCATTAGTTCTAGGGGCTTATAAATTAATTTGCCCTCCAGGCATGGTCTGTACACAGGAAAAAGAGTCTCCCAAATGTGTGTACAACTGCATTTTCAGTTACTGTTAAATGCTGAGATTGATAAACTAAGAAGTCATTGATAAGCCTTTTCAGTTCTTCAAGAAAATAAAGTGACCATATTATCCAGCAATTCAAGTTCAAGGAGGTGTATGCCCAAAATAATTAAAATCAGAAACTTGAAGAAATTTTTTTCCTTTTTTTTTTTTTTGGAGAGGTTTTGCTATAAGGTGCATGTGCTTGCCAGAAAGAGACAAAAAGCAAGAAATTACCTCCCAGGGAGGATGGCCATGCTGCAGTCCCTTCTCCTCCATTCTCCTATGAGGATCTCGGGCATGCACGCACTCGTGCCTGACATGAGTTTAAACCACCAGATCCAGGACTCAAACTGCGGTCAACTACGTGGGAGTCCAGCGACATAGACATTGCGCCAACTGCTAGTCTTGAAGAAACATTTTTAATATATCTTTGTTTTAGCATTATTCACAAAAGCCAATAGGTGGAAGCAACCCTAGTGTCCATTGGTGGATGAATGTTTAAATAAAACATACTAAAAAGTTCATGAAGGGTTGGTCCTATGGAGCAATAGTTAAACACTGTGAAGAGGGAGGTGGATCCCATATGGCTGCCTACAGTTCGAATCCTGGCCTTAGTGGCTTAAGAAACATTCCAGGCATGCACATTTGTGCCCAGGATACTGATGGGATGGAGAAATGGAGAAAAAGAAATTTGCACAATGACTCCCTTGTGAGATGCTCTCTGTCTCACATGCCCACACCCTGAGCCATGAGTAAAGTTCATAGGAAAATGAATGACAATGTTTTTTTTTAATTTTTAATTTTTTGCTATAGGGCGTGTGCACTCGCCAGACAGATAGAGACAGACAGACAGAAAGAAATCACCCCCCGGGGGGAGGATGGCCACGCCACAATCCCTTCTCCGTTCTCCTCTCGGGATCTTGGGCACGCACACACACGCGCCCGGCGTGAGTTTTAAGCCATCGGGTCCGGGACGCGAACTGAGGTCGGCTACATGGGAGTCCAGCGACATAGCCATTACGCTAACTGCTGGTCCCCCAATGTGAGTTTATGTTGGTGCAAAATGAATCAAAACTGATGGTTAGTTCATGATATTACACATTTTCATGAACTTTTGGAAGAATCTTTGCATATGATTTCAGCATGTGTGTGTAGTACCAAGGATTTCTGAGGGACACTGCATTCTCTGTACATTATCCACCCTGTAAAATGGGAGTCTTTTTTTTTCCCCCCAGATTAAAAGCCTCAGAACCTTAGACATCTAAACTCACACACAACTCACTCAGAACTTGAACCCAGAACTAATTTCAGAGCCTGAGTCTCTCCATCACATGACCCAAAGGACAAAATGTTCCCGTCTGGCCAATGATCAAGACATGCATGGGACGCTGAAGTGCTTTATTATCAGAACTTATTGGAAGGGTTTCCAAATTGCTTCTGGGCAGGTGATTGGGTTTAGGGCCCATTTCTTCAAACTTGCGTAGGCTTTTTCTTTCTAATGTCTCATTAGGTCTCCAGGGGGGAACATTCCATTGGCACCCACAAGGTCAGATCTTTCTTTGTAGTTCTTTACGCAGACCTCCCAGTCAACTTTCCTGGGATCATGCCTGAAAGGATTATAGAAAGGTCTATGATGAATTATGTTGCTTTTAAAGACATGGAAAGTTTGGCTAGGAGTACCCCTTCAACAGTCAAGAAACTGACTGCCAGGGAATTTGGCTTAACAGGAAAGAGAGCTCCTACCCAGACCAGTAAATTGCCTGTGTCAGTGGGTTTTTCCTGTTAGCAGCTGGAGGGAGAAACGTAAGTTATTGCTTGAGAATCCTTGTAGTGTGTATTGATCCTCTGACATCCCACAGTTATATAACAGAAATGTTCTGCAGTGAATGATTCTTTATAAGTTGGCCCTCACCCCCAAATCTCACCACAATGAACTTGAGAGCAGCACTAAGAGAAATTGTCATGTGAGTCACCTATGTAATTTTAAAAAGTGTTTGCAGCAACTTTTTAAAAAAGGAACTGGTGGGGCCAGCAGGTGGCATGGTGGTTAGGGTACTGGGCTCCCATGGCCAACCACAGTTCAAGTCCTGGACCAGTCGGCTTGCTTTTTCACTTTCTCTTTCCCTCTGTCTTTCTGGTCAAATTTAAAAAACAAATAATAATAATAACAATTTTTTTAAAAAAGGAACTGGTATATTTTACATAACCTAATATGTCAAAAATACTAGCATCTTTTCTTTTCTTTTTTTGGAGAGGTTTTTGCTATAGGGCACGTGCGCTCGCCAGACAGACAGAGAGAGACAGAGAGATAGAAAGCAGGAAATCACCCCCCAGGGGGGATGACCACGCCGCAATCCCTTCTCCTCCATTCTCCTCTCGGGATCTTGGGCACGCACGCACACGCGCCCGGCGTGAGTTTAAGCCGCCGGGTCCGGGACTCGAACCGCGGTCGACTACGTGGGAGTCCAGCGACATAGCCATTACGCTAACTGCTGGTCCCAAAAATACTAGCATCTTAACAAGTAATCAACATTTAAAAATATTAATGAGATAGTATATATTCTTTTTTTCGTAGTGAGCTTTTGAAATCTGATGTATTTGGCAAGCATATCTCGAATGGGCCACACCGTGACCAGTAGTTGTCTTATTGGATCAGAAGGTCCACCTTCTTCATTGATGTGGTCATCGATGGCTGATAGTCCCTCAGTCGCAAAGTGAAATTGGAAATCTTGTGAATGATGGGAAATGATGAACGTGATGTGTTAAAGTAACTGTGGGACCCACCCACAAGACACTGCCAGATGAAGGCACGGAAGAGTTAAACCGCTTAACAAAAAAGGGAATGTGGTTTTGAGATGAATTATGTCCCCTCTGAAATTTATATGTTGAAGTCTTAACCCACAGTATCTCAGATGTGATCCTATTTAGAGAACATATATTATAGAAGTTAAAATGAGGTCATTAGAATGGGTCCTGATCCAGTATAACTGGTGTCCTTATCCAAAAAAGGGAAATTTGGGACACAGACATTCACATAGAGGGAAGATGGCCATCCATAAGCCAAGGAGAGAGAGATGGAATGGCTCTTTGCCTCAGCTTTTGGAAGAAACCAGACCAACCGGCAACTTGAGCTGGGACTTCCAGCCTCCAGACTCTGAGAAAGTGTTTCTGTTGTTAAGCACCCAGCCTGTGGTACTTTGTTATGGTGGCCTGAGTAAATGAATACAGATGAGCTGTCTGGGAGTGTCAAAAAGAGAACAGTTTGCCCATGAAAGGGTTACAGGGGGCCGTTGGGACAACTGGCGATGCTTTTACTGTCTCCCCATACCATACATCTAGCTGACTTCCCACCAGTGACTCATGGTGTCATGGAGGCTCCCTGTGCACAAGTCTTGGAAAGAAAAGGAGGAAATGGGAAGGGGAGATCATGTCTCCATCTCTTACTATCTCTGTAACAGGCCAGCATTCTCCATTCCTTGGATTCCCAGCAAGTAGAACATCTGCCTTCCAAGTTCCTAATAAAAGGCCTTCTGCAAATAAGCCACAATGAAATGTGGGTGTTTAACAAAATAACTCTGGCTCTGGATAGGAGGATGGCATCTCTACGTCCTTGAGATAAGTTAGAAAAGCAAGAAGCACAGCTAACGACATTGGTGACCAGCTGTGAAGGAGTTTGCATATCCTATCATGACCCTGACAGAGCATGTGTGAGGCTACACACTACCTGGAACCCACTGTAACTGTGTGTGCCTAGGCCCATGTGTGTTCTGCAGTTCTACTGACAGACCTGCCTGCCACACAAAGGAGCCCTCTGTTGGACTCATTCAGTGCACAGCCAAGCAAAGCCATGGAACCAAATCTCACCATCAGGACAGCCAAGAGCAGCTCTCCCACAACAATCAGTAGTAGAAGCTGTCGATTTGTTTTTTGTATTTCTGGTTTATGAAATGTCTCTTAACTTTTGTCGCTGAACCTGTGAAGAGAGGAGAAAATGGTTGAGTTGTGGAGATGAAGGAAAATTCCACTTACCCCGTGCATGGCCAGGCGATGAAGACCTGTAGCTGGGGCTGGCTGGGTGCCCAGTTTCTCATCAACTTCTTGGGTGTGCCCATCAGTGTATGGGGGTTATAGGACCTCCATGTTGACCTTGAGCTGTGGTGAGGAGACTGTGAGTTGGCAGGTGGAAGCACACTGATCTCTGTGCCTGATACGGACTATGTGCCTAATGGAGGAGGGAGATCGTCACTATCTCAAACCACTTCTATTTTATATGTGAGGAAACGGGCTCACAGAAGGCCAGTCACCCTGAGGCCACCCAGCAGGGAAGAATCAACAAAGTTTGGTGTGTGTTCTATATTCCAGGACACCAATGCCTCTGGGACCTTTGGACTCCCCTCAAGGCTTCTTGAACAACCCCACAAGGGCTGTTTTCAATGTATAGATGAAAAGACCAAGGCATGGGGGATAGGTTACTTTTCAACATGGAGTGGACAGGATTCAAACCCAGTTATTCAGCAGTGCCCGCTTGCCCTTGCTCTGACTCCCATCCATACCGTCCTATCACTCTTGTGCACTGAGTGCAAACCTCAAAGAGAGGGCATTGAAAGAATCCAGGATCCCCATGCTGGGATGACCTTTCATAGGGAGACAGACATAAACTCCTGCAGAGGATAGTTGCAGATTCTGAGGTATAATGGAGGCAAGAAGATAGGCTGATACAGCAGTGGCGATGGCCTGCGACTTCGCAGAGCAACCAGGGAATGTTGCTCTGAGGAAATGACCTCTAGTATGAGACCTGGACTATGAGAAGGAGCCATCCAGGCAAATAACTGAGGAGGAGGAACATTTCAGGTGGAGGAAGCAGCAGGTGCAAAGGCCCTGTGTTGGACCATGTTCCAAGAGTTGCAAGAACAGGGAGAAAGTTTGTATGGTTGGGACAAAGTGATTGGAAGGTGATGTCAGCAAGAGAGGACAGAGCTACAGCAAGGAGTTTGAACTCTATTCCCTAATAAAGACATGGCTGTTCTGGAGAAAAGAGACTGTGTGTGTGTAGGTGTGTGGTCAGAGGGAGCTGAAAACCAGTTAGCTGCAGGTGTGACTATTGTCCATATCCCTGGCTGGTCCCACAGGTCCTTGGACCCCCAGAAAGTGGCACATCTCCTGAGAGCCTGTGGGGTCCCAGATGCTACTGGGGGAGCAGCTTCCCAATGTCAAGGCCACAATTCTCTAGCTCTCTTACCTAGCTCTCCACCTTGAATGGAAAAGTCCTTCTCCAAGATGGCCCACTTACGAATCTTCTGTGCGTTGGAGGTGGCTTCCTGGTTCACAGCATCTATACCTTGCTGGATGGCCGCATAGACCAGGGGGTCTCGCAGCTTCACAATCTCAGTCACGGTGGATGCTTGGCTGCCCAGGCCTCGGCAGAATTTGATGGTCTCCAAGGTCAACTTGTCCAGAGGCTCTCCGTTCATCTGATCGATCTCACACTGCCCCAGGACATCCCTGTCAACATAGATCCCAGCCATCCCCGCCACAGCCCAGGCCCTGGAGACCAAGAAGCAGGTCTCAACCTTGGAAGGGGCACCCTCCCAATGCTCGGACAAAGACATTCCCCGAAGGACAGCAAACCCGTATCACCTTCAGTGTTAGCAACATGCTCAGGAACTTCGCTTTGTCTCCCACCAATATGGCGTTACTGATGATGGGGATCTTCTCCTTCACCAAGGTCTCGATGGGAATGGGGGGCACGTTTTCTCCACCAGCAGTGATGATGAGCTCTGGAACAAAGCTTGACTCAGAATGGGTCTGACCACAACCACCACAACCATACAAAATGATTGGGAGGAATTTTCTTTTTTTTAGTTTTTTCTTTGTTGTGGTAGGGGGTGGGGGATAGGGTGTATATGCTTGCCAGAGAGAGAGAGAGGGAAAGTGAGAAATCACCCCCCAGGGAGTATGGTCACACCACAATCCCTCTTCATTCTCTCTGGGGTTTTGGGCATGCGTGCACATGTGCCTGGTGTGATTTTCTTTTTCCTTTTTATTTTTTTTTAAAGAACTATTTAACTTTATTTATTAGTATTTTCCAGTTTAATTAGACAGAAAGAGAAAGAGAGAAAGCGAGAAAGCAAGTCCCCAGGTTCAAGACTTGAACCATGGTCAGCCATGTGGGCGTCCAGTGCCTTTTAACCACCATGCCACCCATTGGCCCCTGGTGTGCTTTTCAAGCCACTGGGTCTGGGCTTTGAACCACATGGCCATGTGGGAGTCCAGCGCCTTAGTCACTATTACTTGCTGGCCCCAGAAGGAAATTTCTTAAAACGGTATTTGTGACACAAAAATTATATGAAATTTATATTGGCACATGGTCATGCCTATTCAGTTATGTGTTGTCTACACTTGTTTTTGTGCTACAAAGGACAGTGTCAAGTAGCAGTGACAAAAGCCATGTGTTCTCCAAACCCCAAAATATTTACTGCAGGACCTTTTACAGGAACTGTTGGCTGATCCCTGGTCATGAAGTCCTTTTGGGTAATCCTTATCACTCTGTAAATTATCAGCATCTTTGACAAGGATGAACGACAGCCACGGGGAAGACATGGAGATTTCTGGGCCTGTCCAACTCCTGAGGGTGGACTGTGTGGTGTGTATAGAATGGCCAGGGGGTGATTTCTTTCCTTCCTTCCTCCCTTCCTCCTTCCCTTCCCCTTCCTTCCTTCCTTCCTTCCTTCCTTCCTTCCTTCCTTCCTTCCTTCCTTCCTTCCTTCCTTCCTTCCTTCTTTTTCTTTTTTCCTTCCTTCCTTCCTTCCTTCCTTCCTTCCTTCCTTCCTTCCTTCTTTCTCTTTCCCTTCCTTCCTTCCTTCCTTCCTTCCTTCCTTCCTTCCTTCCTTCCATCCATCCTTCCTTCCTTCCTTCCTTTCTCTCTCTCTCTCTCTCTCTTTAAGTTTGCTGTACAGTATGTGCATTCACTGGAGAGAGAGAAAGAAAGCACCCCTGGGGAAATAGCCACACCGCAGTCTCTTCTCCATTCTCCTCTTGGGATTTTGGGCATGCAGACACATGTACCTGGTGTGTGTTTCAGACTGCTGGGACCTGAACTCGAACCGCACAGTTGACTGTGTGGGGTCTAGCTGCCTTAACTTTCATGCCACTGGCTGGCTCAAGAGGTGACTCTTTGCTGGGCATGAGAATAGAGCTGAACTGTGCAGACTGGGGTATCCCTACCCACCCCTTGGTGGAAGGTGGTGGGTGTGGGGGGATTTCTTTGGACAGCAAGCGTTGAGGGTGGGCTGGCGTGCAGGTGACCCCTGCAAGCTCAGCCCCCGTACCTTTGATGCGACCAGTGATGTAGAGGAAACCCAGGTTGTCCATCCTGCCCAAGTCCCCGGAGTGTAGCCAGCCTTCCTCGTCGATGGCCTCCATTGTCATATCCTCTCTTTCCAGGTATCCCATGAAGACGTTCCTGCCCCACAGGCAGACCTCCCCGATGCCGTCCTTGTCCTGGTGGATCAGCAAGATCTTACACCCGTTCAACACCTTGCCGCAGCTGCCAGGACACAGGAGTGGGGATACTGAGGCTTGGGAAGACCAGGGCACCCACCCAGGTCCACAGGATTCTGCACTCTCTCTAAAAGGAGACGGCTGAAACATTCCATCTGGTGAGTCAGATTCCCAGACATTTTGTGAACTGGGAAACCCAGCAACAAGGCTGTTGTTGAAGGAAAAAGTGCTTAAGGACAGTCACAAAACCCTTGTCTCACCAGGAAGAGATGGAAAGGCAGAGAGAGAGAGAGAGAGAGAGCGAGCGAGCGAGAATCCTCATGGGGTGCAGTCATACCTCAGTCCCTTCTCTTCCATTTCTCCATCCTGTTGGGATTTTGGGCATGCATGTGAATGTGCCCAGAGTGTTTTGCAAACCACTAGGAGTGGGGTTCCAACTGCAGTTGGCCATGTGGGAACTGATTTCCTTAACCGCTAGGCTGCAGGGATGACTTGAGGGCAGCTGATTTTGAGTGACTTTCAAATGTATGCAAAATTGGTTTTCAACATCTCTCATAAATAATGTAAATGAGGGGTCAGCACGTGGCGAGATGGTTAAGGGCACTGGACTCCCACGTGGCCGACCAGGGCTCGAGTCCCGGACCTGACAGGTTGCTTTCTCACTTTTCCTCTCTCTCTCATTTGCTCTCGCTCTCACCCTGTGCTTCTCTGGTCAAATTAAAATAAGTAAATAAATGAAGTTAAATAAAATAATTCTTTTAAAATTATTATTCTTTTACCAATAGGTTTAGAAAAATATTATTTATATAAATTATATATATATATTATATATATATATATATATATATATAAATAATATATATTATATAAAGCATTAACTGTAGCATTGTTTGCAGGGATAACTGATACAGAAAATTAAGCCTGAACTACCAATAAAGGGATCATTTAAATAAATTATGGTATGTCCATTCATCGGAATACCATGCAGCTGGTAAAAATGAAGCAACTAGCCCAGCTGTGGTGTGCACAGGTAGCACCAACGCTTGAGTGTCTGGAAGCCATTTAGGAAGCTTGGATTTGGTTCTTGTGTCAGCTATAACATGCCAGGCATGATTGTGCATGCCTGTAATCCTAGCTAATAGGGAGGCTGGGGCATGGTGAGACCCTGTTGAAAACTACCTCTGTCTCTCCCCTTCTTTCTTCTTCTGTCATAAAGGAAAAAAATGAGGCTGCTGTTTGCACTGATATGGAACATTCTCCACAAGATAAGACTCTCTTACCAACTTGATCCATTGGATTTGTAAGTCTGCATGGTCTGAGTCAAGAATGAATGGAGGGAACCAGCAGTTGGCGTAATGGCTATGTCGCTGGACTCCCACGTAGTTGACCGTGGTTCGCGTCCCGGACCCGGTGGCTTAGAACTCACGCCGGGCGCGTGTGCGTACGTGCCCAAGATCCCAAGAGGAGAATAGAGGAGAAGGGATTGCGGCGTGACCATCCCCCCTGGGGGGTGATTTCTTGCTTTCTGTCTCTCTCTCTGTCTGTCTGGCGAATGCACGCGCCCTATAGTGAAAACCTCTCCCGAAAAAAAAAAAAAAAGAATGAATGGAGAAGCCAGCAGGTGGTGTGATGGTTTCAGTGTTGGACTCCCACATTGTCAACTGTGGTTTGAGTTCAGAACCCGGTGGCTTGAAACTCACACCAGGGCGCATGTGTCCCCAAGATCCTGGGAGGAGAATGGAGGAGAAGGGATTGCAGTGTGATCATCCCCCTGGGGGGTGATTTCTCACTTTTCCTTTCACTGTCTCTGTATCTCTCTCTCTTTCTTTGGCAAGTGCACACATCCTAAGGCAAAAATCTTTACCAGAAGAAAAAAAAAATGAGTGAAAGTTTGTGTTGTGAGTCCAAATTGTGAGGGATGCCGTTTTACCTGAGTCTGTTTGGTTGCTAAGCTCCAGCTTGCAAGTCATGATTTGGGAGGGCAGTTTTCTGTCTGTACTCACAGGGAAATTGCTTCTGTTTGCATGGAAATGATACATGTCAATACCAGGTTAGCATAAAAGAACACAGGTGTGTGTTTGCCTCTGGGAGGTTGTTAAAGGTGGTATCATATTCCTCCCACCACCAGTTAAAAGAAAAACCGTAGGGGCCAGCAGATGGCGTAGTGGTGACATTGCTGAACTCCCAGTGGCTGACCACAGATTGAGTTCTGGACCCAGTAGCTTGAAAATCACACTGGGCACATGTGTGTGTGTGCCCAAGATGCTGGGAAGAGAATGGAGAAGGGATTGTGGCATGGCCGTCCCCCTGGGGAGTGATTTCTCATTTTCGGTCTCTCTCTCTTTCTCAGGTGAGTACATGCGCCATATAGCAAAAATCTCTCTCTCAAAAATAAAGAAAAACGAAACTTGGGGTTGGGTGGCTGGGGAACAGGGATCTTTCTAAAGGCACTAAGTCAGGTTTTATCTCAGCTCAGAGACCCACCAGCCACCACTCATCTTCACCCCCTTGCTCCCACATCTCTGGAGCTCTGGGGGTCTGCCTGGGGGCGCGATACCTTAGAATCCTGTACATATTCGCGTTGGATATCGTGTGGGGACCTGAGCTTTCGCTCATCCCGTACATCTGGCCTATGGGTATGTCCAGGCTCAGGAAGAACTGGGTGATGTCCTCAGCGAGCGGCGCGGCCCCGCTGATAAAATAGTGGCAGTGATCCAGTCCAAGCACTTTCTTAACCTTGCTGAACACGAGGGCCTTGGCCATGCGGTAGTTCACAGGAGTATCTTGTTTCCTGTGAATAAGAAAGCCGGAGGGGGACCGGCAGGTGGCTTGGTAGTTAAGGCACTGGACTCCCACAGGGCTGACCGCGGTTCGAGTCCCAGACCTGGCAGCTTGCTTTCTTGCTTTCTCTCTCTCTCTGTGTCTCTCTCGGGTCAAATTAAAAAATACTAAAAATAACAAATGAAATTAAAATAAATAAATCTTTCTAATAAAAAGGAAAGAAAGAAACTAGAGGAAGTCCAGTGACTACTAAGCCACAGAGAACTGGGGGACCCAGACAGAGAAGACCAAGTCTCCTCACCTGCTCCCCTTCCAGCCCTCAGTCTCCTCCACCTACCCCATCATCTTTTTAGTGTTGACCCTTAAGCCAATGGTTCTTGCCCATGAAAACACCTTCTTCTTCAAGTTCGAGGACCTGGCACCACTCTCCTTTATTCTCTCCTGCATCTTCTCCCAAATCCGGGGCACCCCGAAGAAGACAGTAGGCTTTACTTCCTGCAGAGTATATACCAACGTGCCCTGGATGGGCGCAGACCCAGGTTAGCTGTCGCCATGTCTTCTGGAGACCAGGAAAGCCCATCTTTCCCCATCCACCCAACCCCCCTGTGCCTGTAAGAACATTCCCTTTGCTCATTGGACCAAAGTGGGCTCCCAACCCAAGGGAACCATCCCATTGGCTGGCCAATGGCCAATCTGATCTTTACACTCTCTCTAGAAATGTTATGGGGTGCCTAGACTGGTAACATGTTTTTGGATCGTTACTAGCAACACCTTAAATGCAACCTGTGGGGACCAGCAGGTGGTGTAATGGTTACGTCAATGGACTCCCACGTAGGCGACTATAGTTCGAGTCCCGGACATGGTGGCTTAAAACTCATGCTGGAAGAGCTGAGCAATATTAGTATTGTTCTTAAAATGCTTTAAGATGCCTAGTGAAAAGCCTACTAACAAGCTTTGGAATTTGAGTTTAGAAATATTTTATTTACAGTCTGTTTTCTATTGTGGCAAGTGAAACACTATTGCCTCTGGAGCTTTGCTATTCTTTTGCTCAAGGTTTCTTTACTTCAACCTCAAAAAGATGAAGCTTTATTATTTTTCTGTGCAGTTTTTGTCCCATGACAAGATGAACCTCACAAGACCTACAGGAAAGTTTACCGTCTGCCTTAAAACCTAAAATATGCCATCTGTTAATCAGAATAAAACAGAGGACTAAAATGTATCAGAGGGATTGCAATGATTTTTTACTATAAATAATAGTATAGAATATTTGTTTGAAAATAGTAGTGGATACTTTGGTAGATGAAGTATTTGGTAGATGAGGTATGGGACCAGTAAGCCAAATTAAGAATAATTCTGTTCTTTTGGTATATAGAGGTGCGTAACTTTTCAAAGCCAAGCATAAACCTGTTGAAAATATTTGTTAGTTGGTTTCTTAAAAAGACTAGGAAAAAAAAAAAAAAAAAAAGGATGTATCTTTGAATGAAAATCTTTTAAGTTGGGAAAAAAAAAAACCAAAAAACAAAAAACAAAAAACAAAAAAACTCATGCTGGGCATGTGTGTGTGCATGCCCAAGATCCAGAGAGGAGAATGGAGAAGGGATTAAGGGTGTCTCTCTGGCAAGTGCACATGCCTTGAAACAAAAATCTCTCCAAAATAAAGCAACCCGTGACTTCACTTATGTGGGTGAAGGATTTTAGCTGAATCCAAAGTTCAGGTGGGGGCATGGATAGGCAGGGCTAAGCAGTACAAAAAGCCACGTGGAAGACGCGGTTCGGTTCCCCAGTTCACCTGCACATGCTGCACAGGGGTGCCCTGGATCCCGACTGGCCAGGAAAGGATGGGGGCAGGGACCTCAGCATGAAACCCTGTTGCGGGTGCTCCTCTCTGTCTCTGCCCGTTACATCAATACAGACTCCGGAACGAAGAGAAACACAAGATGCTTTCGCAGCATTATTTTGTAATAAGAGAACAGAAATAGTCTACATGTTCAAAAGGAGGGGCTCAAGGAAACTAGTCCCAGAATGCAGTGGAATATTATGGAATGGTTAAAAAGAATGCAAGGTTCTCCCCTCAAATCGCTCTGTAGGTTCACTGCAATGCCTTTCTAAATCTAGGTGGGATTTTTCATACACATGGATAAGATGATCTTTAAAAAACATATGTAGATGGGGGAACCAGCAGTTAGTGTAATGGCTATGTCGCTGGACTCCCACATAGTCGACCGCGGTTCGCGTCTCGGACCCGGTGGCTTACAACTCACGCCGGGCGCGTGTGCGTGCGTGCCCAGGATCCCGAGAGGAGAATGGAGGAGAAGGGATTGCGGCGTGACCATCCCCCCTGGGGGGTGATTTCTCACTTTCTGTCTCTCTGTCTCTCTCTGTCTGTCTGGCGAGCGCACGCGCCCTATAGCGAAAAACCTCTCCAAAAAAAACAAAAAAAACAAAAAAAAAATCACATAGGTAGATGGGGCCAGCAGGTGGTGTAGTGGCTAAGGTGCTGGACTCCCACCTGACTGACCACGATTCAAGTCCTGGGCCCATTGGCTTGAAAATCAGGCTGGGCGCATATGTCTGCATGCCCCAAATCCCAAGAGGAGAGTCAAATAGGGATTGAGGTATAGCCATCCCCCATTGGGGGGTGGTTTTTTACTTTCCCTCTCTCCATCTCTCTGTCTCTTTCTGGTGAGTGCATGTGCCTTATGGCAGAAAAAAAGTGTATGTAGGTATACAGAAGAGCCAAATCCATTTTGGAAAAGAACGAAATCAGAGGGGCCGCCGGTGGTATGGTTAAAGCACTGGACTCCCACATGGCCAACTACGGTTAGAGTCCCAGACCTGGCAGCTTGCTTCCTCCCCCTTCCTTTCTCTCTGTCTGTCACTCTCTGGTCAAAATTGAAGAATAGTAATAAATAAAATTTAAAATAAATAAATCTTTAAAAAAGAACAAAATCAGAGAACTTACAACCTGATTTTAAAACCCACTATAAATAAATATATATTTATATACATATAAAATATGTCAAATATATATTTAATATTATATATTAAATATATATAAATAAATATATATATATATATATATATATATATATATATATATATATATATATTTATAACAAGCTGATACAATTATTGTGATTGGCCTGAAACTTAACAGGTTCCTGAAATGTGGGGCTTTCAGGTCTTTTTATTTTTTCTTTTTTTTTTAAGACAGATATTTTTGCTATAGGGTATGTGGGCTTGCCAGAAAGACAGAGAGAGACAGAGAGAGAAAGTGAGAAATCACCCCTCCAGTGGGGATGGCCACTCCACAATCTCTATTCCTACAATCTCTTCTCCTCTATTCTCCTCCTGAGATTTTGGGCACGCACGCACATATGCCCAGCGTGAGTTTCAAGATGCTGGATCTGGGTCTTGAACCACGGTCGGGCATGTGGGAGTCCTACATCTTAGTCACTATGCCACCTGCTGGCTCCAGGGCCTTTTTAAAACTGGGAAAGGCCCAGGCACACTGGGACAAGCTGGCTACACTGTTAAAAAGCGTGCGTGATTTTTGGTGGAAAAAGTGGAAAAGAAAATCTAGACATGAAACTATAGTCAGTATCCATTGATTTGATTTTTTTAAAGAGAATTTTGCTATAAGGCAAGTACACTTGCCAGAGAAACAGAGCCAGAGAGACAGAAAGCGAGACATCACCCCACTCCCCTGGAGGGATGGCCATGCTGCAGTCCCTTCTCCTCCATTCTCTTCTCAGGATCTTGGGCACGCACGCACAGGTGCCTGGCATGGCATAAGCCACCAGGTCCGGGACTTGAACCACGGTCAACTACGTGGAAGTCCAGCAACATAACCATTACGCCAACTGTTGGTCCTAGTATCCATTGCTTTGTAACAGAAGTAGCAAGGTGGTTCTGTTCTATACAAAACAAAATATTCTCCCTTCTCCTGAAGTTCCACAACTCAAAATAAATTATAGCCCTTAACGTAAGAGCTAAAACTAAGGCTAGCGAGAGGTGTGGTGGTTAAGTCCTGGACTCCCATGTGGCCAACCATGGTTCAAGTCTTGGACCTGGTGGCTTGATTTATCACTTTCTCTCTCTCTCTCCCTCTGCTGAGCACACTTACCCTATGACAAATTAAAAAGTAATAATGAGAATAATAAAATTAAATAAATAATTTTTAAAAAGGAGCTAAAATGAAATGCCTTCTAGAAGAACATCTCTGTAACTTTAGATTAGGCAAAGATTTTCCAGATAAGACACCAAAAGCATAAAAGAAAAAAATTCAAGAAATCATCCTTCATCAAAGTTACAGGATTTTTGCTCTTCAGACAATTATTAAGACAAAAAGACAAGGGGACCATTATACCTAATGGCTATGTCGCTGGATTCCCATGTAGTCAACTGCAGTTCGAGTCCCAGACCTAGTGGCTTAAACTCACGCCGGGCGCTTGTGCATGTGTGCCCAAGATCCCAAGAGGAGAATGGAGGAGAAGGGATCGTGGCGTGACCATCCCCCCAGGGTGTGATTTCTCGCTTTCGGTCTGTCTGTCTTTCTCTCTCTTTCTGGCAAGTGCATATGCCCTATAGCAAAACAAAAACAACAACAACAACAACAACAAAAAACAAAAAGACAAGCCACAGAACTGGAAAAAGTAATTATAAATCATATATTTTATAAAGGACTGTAGTCAGAATATGTATAAAGAACCCTTAAGGGGTGGCCAGCAGGTGGCATGGTGGCGAAAGGGTGCTGGATTCCTATTGCAGTTTGAGTCCTGGACCTCGAGGCTTGCTTTCTCACTTTCTCTCTCTCTCTCTCACTCTGTCCCTTTCTCATCAAATTAAAAAACAATTAAATAAAGCTAAATATAAAAAAGACTTATTTTATTTAGCTTTATTTATTTATTTATTTTTATTTGACAAGGGGGTGGATAGGGAGTGAGAGATAAAGCAAGCCACCAGGTCTGGGATTTGAACCGCAGTCAACCATGTGGAAGTCCAGCACCCTTAGCCAGCACACCACCTGCTGGCCCCAATAAACGAATTCTTTAAAAAAGAATTAACTACCAGCAGGTGGCATGGTAGTTAAAGTGCCGGACTCCCACCATGGCTTAATTCCTGGATCTGGTGTCGAGATTGACACTGGGTGGGTGTGCATGCGTACCCAAAATCCCAGGAGGAGAAGGGATTGTAGTATGGCCATCCCCCTTGGGGGTTGATTTCTCACTTCCTCTCTCCCTCCGTCTGGCAAGTACACACACCCTAGGGCAGAAACTTACAACACGCACTCACACTGTACTTGTACTGCCATTCTGTTTCCCCCCTTGGGTTGAACTCACCCTACAGAATCACATACGGACACCCTGACTTGGGTAAAGACGAACTGGAAAGCATGTGGTCTGTCTCCAAGGCTACACAATGGAGTAAAAGAGGGGGCCAGAGGAAGAGCCCTGAGACCTCCGCCCAGCAGGGCTGGCCAGGCCTTGCAGCCTTACCTTGAGAGCATCTGGTTGAGCGAAGTACGTGAGCCCCCCGATCTTGATGGGGATCCAGATATCCATCATCTGAGCGGCGATATGGCTGAGGGGCAGGTAGCTGACCACCGTCTCCCGCCTTCCCTGCACCTTGATCATTCCAGCGTCCTTTGCTGCTGCCCCGGCCATCCATGTGATCTGGAATACAAGGGACAAGCCGGGGTGCCTCGTCCTCGCCGGAGAGCCATTTCCAATGTATTTATCGGGCCGGCCAATGGCATGGTGGTTAAGGCAGCTGGATCCCACGTGGCCGATTGCACAGTTCCAGTCCCAAACCTAGAGTCTTCAAAGACATGCCAGGGCCATGTGCAGGCCCCAAATCCCAACGGGATGGGAAAGTGGAGAAGTTTTTGCGTGCTCCTAGGAACCAGCCTCTGCCTCCTCTCACTATGGATAAGTCTGAATTTTCTAGGGTTTTACATCAATTAAATCATGCAGCAATTTATTCTACCCCCTCCCCATCATTCCTGTCCAACAGATCCAAATTGCCATCAGTTTTGAACTCTACCTGTTTCTCTCAAATAAGCAGCCTTCCCTGAGTGATGAAAAATGAACTGCTGGGGGGGGTCAGCAGGTGGTGTGGTAGTTCAGGGTGCTGGACTCCCACGTGGCCAACTGCAGTTCAAGTCCTGGACCTGGTGGTATGCTTTCTCTCTCTCTCTCTCTCTCCCCCCCCCCCCCTCTCTCTGTCCCTCTCCGGTCAAATAACAATAAATGAATAAATAAAGTTAAATAAGACAATTCTTTAAAAAATAACAAATAAAAAAATCCAGCTGGGGTCAACAGGTGGCATTGGTAATTTAGGGTGCTGGACTCCCACCCACATGGCAGACCATGGATCGAGTCCTGGACCTGGAGACTTGCTTTCTCACTTTCTCCTCCCCACCCCTACTCCCCTGGTCAAATTTAAATAAATAAATAAACAACTGCTGAGGGCTGGCAGGTGGCACGGTGGTTAAGGCACTAGATTACTATATGGCCAACCACCGTTTGAGCTTCAGACCCAGCGGCTTGAAAATCGCACCGGGCACTTGTGCCTGTGTGTCCAAAATCCTGAGAGGAAAGAGGAGGAGAAGGGGTGATGTTGTGGCCATCCCCTCAGCAGGGGGGCGATTTCTCACTTTTTCTCTCTCTGTCTCTCAACAGGAAGGACACACACCCTGTAGCAAAAAAACTAATTAAATAAAAACCAACTGCTGAGTGGACTGGACAGTGGTGCAGGGGTAAAACGTGGCACATTGCAACCCAAGTGGGAAAGTTCTGGGTTCATGTCCGGAGACCTGACTGAGCTCACCAGGCATGCATGTGCCCCCGCTCCAGCACAGGCTGTGACTGGGAGCAGATTCAGCATGAGCGCCCTGTTGGGGGTTCTGTCTGGCTGGCTGTCTCTGCTTCTCTCTGTCTGTGTGTTTCTCCTATTCCTAGAAGAAACAAATACTTTGAAAGAAATCAGCTTCTGCTGCTTTACCTCCCAAACACAGACACACTGTTCTTCCACGATTATTTTATTATCGAATGTGGTTCTAAGCGCTCTACAAAATATCAGGTCAGCTAATCTTATTATTATTATTATTATTATTATTATTTTTATTATTTTTATTTTTTGGAGAGGTTTTTTGCTATAGGGCGCGTGCGCTCGCCAGACAGACAGAGAGAGACATAGAGACAGAAAGCGAGAAATCACCCCCCAGGGGGGAAGGTCACGCCGCAATCCCTTCTCCTCCATTCTCCTCTCGGGATCTTGGGCACGCACGCACACGTGCCCGGCGTGAGTTGTAAGCTACCGGGTCCGAGACGCGAACCGCGGTCGACTACGTGGGAGTCCAGCGACATAGCCATTACGCTAACTGCTGGTTCCCAATTCTTTTTATTAGAGAGAGAGAGATGTTTGCTACAGGGTGTGTGCACTTGCCAGAGAGACAGAGAGACAGAAAGCAAGAAATTACTACCGGGGTGGGGGATAATTAATGACACAGCAAGCTATAGAGTACCAGCTAGGTGCTACCTTATAGTATATTCATTCTACTCAGAGTTTCACGCCTAAAGTCAGACATGCATTCATAGATACGTATATACCAGCTGAACTTGCTATTGAAAGTAGCTAGATTATTTTTTAAATTTTGTGAATCAACAAAATGCGGGGGGAAAAGGAATGGAAAACTGATATATATGTGTGTGTATATATATACACACACACACATATAAATATATATATATATATATATATATATATATGTGTATATACATATATGAAACTAGAAATGGAAAATTATTGATGATAATGTGTATGATTAAGCCATTATGCAGTATATTCTGGATGGGAAATCACATTTTGTATGCTGTGACAATGCTCAGTAAATGAATGTAAATTAATTAAAAACAAAAACATTTTTAAGCAGTAAAGAAAAAAATTATTTTTTAAATTTAAATTTATTTATTTATTTTAATTTGACCAGAGAGGGATAGAGGAAGAGAGAGAGAGAGGGAGAGAGAGAGAAAGTGAGAAAGCAAGCAAGCCACCAGGTCCGGGACTCGAACCATGCTCGGCCATGTGGGAGTCCAGCGCCCTTAACCACATGCCACCTGCTGGCCCAACCCCTCAGTGCAATTCTTCAGCCAGGACTCGAACCACAGTCAGCAGCATGGAAGTCCAACACCTAAACCAGCACACCACGTGCCGGCTTTTCAAGTCATCTAATCCTCAGAACGACCCAGCTGTTTGGTCACTGACTTTACGGATGAGGAAACCAAGGCTCGGAGATGTTAGAGTTCTCGTCGATCGGAGAGCCAGCCTCTGGGCCCAGGTCTGCTCCAAGGTGTCCGACCTCAGCCCCTGCACCGTACTGCCCTGCAGTGACTGCGTGACTAATCCCCACTGAGTGCTGGGCTCCCGGGGGGCCACTGCTGCAGAGTGAAGGGACTCGGGCTTACGTTGTCATGGCTGAGCATCACCCCCTTGGGGTCTCCCATGGTCCCCGACGTGTAGATGAGGACGGCGCACTGATTAGCCCTCTGGCTCTCGATGATCCGCTCCAGCTGGCTGTCAGGAACGCTGTCGCCAAGTTCCATGAAGTCCTCCCACTGTGGACAGCAAGGCCAAGCAGAGGGTGGGGGGCAGCAGGCGTCCCCCTCCCTGGGCTGACCTCGTCCCGTCAGGTCCCCTAACGCGTGCACCCAGCTAGAGGGAGGCTTAGGGTCTGCCAGTCCTGCTACCTCCACCCGAAGCCTAAGGTGGGCCAGCCTCGTGGGTGAGGGAGCCAGGTCCCACATGGCCTCCCGCACAGCTGGGATCCCTGTGCTCACACCTTGAGAAACAGGTCACGTGTGTGTGCACGCCCACAACCCCAACAGGGAGAAGGGATCGTGGTGTGACCACACCCCAGTGAGGAAGTGCTTTCTCCTCTCCCCCTGTCTCTCTGGTGATGAAAACGTTTGTAAAAATTGGGACCAGCAGGTGGCGTGGTGGTTGAGGGTGCTGGACTCCCACATGGTTGACTGTGGCTTGAGTCCTGGACCCGGCGACTTGCTTTCTCACTTTCTCTCTCACTCTTTCTTTCCTCCCTCTCTCTCTCTCTCTGGTCAAATTAAAATAAGTAAAGAAAAAAAGTTAAATAAAGTAATTGTTTTTAAAAATTATAAGCCTTGAGGCTGGCAGATGGCATGATGTTAAGGTGTTGGACTCCCACACGGTTGACTATGGTTTGAGTCCCAGACCTGGCGGCTTGCTTTCTCACTTTCCCTTTCTCTCTCTCTCTCTGGTAAAATTAAAAAATAAATAATAATAACAAATTAAGTAAAAAAATAAATATTGAGACCAGCAGTTCATGTAATAACTATGTGGCTGGACTCCCAAGTAGTTGACTGTGGTTCGAGTCTCAGACCTAGTGACTTAAACTCACACCGGGCGCGTGTGCGTGCGTGCCCAAGATCCCAAGAGGAGAATGGAGGAGAAGGGATTGCAGCGTGGCCATACTCCCTGGGGGGTAATTTCTCACTTTCTGTCTGTCTGTCTCTGTCTTTCTGGTGAGTGCATGCGCCCTATAGCAAAAACCTCTCCAAAAAAAAAGAAGGAAATGAGGTTATGCTAAACTGTAATGAGGTTAATAGTCGTTGACACGGAAGTATTCTGTGGAGTTAGATGTTATGTGTTCTCCGCCTCGAATTCCATTCCTAATTCTGTCACCAACTGGATGAGGATGAGTCTACCCGCAGATCCAGAAGTCAACCCCGATTGGTTTAAACCAGAGTACCATCAGCGTGAGTCCACAGTGATTGGATTAGATCTGGGCATGAGACTTCAAGTGGTCCAATCACAGTGAAGATGAAGACTTCGGCTGGAAATGCTGGGACACTCACTTTGGAGCAAAGGAGTGAAGATGCTGAACCAGCTCAAGACTATAGGTGCTGGAGTCAGGAGGCTGGGGGAGCCAAATAGAGCCCAACACGCTGTTTGAGCCCCTGGTTCCAGCCGTGCCTGAAACCCACACCCTGGGCTTTAGCTATATGGGCCAACCTATTATCTTTTTTAACTAAATACATTTTTTTTTTTTTTTTGGAGAGGTTTTCGCTATAGGGCGCGTGCGCTTGCCAGGCAGAGAGAGACATAGAGACAGAAAGCGAGAAATAACCCCCCAGGGGGGATGGACACGCCTTAATCCCTTCTCCTCCATTCTCCTCTCGGGATCTTGGGCACGCACGCACACGCGCCCGGCGTGAGTTTTAAGCCACCGGGTCTGGGACGCGAACCGCGGTCGACTACGTGGGAGTCCAGCAACATAGCCATTACGCTAACTGCTGGTTCCCACTAAATGCATTTTTAAAAAGAGACTTTTGCTTACCAGAGAGACAGAAAGTGAGAAATCATTTCCCAGGGGTATGGCCACACTGCAATCTCTTCTCCTCCTCCATTATCCTCTTGGATTTTGGGTACACACACACAGCGTGTTTTTAACCTCTGGGTCCAGGACTCGAACTGTGGTGGACTAAGTGGGAGGCCAGCGACATAGCCACTACGCCAGCGGCTGGTCCCAACCAAAGGCACTCTAATAATAGTAGGTAATCTCCCTATGACAGATGAGGGAGCTGAGGACGGGGCAGTACGTTACTTGCCCGAGGTTACACAGCAAGTGAAAGAGGAACTGGCATTCGAACCCAAGGTGGTCTGACTCTGCTTTCAACTACCAGAGAATCGGCGCCTCCAAGTGGACCGTTGGGTTTTCCGAACTGAGCATCGCTCGGGACCTGAGAACACCTACCGCCGAGCTCCAGGGAGGCTCTGGAGGAGGGTGACGCACTGACGTGCAGGTGCAGCCTCCCTCCTCCGAGTTCTCTAGAAGTGGAGAGCAATGGGGCGGCCCCATCCAAGCAGCCAGGACCCTTGGTCTAGACCATCTCTAGCAAGGGAGGGGGACAGAGGAAGGGAAGTCCTTATTCTTTGAGAGTCTCCACTCACTTTCCTTACAAAGCCCCACCCCCTCCCTTTGCGCATCCGTAGGTCCTCTGAGAGGCCCCGCCCACTCCCAGAGGAGGCCCCGCCCACTCGCTCGAAGCCCCGCCCACCGGCTGCACTTACAGAATAGATATTGTTATTGGTCTCCTTGATGGGCAGCTTGTACTGGACAATGGCTTTCAGGGTCCTCAGCTTGCTCTGTGGGATCTGCAAGAAAAGCTGTCCATGGGCCTTGTGGCAACCCAACCCCCTGGGGAACCCTGAGCTCTTTCCCACTGGGAGGCAGTGTACATAAAATAAAGCATAAACATGTTTAAGTGGAGGTCGAGTAGTAAACCAAGTTAGTATGGGGCCGGCAGGTGGTGTGGTGGCTAAGGGCACCGGACTCCCACATGGCTAACTGCAGTTCGAGCCCCGGACCCAGCACCTTGCTTTCTCACTTTCTCTCTCTCTCTCCCCCACCGTCCTCTGTCCCTCTCTGGTCAAATGAAAATAAATAAGTAAGTAAGTAAGTAAATGTTCAATAAAATTGCAAAACAAGTTAATATGAATTGGAAATTAAACTCCCTACTCCATTCTGCTCCCCCTAGAAGCAGCTTCACCAGGTATACTAATGTGGTTAAGGAGAACTCTTTTTTTCTTTTTCGAGTTTTTGCTGTAGGCCACACGTGCTCACCAGAACAAGACAGAGAGGAAGAGAGAGGGAAGGTGAGAAAGCAGCCCTCAGAGGGACGGCTCCACTGCAGCCCCTTCTCCCCTTGGGATTTTGGGAATACACACACACACGCCCAGAATGATTCTCAAGCTACTGGGTCCAGGACTCAAACTGCGGGACTCGAACTGCCCAGGTGGCCACACGGGCCCCAGTGCCTTAACCTCCACGCCATCTGCTGGCCCCTGTCAAGGCAGACTCTTAATGAACCCATGCGTGGGACCAACCCACCACCCCTCCTTATCATCAGCATCTGTCTATCTGAGGGCAGAAGGACACCAGCCAGAGCCCTGAGGTCCCTCTTGGTGACTTTGGCAGGCAGTGCTGGGGAGGGCTTTACCGAAAGGATTTTCTGTAACTGTTGGTCATTTTCAACCAGCAAAATGTTCACCTTGGCATGGTTGATGACATATTGACAAGCCTCGGCCGAGTTGGTGGCATAAATGCCAACACAAAGGCCCCTAGGAAAAGAAAATACGTTGGCACGTGTGTTCATACACACCTTAAGGTGAGACTGGTCCAGAAGGCCCGGGGAGAGAAAAGGTTAGCAGGCAAGTTCAGAGTTGGCAGGCTTGGCACTAGCTCCTCTCCCTCCCCGACTTAACAACGGTGAACAGAAACAAAGACGGTAATCGTGGGAATGACAGCTCCTGTGAATGTCATTATGACAACTTGTCGTGGGACACTTCACAGCAACCCACTGTACAGAGGAGGAGAGCGGAGGCCAGAGCAAGTCAGCTGGATGGAGGTTATATCGCGAGTAAGCGTCAGACGAGATATTTTTTTAAAAGATGATTTCTTTTGGGACCAGCAGATGGCGTATGGTTACGTCGCTGGACTCCCATGTAGTTGACCATGGTTTATGTCCCTGACCCAGTGGCTTAAAACTCACGTGTGTGTGTGTGTGTGTGTGTGTGCGCGTGCGTGCCCAAAATCCTGAAAGGAGGATGAAGGAGAAGGGATCGCGGCGTGGCCATCCTCCCTGGGAAGTGATTTCTCACCTTTTGTCTCTCTGTCTCTCTCTGTCTTCTATAGCAAAAATCTCTCTCTCTCAAAAAAAAATGTAAATATATATGCTCATAAAAATGTTGGAAAATAGGGGTTGGCAGGTGGCGTGGTGGTTAAGGCACTGGACTCCCCCTGTGGTTTGAGTCCTGGACCTGGAGGCTTGCTTGCTTGCTTTTTCTTTTTCTTTCTCTCTCTGATCAAATTAAAATAATAACAACAAATGAGATTAAATAAATAAATAATTCTCTTTTTTTTAGGTTGGAAAATAGAAAACAACATATTGGAGTTTACTTTTTTTCCCCTTTTTTGATTATCAGAGGGTGCGTATGAATGAGAGAGAGAGAGAGAGAGAGAGAGAGAGAGAGAGAGAGAGAAAGTACCTTCCAATGGAGTGAGGCCATGCCACAATCCTCCACTTCTCCATTCTCCTGGGATTTTGGCACATGTGCCTGGCATGTTTTTCAAGCCATCAGGACCAGGATTTGAATCTTCTGGCTGATCATGTGGGAATTCAGCTCCCTTAACCACTGGGCTCTGGGACTGGCTCAGAGTCCCTAGTTTTGACACTTAGCATATCAATGTTAATATTCCTTTCTGGTCATCTCCCTCCATTTCTCATGGCTCTTGCTTTTATTCGTATCATCGTCATTATCTTAAGCTGGATAAACCTAGGTTCAGGCCACAGGATCTTCACCCACTCGCTCTGTGGTTTTGAGGAATCCAGTTGACCTCCCTCGGCCCCACATTAGCATTGCCGTCGTCGTTACTGGCGGGGATAATAATACCCGCAGCAGTATGCAGCTGGTGGGAGCCGTCGATGAAAGTAATATGGGCAGGAGATTGGCAGGTAATGACCAACCTAGTATAGCCACTGTTTCTTAGTTGATTAATCTATTATAATTGCTGTTTTTCATTTTAAGCGCAGATGTAAACACACAGCGTATAAATAAATACAGTCAGCCCTGCACACCTGTATGGAACGCAAAATCTCCTGGGGTTCTTAGAATCCCCTAACTCAGGGGAGATCAACTGGGAGCAAATCTGCCCCCAGGGGACACTTAGCAATGTCACCGGGGATGCTGCTCAACACGTTGCAGGGCTCAGGATGACCCCGCCCCCCCCCCCCCCACACACACACACACCGACAATGGTCCAGGCTCAGACAGCAATATGCCAAATGGGGGAAACCCCGGTGGAAGCAAAGATGATGGGTGGTTTCCTTTTGGGGGTCATTTGCAGGTTTAAATAGCATGCATGGTGACTTCACATGGACTTTGACTTGACTTCAAAACTCTTAGGATACAAAAATCCCACCCACATCTGGACTGGGCAGTTATCATTCTTTTACACGTTCCTGGACAACATGGTAAACCAGGCCCCAAAGGCAAACAAAACACAGCCCTCGCCCGTCGGAAGCACAATGTCAGGACAAGGTAGCCTCTTACTTCCTTCTAGCTATGAGCAGAGGCGCTCTCTCATTTCTGGGTTTTAGTTTCAGAGCCTGGCTTCGGGGGCTACGCACTGGCTGTGTGAACCTGTGTTTCCTCATCTGTAAGAAGATGATAGGACTCACTTCACGTGGTTGTTACGAGGTGCAGTGGGATCGCACACTCCGAGCACAATGCCTGGCACAAAGTCAAAAATCTCTAGATGTTATCTGAAGGTCTCAACGTGTCTGAAAAAAAATTTTTTCGGGACCAGCAGTTGGCGTAATGGCTATGTCGCTGGACTCCCACATAGTCGATCGTGGTTTGAGTCCCAGACCCAGTGGCTTAAACTCACGCCAGGCACGTGTGCATGCGTGCCCAAGATCCCGAGAGGAGAATGGAGGAGAAGGGATTGCAGCGTGGCCATCCCCCCTGGGGGGTGATTTCTCGCTTTCTGTCTCTCTGACTCTGTCTGTCTGGCGAGCGCACGCGCCCTATAGCAAAAACCTCTCAAAAAAATTTTTGTTTTTTTCAACTGGTGCCTGAAGCCACATTGCCCACTACAGATCTGGATCCCTGGGTTGGCTTGAAAATATGCCAAGGACGTGTGCAGGTACCCAAGAGCCTGCAGAGCTAGAGGGCTGGGCAGAGGGTATCACAGTGAGACGAGACCATGTGGAGAGTTGTCTGGCTTCTCCTCTACAGAGCGCATGCATGTGCTCCCTATCATAAAATACAAATTCTGCGATGAAAGAAAAAAACGATCTAAGACCTCAGGTCCAGCGGGTGTCGTGACTTGTGAACCGTGACCAGGAGGGTGTGTTTGTGTGTCTGTCTTGCTAACCTGGAGCTCCATCCACACTTCCTGTTCACACATCAGTCCCAGCCAGCCCTCGGCCGCCAAGTCCAGAGCAGCGGCCCATCGACACTCACAGCAAACCACGCAGTGGCCTTACCCTGCGAGGATGCTAGCAATGGCTGCAATATGCCACTCGGCAGAGTTAAATCCCAGTATGCCCACTCCGTGGAAACGCTCCAAGCCCAGCTGAGGAAGAAAAACAAACAGATAAGCCAAACGTAGACACAGACACGTTTTCGTTTCTGTCGTAACCCGATCACGAGGATGTGTGCAGGTGGACTGAAAAGCAGTCCCGCGGCGGGCCACCTGTGGTGGTACGGCAGTACTGCGGTATTCTACCACGCTGGAGCCATATTGACTTTGCATCTCAGGGTCTCCCTCTCCGTGCCAGGTGCATGCACACCTTGATCCTGGCTGGCTAAGGCTGGGGGTGGGTTGCGGAGGAGGGAAGAGAGGAACTCAGTCTAAGTAAAAATGCAGCGGGGCCGGCAGGTGGCGTGGTGGTTAAGGCGCTGGACTCCCACATGGCCGACCACGGTTCCGGTCATGGACCTGGTGGGTTGCTTTCTCACTCTCTCTTTCTCTCTTGCTCTCTCTCTGTCTCTGTCCCTCTCTGGTGAAATTGAAATAAATAAATGGTTAAATAAAATTAAATAAAATAATTCTTTAAACAATGTAATCGGATTCCCTGTAAATTAAAACCACCAGGAAATACCCTTTTATAACAGGACATTGCTACCCTATTACGTGTGCATGTCTACAGGACCACACACGTAAGCAGTTAAAAACAACACACATGTCGACGCTCAGTTTCCCTGAGTCAAGAGCCTGGCAGTGGTTTGACTAGGGTCTCTATTCAGGATCTCCCAAAGCTGCAGTCCAGGTGCTGGTAAAGAGAATGGTTTCCTCCGAAGCTTGGGAACCTCGTGCACACCCATAAATTGTTTGCAGAATTCATATCTTTGTGGTTGAATGAGGCCTCCATTTTCTTGCTACCAGTCAGCCGGGAACTGCTTTCAACTTTCGGAGGCCCTCTGCCCTCCGCTGCCAGATGGCCCTCTCCTGCAGGCCAGGGGGGGAGAAAATCTCTTTTAATGCTTCACCTGATTAAATTAGGCCCACCCTGAACCTTTGTTCTTTTAATTAACTCAAACGCAACTGATTAGGGACTGTATTTTTTGTTTTGTTTTGCTTTTTTTTTTTTTTTAAAAAAAAAAGCATTATTTACTTATTTTTTAAATTATTTTTTAAAATTTTACCAGAGAGAGAGAGAGGGAACGTGAGAAAGCAAGCCACCAGGTACAGGACTCAAACTGTGGTCGGACATGTGGGTGTCCAGCGCCTTAACCACCATGCCCCAAGGGACTGTAATACACCTGTAAACTCCCTGTGCGTAGGCCATCATCACAGGAGAGAAGTCTCATACCCAGACATCCTGCCCATACCAGGAGGCAGGCTTACTTCAACAGGAAACCACCAGGGCTGGGCATCCTTGGGGTTCTGCCTAACATGCCTATCAAATTGACCAAGACTAAAATTTTCAGTAATACGGTGTTGATAAGAATATAAGTAAACAGCCTTTTTTTTTTTTTTTTAAAGGATCATTTCAAAATTCTTATTTATTCATTTATTTATTTAAATTTGACCAGACAGAGGGAGATAGAGAGAGAGGGAAAGTGAGGAAGCAAGCCAGCAGGTCTGGGACTCGAACCATAGTCGGCCATATGGGAGTGTCTAGCACCTTAACCACCATGCCACCTGCTGGCCCCAGTATGTCATTTAAAAATATTGTTTTTTCAATTGCTAAAGGGAGTATTCACTTGCCAGAGAAAGAGGGAGAGAGGCAGAGAGAAGGGGAGAAGAAAGCACCCAAATGCGATACAGCCATGGCCCGATCCCTTCCCCTCCATTTCTCAATCCTGTTGGGATTTTAGACCCACACATATATATGCCCGGCACATTTATCAAACCTCTGGGGCCAGGGTTCAAACCGTGGTTGTGGGATCCAGCCCTTTTAACCACTAGGCTACAGGGGTAGCTAAGTTGTATGTCATTTCTGAAATCAGGTTATAAAACATACTGTGACTCCCATCTTGTTCACTGTTTATTTTGGGTCATTTGCTCTGAAAGAAACTGGCCACCCTATTGTGAGGGAACTCAAGAAACCCTGTGGAGAGAGTCGTGGCGAGAGGACTGAGGCCTCCTGCCCACAGCCAGCCCTTTGAAGAAGCTTGGGAGTGGGCCCTCCCATCCCTCCCAAGTCTGCAGATGAGGCAACCCCAGCTGACAGTTTGACTATAACCTGATGACAGACCCTGGGCAGAAATACCGAGTTAAGTGACTCCTGGTTCCTGACCCACAGAAACTATGCGATAATACATGTTTGTTATTTTAAGTCACTATATTTTGGGGTAATTTGTTATGCAGCATTAACTAACACATACATCGTGATACTATGTTAAGGGAGAAAAGCAAGATGCAGAACTGTGAATATACTCTGCTACCATGTGTTTAAAACTTTGCTTATGTATGGGACCAGCAGATGGCGTAACGGTTACTTCTCTGGACTCCCACGTAATTCTGTGGTTCGAGTCCCAGACCCAGTGACTTGAAACTCACACTCGGTGTATGTGTTTGTACTTAAAAACTTGAGAGGAGAATGGAGGAGAAGGGACTGCAGCATGGCCATCCGCACTAGAGAGTGATTTCTCGCTTTCTGTCTCTCTGTCTCTCTCTGTCTCTCTGGCAAGCACATGAGCCCTACAGCAAAAATCTCTCTACTAAGAAATGTGCTTACATAAAGTTAAACAATACACATTCACATGCCACATAAAGACAACAATGGAGCAATAGGTGAAACTGTGCAGCCTACGAATTTAGTAGCCTAAATCGTGTAGGTTATTACAGTACACTCTGGGATGTTCATACGATGCCCAAACCCCCTAGCAGCTCATTTCTATATAAGAATGTATCCTGGGACCAGCAGATGGTGTAATGGTTACGTTGCTGGGCTCCCACATGGCCAACCATGTTTCGAGTCCCGGACCCAGCGAGTTAAAACTCACGCCGGGCACGTGTGCGTGCATGCCCAAGATCCCGAGAGGAGAATGGAGGAGAAGGGATTGCAGCGTGGCCATCCCCCCTGGGGGGTGATTTCTCGCTTTCTGTCTCTCTGTCTCTCCCTCTCTGGTGAGCGCATGTACCCTATAGCAAAAACCTCTCAAAAAAAAAAAAAAAAAAAAAAAAGGAAAAGGAAAAAGAAAAAGAAAAAGAATGTATCCCATCATCATCAAGTGATGGACAACCACAGTTTATTCCCCAAAAGGGAGAATTAAACAATTCAAAATCGGGTAATGGTGTCTGCCTCCATAAAGGGGAATTGAGCATCCAAAGGTCAGGATTAGGGGGACATCCTTTTCCTCCTGATTAACCTTTGTGTCTTTCTGTGCCTCGTGTTTCGTTGTCGTTTTGCCAGAGAGCATGTGTACCCACTGGAGAGACCGAGTGGGGAGTGGGGAGAAAGCACCCCCTCACAGGGCATGGCCATGCCACAATGCCCCTCCTTCATGTCTCCATCCCATCGGGATGTGCCCAGTGCCGCCAGGGCTGGGACTTGAACTTCGGTCGGTCACGTGGGGTTCTGGCCCCCTCCACTACTGTGCTCCGGGCCGACGCAGCGCCCCGTGCATTTCGTACGGCACGTGTGTGACCACGTGTGTGACGGAGCCACGATTCCGAGGGACTGGCAGCACCGAGAGGGAGCGGACGGCGCGTTTACCTTGACGAAGGCGCGCGCGGCCCTCCGGCAAGCCTGGTAGTACTGGCTGAAGTTCAGAAACGCCCAGTTCTTGTTGTCCTTGGACGCCAGCGCCGGGTGAGCCCCGAACCGGCCGACCGACTGCTGGAAGAACTCGTGGATGGTCAGCGGGGCCTCATGGCCGGGTCCGTGTTTGGACTGCCTCAGAGTGACCTCTCCGTCCGGGTGGCTGGTCCACAGCGTGGGGGTTACTGCGGACAGTGGCCAGGGCTGGGTGACACGCGGCCTTCCCGGGTTAGTAACTTCCTCTCTTGGACCTAAGGTGCTGAGCTGCGGACTCATCCCTCCTCCCGGGTGAGCGTTCGCAGGCATGCTGGTCTGCCCAGGCTTCCTCTCGCTCTCACTGTCTGGCTGACTTCATTACTCTCCCAACAGTGTACCATGGAGCTTTGCGAGCATTCAGGATGACCAGGTTACACGACAGTCCCTGCTATCTACCGAGAGTACATTTCAAGGCCCCCAGGGAGGGACCAGCAGTTAGCGTAATGGCTATGTCGCTGGACTCCCATGTAGTCGACCGTGGTTCGAGTCCTGGACCCGGTGGCTTAAACTCACACCAGGCGCGTGTGCGTGCGTGCCCAAGATCCTGAGAGGAGAATGGAGGAGAAGGGATTGCGGTGTGGCCATCCCCCCCCGGGGTGTGATTTCTCACTTTCTGTCTCTCTGTCTCTGTCTTTCTGGCAAGCACACGCGCCCTATAGCAAAACCTCTCCAAAAGAAAAAAAAAAGCCCCCCCCCCCCCCAGTGGATACCTGAAACCATGAATAGTATCAAAGTCAGTGTGAGGGGACTGAGTTGCGGTGCGGCCACCCCTCCCCCAGGGGTGACTTCTCACTTTCTGTCTCTCTGTGTCTCTGGTGAGTGCACATGCTCTATAGCAAAATCTCCCTAAAGAGAGAGAGAGAGAGAGAGAGAGAGAGAGAAGGAAAAGGAGGCACCCTCTCCTGATGGGGCATGGTAATGCCACAGTCCCTTCTCTCTGTCCTGTTGGGGCTTGGGGGCATGAACATGCATGTACCGAGGGTGTTTTTCAAATCACCCAGGGCTGGGATTCCAACCACAATCGGCCATGTGAGACCTGGCTTTTTTTTTTTTTTTTTTTTAATTCTTTTATTTAACTATATTTATTTATTTTAATTTGACCAGAGAGAGACAGAATGAGAGAGAGAGGGAAAGTGAGAAGGAAAGCCAAGCCGCCAGGTCCAGGACTCGAACCACGGTCAGCCATGTGGGAGTCCAGCGCCCTCAACCACCACGCCACCTGCCGGCCCCAGACCTGGCTTTTTTAACCATGCTACAGAGACTTTTTTTTTTGCTGAGGGTGCGTGTGCCCACCAGAGATGAAAGAGAGAGAGAGAGAGGGAGAGGGCGAAGAAGTCTGTCTTCCTCTGTCTCTCCTTCCTTTTTGGATTCGGGTACCTGCTGTTTTTCAAGCTGCCAAGTCTGGATTCGAACCTGGAGGAGTCCGACCCGGCGAGGCCCCAGGATCTGTCTGAGCCCCCCAGACCTTTGAGCTCCGCTTCCGGTCAGATCAACATGCTGGCAAAGGCCACTGTTGTGCACCCCCCTGGCCTTGGAACAAAGCTTGGGTCAATTAGCATGTCAGCAACTGCTTGCTATTTGCTCCAGAAAACTGGTAGCCTTGCTGGGAAGCAACCCCCCTCTGACTCCCCACTTTACTACTATAAAAGAATTACATAGCTCTCTTATACATCCTGAGTATATGATAAAATTTTCCAGGAACTCCCCCGACCTCTCCCCTTTGCTATAATCACCTACTATTAATTACAATGCTTTATCTCCATGGTCACAGTAGAGGGTGGGCTGAAGTTCTATTTAGGCAGAAATAGTCTTGACCTTTGGAAGGCCCTTCAAAATACATTTAAGGTAAACTTAATCCTTTCTTTATGTAAAATAGGATTAGGCCAAAACTGGCCCAGGACCACCCCCCACCCTCACCAAGCAAAATATTTTAGGACTCCTCAAATCAAGTTTTAGATCCCTATAAAACTATGTAAGTATCATTCTTTATTAAGATCCATAAGAACTAATATCTATTCTTGAGATTTTCTTTTCTCAGAGCCATTCCTAGTAATCACAAGATGGCTACTGCGCCCCTGCTTACGGGAACCGCCTTCCCAAAACTGCATTCTATGGAGACCCACCTACAATTCCATGGAGACCCACCTACAAATGCGGAACTGCACTAGACCCACCCTTAATCCAACCCTGAACTGCACAAGACCCACCCTTAATCCAACCCTGAATAGAATCTATGTTCCCTTTTGTTAAAAACTTTATGAGCTGGGGCTGGCAGGTGGCATCGTGGTTAAGGGTGCTGGACTCCCATATGGGCGACCACAGTTCGAGTCCCGGACCTGGTGGCTTGCTTTCTTACTTTCTCTCTCTCTCTCTCTCTCTCTCTCTCTCTGTCTCTCTCACCAAATTAAAAAATAAATAAGCAAATAAAATAAATAAAGTTAAATAATTCTAATAAAAAAAAAACTTTATGAGCTAATAATTGAAGCACGTAGCCCCTCTCCCATTTACTTGCATGTAGCACATTTTCAATAAAAAGGCACGATGATTCCTAGCAGTTGTCACTCCTCAGAGAGCGATCTTTGAGGAGTGTCCGGCATAGGACGTGCCTAAAAAGGCACTGAGGCCTCTGTCTTCTGTTTACCTGCTCCGCCTCCGTCCAGATAACCCACCCACACCGAGGCTGGTCCCCGGCACGAATCATGTGGTCAGCTAACTGGGGGCCAATCTCCTTACCCGCTACGTGGGTTAGCTCCCCACCCTGAACTTTATGATGTCCCCTTGTACATGTATGGTTCATGGGTGCCTTACAGATACGCAGATGAATCTTGCAAACAGCAGGCCACTAGTCACATGTGCCCAGTGTCACTTGCCTACAAAGAGCTCAGCCCCACACTCTCTGTGTCTGGCCTGTGCTACCTCCATACCTATCGGGAGCAGAAATCGTCCCCTACGAGGTCAGGCACCCTTGGCCACGGCCAGAGGACCAGGCCAACAATGTCGGCGTTCTTTTCCTCTAAGTCTAGATTCCTGCACTAAGAGCCCCCTCAGAATCAGGGTGCCTCTCTTCCTCCCGCACGCTTTCTAGCGCACCAAACCTTGTACATTATTCATGTCTACTTCAGGGGCCTCAGACTTCTTTTGTTGAGTGATCAGACTGTCAGCCTTTCCAGGTCTCCAGAGACCATTCTTCATAGTACTGCAAGGCAAAAAAACAGGGAACTTAGAAAACCTTGCAAAGGGGGCTGCTGGTTCAAGGCCAACTCCCATCCACTGGTTATGTCTGCCTAGAACCCTGGCCTTGATTAGTCATGCCTGTTTTGGGCATAGGAATAGGGGAGGGTGGTTGGTATGCCAGATCATAGATCATTTGTAAAGTCCAGTTTCCAGAAGAGTCTCTTAAATGGTTAGACTATAAGGGTCAGGTTTATATGTAACCTGTGGGTGAGAAAACATTTCTAAGTCTCCCAAGGGAAAGAAATTATTATAGGACCACACATTTCCTGGCACTAGTCAGCTAGTCTTAAAGATAGTGTAAGGGGGCTGGCAGGTAACATGGTGGTGAAAGGTGCTGGACTCCCACATGGCCGACGGTGGTTCGCATTCTGGACCCTTTGCTGTTTTACTTTTCCTCTCTCTGTGTCTTTCTCTGGTCAAATTAAAATAATAATAATAAAAAAAAGTTGAACAAAATAATTTTCTTTCGGGAACCAGCAGTTAGCGTAATGGCTACGTCGCTGGACTCCCACGTAGTTGACCACGGTTCGCGTCCCGGACCTGGTGGCTTAAAACTCACGCGGGGCGCGTGTGCATGCGTGCCCAAGATCCTGAGAGGAGAATGGAGGAGAAGGGATTGCGGCGTGACCATCCCCCCTGGGGGGTGATTTCTCGCTTTCTGTCTCTATGTTTCTCTCTGTCTGGTGAGCGCACACGCCCTATAGTGAAAACCTCTCCAAAAAAAAAAAATTTTTTTTCTTTCAAAAAAAGTACAACAAGGGAACCAGCAGTTAGCATAATGGCTATGTCACTGGACTCCCACGTAGTCGACCGCGGTTCACGTCCCGGACCCGGTGGCTTAAAACTCACGCCGGTCGCGTTTGTGTGCGTGCCCAAGATCCCGAGAGGAGAATGGAGGAGAAGGGATTGTGGCGTGGCCATCCCCCCGGGGGGGTGATTTCTCTCTTTCTGTCTGTCTCTCTCTCTGTCTTTCTGGCGAGCGCACATGCTCTATAGCAAAAACCTCTCCAAAAAAAAAAAAAAAGAGAGAGAGAGACAGAATGTGGGGAGGTTGGCAGGTCGCATAGTGGTTAAGACTCTGGATTCCCAAATGGTCAACTGCGGTTTGAGTCCCAGACCTGGCGACTTACTTTTTCTCTCTCTGGTCAAATTTAAAAAATAATAATAATAAATAAAATTAAATAAAAATAATCTTTTAAAAAATTGTTTATTTATTATTGTTATTCTTCAGTTTTGACCAGAGAGAGACGGTGAGAGAGAGGGAGAGTGAGAAAACAAGTCACCAGGCCTGGGACTCAAACCATGGTCAGCCATGTGGGAATCCAGCGTTTCAACCACCATGCCACCTGCTGGCCCCCAGAAAGAATAATTCTGGGGAACCAGCAGTTAGCGTAATGGCTATGTCGCTGGACTCCCACGTAGTCGACCGCGATTCGCGTCCCGGACCCGGTGGCTTACAACTCACGCCGGGCGCGTGTGCGTGCGTGCCCAAGATCCCGAGAGGAGAATGGAGGAGAAGGGATTGCGGCGTGACCATCCCCCCTGGGGGGTGATTTCTCGCTTTCTGTCTCTATGTCTCTCTCTGTCTGTCTGGCGAGCGCACGCGCCCTATAGCAAAAAAAACCTCTCCAAAAAAAAAAGAATAATTCTGAAAGAAAAAGAAAGAGAATGTAGGGAAACAATCAATTAAAAATATATATATGCCTGTCCCCCATACCGTTGGTATCTGCCACTTTTTACAGGATGTAATTTTGGCCATCACAGTGAGGTTTCAGGGACCGAGACATCTGGTCACTCCGGTGTTTTCTTCTCCCACGAGGAATAAACAGGGAGCCCTTCCTGGAACCTGAGCACGCGCTGCCCCTTCCCAGCTGTCGTCACCCTCTCGGCCCAGCCAGGATGGTGGCAGTGGTGGTAGGCAGAAGATAGACACTTTCCCACCTCGACGGGTCTTCTACCCCATTCAGCCTTCTAGAACCTTCCATCCCAGCCACCTCTGTGACATCACCAGCTCTACCTGCTTCACTGCCCTCATCCCCACCCCTGGAGGAAACTGCTTCCAGGACAGGCAGCTGTTGTTCCCTGTTTTCATGCATACACACACCTCTGTATGTGTGTATGACGTTTTTAGGGGACGTTCCCACAGCCCCAAAGCCAGCCTCACAGACGTAACATTCTACCGAGGTGACAAGGCACCACACACATGTAGAAAGTCGCTGGACTCCCATGTAATCGACTATGGTTTAAGTCCCGGACCTGATGTCTTAAACTCATACCGGGCGCGTGTGCATGTGTGCCCAAGATCCTAAGAGAAAAATGGAGAAGGGATTGCGGTGTGGCCATCCCCCCTGGAGGGTGATTTCTTACTTTCTGTCTCTCTGTCTCTCTCTGTCTTTCTGGGCGTGCACACGCCCTATAGCAAAAACCTCTCCCCCCACCAAAAAATAGAATCATTTATTTGGGACCAGCAGGTGGCACAGTGGTTAAGGTGTTGGACTCTCCTACGTGCCCCACCATGGTTCAAGTCCCAGACCTGGTGACTTACTTTCTCATGTTCTCTCTCTTGTCAAATTAAAATAAATGAATGAATAAATAAATGATTCTTTAAAATAATTAATATAATTTAATTAATTTATTATTATGTTTTAATTTGACCAGAGAAAGGGAGAGAGAGGGAACATGAGACAGCATGTGGGATTCAAACTGAGGTTGGCCATGCGGGAGTCCAGTGCCTTAGCCACCACGCCACCGGTCAGCCCCAGAAGGAGTTTTAAAACTCAGAAACTCCTTGGGAACCAGCAGTTAGCGTAATGGCTATGTCGCTGGACTCCCACGTAGTCGACCGCGGTTCGCGTCCCGGACCCGGTGGCTTACAACTCACGCCGGGTGCGTGTGCGTGCGTGCCCAAGATCCCGAGAGGAGAATGGAGGAGAAGGGATTGCGGCGTGGCCATCCCCCCTGGGGGGTGATTTCTCGCTTTCTGTCTCTATGTCTCTCTCTGTCTGTCTGGCGAGCGCACGCACCCTATAGCGAAAATCCTCTCAAAAAAAAAAAAAAACAAAAAAAACCCAAAATACTCAGAAACTCCTACACTTAGGAGGCAGGTGTACACACAGGGCCACACAGGGAGCCGGCCTTTCCCCCTCTTCCTAATGTGTTGACTCATTTATTTTGTTAATGTTATTACCATTATTATTGCCATAGGGCATGTATGTTTGCCAGAGAGAGAGAGAGAGAGAGAGCGAGAGAGAGAGAGAGAGAGAGAGAGAAACTGAGCAATCACTTCTTGTTGGGGTGGGGAGTTCATGCCACAATCCCTTCTCCTCCGTTCTCCTCTCGGGGTTTTGGGCACGCACGCATGTGGTGTGATTTTCAAGCCTCCAGGTCTGGGATTCGAACCACGGTCAGCCACGTGGGCATCCAGCACCTTAACCGCCACACCACCTGCTGGCCCCTTGACTCATTTATTTTATGAGCGAAAAAGATGGGGAGGGAGAGGCAGCACACCCAGCGGGGCCCCATCAGCATGGTTACCCCATCCTCAGCCAGCCGGGGTCACGACCCGCACATCCCCAGTGTACCAAGGAGCCTGCCCATGTGGGGCGGCCTCACAGACCACGGCTGCCACACCGCCTGGCACTTCCTGTTGGCTTTTTTTTTTTTTTTTTTTAAAGAACTATTTAACTTTCTTTCTTTCTTTACTTTAATTTGACCAGAGAGGGACAGAGAGAGAGAGAGAGAAAGTGAGAAATGAAGGTGCCAGGTCCAGGATTCGAACCATGGTTGGCCATGTGGGAGTCCAGCGCCCCTAACCACTACACCACCTGCGCCCCTCCCACCCCGTTGGCTTTTTAAACTCCTTTCCCCACTCTTCCTCCCACTCTGCCTTCATTTTCTCCCCAAATCCTCCTCCCTCTTCCGTTTCTCCTCTCCCCTCATCGCAGTCAGGAGAGAACAGCCGGCCGCCTCGCCCCTGCCTCCCGGCTGCCTGGAAGCGGAGACCAAGAGTTCTGCTTTTTGTGCTGTGTTGATGAGTATTCAGCTCGCCCTTCTGAAGGCTGCTTAGGCTCCGACGCTTTGCTATGGAAATAACTCGGTGTCGCAGAGAAATGTGGCCACGGCGGGTGAGAAGCAAAGATCCCCGAGGTACCCAGGTGATGGGCAGAGGCAGCCCACCCTCTGGAAGCCCGTCAGTATGGAAATTGTCCCCTTCTGCTGCTTCTGAAAGGATTGGACGCTCAAACCCAGGTCCCCGCCAAGTAGGAAGCCCTTCCAATTACCCATCAAAGCACAGATGACCTGTCACGTCCTAATGGCGCTGGCTAATTAACAGTCATTAATTAAAACGAAACAGTTGATTAGGAAGAAGGCCGGCTGGGGAGTTTCAACCACCGAAGGCGAAGGAGATCTGGGGCGCTCCCAGGGGGAGGCAGTGTTGGCATTCTCGGACTCAAACTCGTCTTCAAGGGTCCTGTGGCCATATCGGCCACTTTTTCCATGTAATCGTGTGGTTTAAAATGTTATCTCAGGGCCAGCAGGTGGCGTAGCGGTTAAGGTGCTAGACTCCCACGTGGTCGACTGCAGTTCAAGTCCCCGATCCAGCAGATTATAACTCAGGCCAGGCACGTTTGTGTGAGTGATTAAACCCCCAAGGGAGAATGGAGGAGGAGGGACTGTGGCGTGGCCCTCCCCCGGGATGTGACTCCTGCTTTCTGTCTCTGAGTCTGTCTCTATCTCTCTGGCAAGCACTTGTGCTATATAGTAAATAAAATAGCTTTCTCAAAAAAAAAAAAAAAAAAAAAAAAAAACAGTTTTGGGGACCAGCAGGTGGCAGAGTGGTTAAGGGCCCTGGACTCCCACGTGGCCAACCACAGTTCGGGTTCTGGGCTTGGCGGCTTGCTTTCTCACTTTCTCTCTCTCTCTCTCACTCTGTGCCTGATTAGCGAGGCCTTACATAATCACATTTCTTCTCAGGTTTTTGGAGTCATTCAGCTTGGGGTCTTTGAGCTCACAACCAGAGTTCCCATCCTTTATCTTCTTTTTCTTTTTTTTTTTTTGTGAGAGGTTTTTGCTATAGGGCGTGTGCTCGCCAGACACAGAGAGAGAGACAGAGAGACAGAAAGTGAGAAATCACCCCCTAGGGGGGATGGCCACACCATCCCTTGTCCTCCTGTCTCCTCTCAGGATCTTGGGCACGCACGCACACGCGTCCGGTGTGAGTTAAAGCCACCAGGTCCGAGACTCGAACCATGGTTGACTACATGGGAGTCCGGCGACATAGCCATTATGCCAACTGCTGGTCCCTAGTTTCCATCCTTTAAAACATATTACACAGAAAAATTAAAATCTTGGGGACCAGCAGGTGGTGTGGTGGCTAAGGCATTGGACACTCCCACATGGCTGACCACGGTTTGTGTCCTGGACCTGGTGGCTTGCTTCCTCACTTTCCTTCTCTCTCTGCGTCTCTTTCTGGTCAAATCAAAATAAACAAACAAATAAATAAATAAAATTGAATAGATAATTCTTTTTTAAAAAATAATTATTAAATTTTATTTATTCGTTCATTTTAATTTGAGCAGAGAGAGACAGAGAGAGAGAGAGAGAGAAAGCAAGCCACCAGGTCCAGGACTTGACCCATGGTCAGCCATGTGGGAGTGTCCAGCGCCTTAGCCACCATGTTACCTGCTGGTCCCAATTATTTTTTTTAAACAAGTATTTATTTAATTTTATTTACTCATTCATTTATTTTCATTTGACCAGAGAAAGACAGACACACAGAAGAAAAGTGAGAAACCAAGTCACCAGGTCCGGGACTCAAACCATGGTCGACCATGTGGGAGAGTCCAGCACCTTAACCACCACTCCATCGATTGGTCCAAATAGATAATTCTTAAAAAAAAAAAAAAAAAAAAAGAAAAAGAAAAATTAAATCTTATTTTTTTGGGACCAGCAGGCATTGGACTGCCACGTGGCCAACCATGGTTTGAGTCCCAGACTTGGTGGCTTTCTTTCTCTCTCTGCCTCTCTCATGAGCACCCCTGTGCCCTGTAGCAAATTTAAAAATAAAGAAAGAATGATACATAAAATGAAATAAATACCTTTTTAAATTTTTTTAGTTTAGCACCATTTATGAGGTGATCTGAGCTGCTGCGTGTCTGCCCGTTCTTTAAACACAATGCTCTCTCACTTCCTGTCCAGGACAGAAGCATCTTCCAGGTGGCGCGCCGACAGAACGAGACTCTGATGACACCAGCTTCAATGATGGCGCCACCCAGAGAGGAAGAGGGTCGTGGCACGTTCAGCCGCGGCGTCCAGGGGTTTTGGAGAAGGAGCCTTTGGGGGCCCAGGCTGCCCTGCGTTCGGTGCTGTCGGTGTGAGTTTCGTGTTCCATAATGGAGTTGGGAGGTAGGTTAAGCGCTTCCAGATCGAAATGATGTCCTCCTGAGAGCGGGGAGGCCACGGCCCCCAGATCTCCTCCCCAAGCATCAGCTGTTCCCGCAACATGGCCAGGATAAGATTCTCCCAGCGACGGGAGGCCAAGCCCTTCCAACGCCGAATCATCCACTCGCCACCATTTTTATTTGCGTCGTCCTCCCACGTGGGTTTAATTCCTTCTCTGAAGAGATGGAAGTCACTGTGGCCCCCCAGGTCCCCGGGGCGAACCGTGCGGCTATGAAACCTCCAGAACTGCCCTACAGAGACGAAGGTGCCACCTGTTTGATATTCTGTTCGCAGCTCTGTGGGCGCTGGGGGACCTCCTGGAGTGCCAGGAAGTATGGGTGTCCTGCAGGGGACGCGGCTGCCCTGACTCCTGTCCCGGTCCACTTTTTCCTTCTCACCATCTTTCTCTGTGACTGTGGGCCCCCCGTCTTCGTCTTTCAAGGCATCCAACTTGTTCCTCCTCTCACTGCCTAATACAGTCAAAATCATTCTTTTTTGTTATTGTTGTTTTTGAGAGATTTTTGCTACAGGGCATGTGCGCTCTCTGGAGAGACACAGAGAGACAGAAAGCGAGAAATCATCCCCCGCCCCACCTGCTGGGGGATGGCCACGCCACCATCCCTTCTTCTCCATTCTCCTCTCTGGATCTTGGGCACACGTGCACACATGCCCAGCGTGAGTTTTAAGCCACCAGGTCTGGGACTCGAACTGCAGGCGACTACATGGGAGTCCAGAGATGTAACCATTATGCCATCTGCTCATCCCAAATACATAATTACAAAAACCCCACCCTTATATTCCCTTTCAGTGAGAGTTCCAGAGGCCTACTGGGCCTCACTCCTGGCCAGCGTTGCTTCGGCCCCGTAACCAAAGTCTACCGCCCTGCCGTTCTCTCTGGGCCACCACCATGTAAAGTGAACCTCGGGGGAACCAGCAGTTAGCGTAATGGCTATGTCGCTGGACTCCCACGTAGTCGACCGCGGTTCGCGTCCCGGACCCGGTGGCTTAAAACTCATGCCAGGCGTGTGTGCGTGCGTGCCCAAGATCCCGAGAGGAGAATGGAGGAGAAGGGATTGTGGCGTGACCATCCCCCCTGGGGGGTGATTTCTCGCTTTCTATCTCTCTGTCTCTCTCTGTCTGTCTGGCGAGCGCACGCGCTCTATAGCGAAAACCTCTCCAAAAAATAAATAAATATATAAAATAAAAAAATAAAGTGAACCTCGGATCAGAAGTGCCTCAGCAGACACTTTACCTTTAGTTCAGCCCTTACTCCTTTTCAGTTTGGGAAATTCGTACTTTGTCTTCAAGCAGATGGGGAAACCGGTGACTCGTCCCTCCGAGAGGGTCCCTGCTCCGATTCACCCAGAACCTTCCTGTGCGGGCCAGCCTCACAGAGAATTGCGTTACCCCCGTGCCACCATCCAACTCCTTTTATTTTATATTTTAGCAGGAATTTTATCATGTTTTTGGGATGTTTTGGAAAAAAATTATAATAAAAGGATAGAGAAAGCTATAGGGACATGACTGACAAGCAGTCTCAACACCATGGAAGGGGCTGCCGTGAAAACTCAAGCTTCTCTTCTACTTTTCTTTTTTCCACCAGGGGGCGCATGCATGTGCCAGAAAAGAGAGAGAGAGAGAGAGAGAGAGAGAGAGAGAGAGAGAGAGAGAGAGAAAGTGCCCCCCAGGGAGGATGGTCGCTCCACAGTCCTTTCTCCAGGTCTTCCTCCTCTCAGGAATTTGGGCGCATTCACACGTTCACCGCGTGTTTTTCAAGCTGCCAGGTCCAGGACTCGAACTGTGTAGTTGGACAGATAGGATGCAGCTCCCCTAAGCACCATGCCACTGGCTGGCCCAACCAAGACTCTCAGGTTTCTTTTATTTTAGAATGATTTATTTAGCTTTGTTTATTGTTGTTAATTTGCTATAGGGCACGTGTCCTCACCAGGGAGAAAAAAAGCAAGTTGGCAGGTCCGGGACTCGAACTGTGGGCGGCCATGTGGGAGTCCAGTGCCTTAACTACCACGCCACCTGCCAGCCCAGGACTTTCAGGTTTTGAGATGGGAAAGTCCCCAGGAACCCAGGGCACACTGGCCCCGATGGATGCTCCCTCCTTCATGTCATCTGCCTTGAGTCTGAGGTATGACTGCCCATTGTCCACCCCAGCCCCTACCCCCAGATTTCCCACTTTCAAAGGTCCCTCCACTGAGGCTGTGACTCCACCATTCCCCGCCCAGCTGTGCAGAGGGCGGTTGCCCAAGGTGGCCCCGGAAGAGGCGCGGGTGGCTCTTGTCCGCAGGCCAAGTTCTGTCGGGAATGGCTGACGGAGATCAGCAGTCTTCCTCCACCCACTCAGCGCCGAGGCGGGTCTCTCCTCCCATCTGCCCCGGTGTCGGCAGGGATGCGGCCAAGCCATGGAGGGTAGTTAGGGGATGCCATGGACCCCCAAAGAGGTCCCAGAAGGCGGCACAAACTTAAATCCCCACCCTGAGTGGGAGCGAGACAGGTGTGTCCCAGAAGCTGGGGGTCCCCTGGTTCACACCATCTACTACACTGGGTGTTTATTCTGGGGTCTAGAGTGAGCCAGCGACCTAATTCAGTCCACCTCCCTCCCTTGCCCCAGGTAATTAATACAGAGTCTTTTTGTCTAAGTACTTTTTATTTTTTTTTTAAGAATTATTTTATTTAACTTTATTTATTTTTAATTTGACCAGAGAGGGGCAGAGTGAGGAAGAGAGAGAAAGTGAGAAAGCAAGCTGCCAGGTCTAGGATTTGAATCACGATCGACCATGTGGGGGTCCAGCACCCTTAACCACCACACCACCTGCCAGCCCCTCTAAGTGGCTTGCTTTCTTACTTTCTCTATCTCTCTGGTGAACACATGTGCCCTGTAAAAAATTTTAAATAATGATGATAAGTAATATCAAACAATTCTCTTTTTATAAAAGAATTATTTTACTTAATTTTATGTATTTGTTTATTTAAATTTAACTAGAGAGGGGCTGAGTGAAAGAGAGAGAGAGAAAGTGAGAAAGTAAGCCGCCAGGTCTGGGACTCGAACCATGGTTGGCCGTGTGAAAGTCCAGCGCCCTTAACCACCATGTCACCTGCTGGCCTCTAAATAAATAAAATAATATTTTTTGTAAAGAATTATTTTATTTAACTTTACTTATTTATTTATTTTAACTTGACCAGAGAGAGACAGAGTGAGAGAGAGAGGGAAAGTGAGAAAGGAAGTTGCCAGACTCTGGACTCGAACCACAGTCAGCCGTCCCTAAATAAAAAATTCTTTATAAAGTTTTCTATGGTTTCTCATGCTACAAGACTTTTCTTTTGATTTTTTAAATAAAACTGTAGTGATTACTTATTTTTTAATTTGACCACAGAGGGACAGAGCGAGTGAGCGAGGGAGCAAGAATGAGAGAAAGAGAGAGAGAGAGAGAGAGAGAGAGAGAGAGAGAGAGAGAGAGAGACACAGCAGGCCTCCAGGTGCAGGACTCGAACTGTGGTCTGCCATGTGGAAGTCCAGTGCCCTTACCAGCCCTATTTTTTTGTTTTAACCATATACCACGCTAAGGGGCCAGCAGATGGCATGGTGAAGGCAATGGACTCCCACGTGGCCACCCCTGGTTTGAGTCCCAGACCTGGCGGCTCACTTTCTCACTTTCCCTTTCTGTGTCTCGCTCTGGTGAGCCCACGTGCCTTATAGCAAATTAGAAAATAATTCTTTTTAAAGAAACCTTAAAATTCTAGGCTTGCAGGCCGTAAAACACGAGCAGCTGGCCATTGTTTGCTGACCCCTGACCGGACTGTGCCTGCACGTCCCGCTTTCTGCCCGTGGAGTAAAGGAAGTCCCCGAGTCTCCTAACGCCGGGTTTTCCAAGACCCGCCACCGGCCGGGCCGCGCGCACCTCCCCTTCGCCAACCCTCCGAGCCTCCCGCGCCTCCAGCCAGGCCCCGCCCTCTTTCCCTCCGGGGAACGCCCCCGCTGAGAAGCACCACGAGCAGCCAATGGAACGCCGCATGGCCTCGCGCCCCGCCCCCGGGGCCGGTTGGAGGCGGGCCTGGGCGGGCCGTTGAGAGGGTGGGGCGTGGAGCCTGGTAACCGTTGCTGGTAACAACGCCCCGCCCCGTCGCGGAGGGCGGGCGGACCGGCGGCTCGAGGCAGGCCGGCGGGCGGGCGGCGGGAGCCGGAGGAGGAGCGGCCGCCGCCGCCACCGCCGCCGCCATAGAGACTGTAGCCGTGGAGACTGTTACTTACCAACGGGGACCAACACGCAGCAGCCGCCGCCGCCGCGGGAGCCGCTGCCCGAACTCCCAGCCCGAACTCCAGGTGACCGATGCGACCGCCCCGGGCCCTGCCCGGCCGGGAAGTCCGGGGGGCGGCGGGGACCCCGCTCGGGGGGCCGGGGGGCGGCGAGCGCAGCCGCGCCGAGCACCCCAAACGCCCGGGTTGGCGCGCCCGCGGGACCTGCCTCCGCGCCGCGTCCCGCAAGCGCCGCAGAGTTTGGGGAGCCCCGGAGGGGCCCCACTCGCCGGTGGCCAGACTCGGGGTAGCTGCGGACCCGTCGCCTCACTTTGGACAAAACTTCCTATGGTGGGGCGTCCGCGGACCCCTCGCGCACTCTCATCTTCCAACTTGCTGGATGGAGGGGCGCCCCGGGAATCCGCTCCAACTTTGCAAAGTCCGCGGAACTGGGGGCTCCCGGGGCTCCTCTTGTCGCGTTCACTCTCAGGTCCGTGAGCCGGGAGCCCCCGAGGGTCCTCTCTTACCCTGACCCCCGAACTCCCAGAACTGGGGGCGCCCGGAGACTGGTCTTCTCACTTTTATCCCTGGACCCCTGAGTTGGGGGTGCCTGGGGACCCTTATCTCTCGTTTACTTCCCAAGTCCCTGAAATTGGGGCACCTGCCCTCACGCTCAGCCTCAGACTCTCTAAACTGGGGGTCCTCGAAGACTCCGTTCTCATCTGTACCCCCAAATTCTTAGATTTGGGGGAGTCTCCCGGTTCATTTGGACTCTCAGACATACTGAATTTGGGGGACTCCCTTCTCTTTAATAAAGAATATGTCACTTTTTCTCCCGCAAGCTCCCCGGGGTTCCTGGGAGCCCGTTTCTCACTTTTCACCCCAAATCCTCACGTTTCGGGCCCCTCAGACACCCGCTCCTCTTTTCCCTGTTGGCCCTCCCGTTCCTGAGTTTGGGGATCCCGGGTCGTGAGTCCTTCCTTGCCCCCCCGCAGCCCCGTCACACACACTCAGCTCCCCCTTTCTATTCTGATTTGGAAGTGAGAAAAGTTTCAGCAACGCGTCGTGGAAATGTATTAATTTATTATTTGTGTTAAAGAGCCCAGTGGCCCGGCGGTGTTTTCTCCGGAGCTGGTGCCAGTGCGTGTGTGTTTGTGTATTTAAGCCCCGCCCCTCCACCCCCAGCACACACACACACACACACACACACACACACCCTAAATGCGCCTTCTTTTCCTTCTCCGTCTCTGGGAGAAGCCTCCGGCCTCAGGCTCCCTCCCTGGGTCTCCCTACCCTGGTGGCTATTTCCAGGGGCCCCCCCCAGGGCCCAGCTGCCGGGACCATTCCAGCCGGGCAGCGGGGGTGGTTACCTTCCTATTTTAACCTCCTGGTTGCCCGGCAGGAACGGAGAAGGGGTTGTGCGGAGTCCAGCGCCGGCTGCCTCTCCCCCCTTCCCCCTCGGCCGACTTTGGGGTGTTTTTAGAATCGCCTTTCCCCCTGGTTCTTTCCTGGCTTCGTGCAGTTCGCTGTCAGTGCAGGCTGTGTCTCTGCACATCCCAAGTATCAAATCTCGTCCAAGGCTCATTCTCCTTCAACGAAGACCCCCCACCCAAGAAAATTAGAGTACGATCGCAGAGCATCCACAATAGGAGGTGTTGTGTTTGGGGCCCGTCCACTGTCAACGTGTTTTTGTTTTTGTTTTTTACTTCGTCCTCTGAAACATTGCTCTTATTCTCCGTCCTTCCTGGGTTGGGGCATTGGGTCTGTGTCTGAGTCACGTTTTGTTGCTAATCACTAAAAGCCCCTGAAACTGGCTGATGTATGAAATGGGGGCTGGTTCAGCTCTGGGTCTGGAGGACCAGGGCCAAGGGGCCAGCTCTGTGACAGTCTCCTGGTGTGTCAGGACATGGCAGAGGGCGGGAGAGCGTGGGCTGTTACTCGGGGTGTCTTTTCCCGGCCTCCTTCTAAGTGTCTTAGAAACCGCAGCTCAGTAGTGGGGGCCCCATCCTCATGACCTTAATCCCGATTTCTTCCCAAAGGCCCCACCTGTCAACACCGTAATTGATCACATTTTCATCCTTTCCATCCTGATATGATGGCTTAACCTGGCGTGGAGGTGGAGGCGGCTAGGTCCCACATAGCCGACTCCATGGTCCAGGTTTGAGTCCTGGACCCGGCAGTTTGAAAATTATGCCAGATGCATGTGTGTACGTGCCCCAAATCCTGGAGGGATAGCAGAGGAGAAGGGATTGCTGTGTGGCCATCCTGGGGGCGATTTCTTACCCCCTCCCAGTCCCCTGACGCTCTGGCAGGTACACATGCCCTATAGCAGAAAGAAAACAGATAGAAGGTGTAACGCACGCATTTCAGGAGGACATATTTGAACTCTAGTAGTGGGGGTATGTGTTCTGTGTCCCAGTCAAGTGTGAAGATTTGAATGAATTCCAAAGTCACCCGAGAAATGGTCGCCCACCTAGTCCGAGCAGAGAAGGAAGCATTCATGGTAAGTCCTTGCTCACTCCCCAAAGGATTCGAACTTCCTTCTTCCCCAGGGCTCCTTCATCCACACTCCCGGTAAGGACCGGCGGGGACTCGCCACTTATGATGGAGAAGTTAGCTGGTTATGGGGTATCTTCCCTGATGTGGTCAGGAATGAGCTCGGAAGTCTCCCGTCCCTGCAGTAGAAGCGATGCTTCGTCGCGTTAGCCATCTTGCTGCACTCACTGTCCCAGGGAAGCCAGTGAGTCGGAGAGGAGGGGACCAGTTGTCCGCGACCCGGACCGCGGAACCATGCCTTGGAAGCTCGGCTGCTCTTGCTTTCTGATCGCAGGGCATGGCATACCTTGGGGTGTGTGCCGTGCCCTTCATCTTGTCCGTATTCGCCACTGAAGCCCGTGACAGGATGGGTGGACGTGTAGGTGCTGGGGTTGTTTCATCTGGGTCTTTTCTCTCTCTCTCCTTTTTTTCTTTTTTAAGAATTATTTTATTTAACTTTATCATTATTTTCCAGTTTTATTTATTTATTTTTTTGGAGAAGTTTTTGCTATTGGGTGCGTGTGCTCGCCAGACAGACAGAGACGAGAAATCACCCCCCAGGGGGGATGGCCATGCCGCAATCCCTTCTCCTCCATTCTCCTCTCGGGATCTTGGGCACGCACGCACACGCGCCCGGCGTGAGTTTTAAGCCACCGGGCCCAGGAAGCAAAACACGGTCAACTACGTGGGAGTCCAGTGACATAGCCATTACGCTAACTGCTGGTCCCATTATTTTCCAGTTTTGATAAGAGAGAGATAGAGAAAGAGAGAAAAAGTGAGAAAGCTTGCCACCAGGTCTGGGACTCGAACCATGCTCAGCCATGTGGGAGTGTCCAGTGCCTTTAACTATCATGCCACCTGCTGGCCTCCCCCCTCTTTTTTTTTTAAGAATTATTTTTTAACTTTATTTATTTATTTATTTATTTATTTATTTTAATTTGACCAGATTGGAACAGAATGAGAGAGAGAGAGAGAGAGAGAGAGAGAGAGAGAGAGAAAGTGAGAGAGCAAGCCGCCAGGTCCAGGACTCAAACACAGTTGGCCATGTGGGAGTCCAATGCCTTTAACTATCATGCCACCTGCTGGCCCCCTCTTTTATTTTTTTAAGAATTATTTATTTATTTTATTTTATGTATTTTAATTTACCAGAGAGGGACAGAGTGAGAGAAAGAGAGAAAGTAAGAAAGCAAGCTGCCAGGTCCAGGACTCAAACCATGGTTGGCCATGTGGGAATCCAGTTTCCTTAACCACCACACCACCTGCTGGCCCCCTCTTTATTTTTAAGAGAGATTTTTGTTATAGGGTGCATGCACTCGTCAGAGAGACAGAGTGAGAAATAACCCCGCCAGGGGGATAGCCATGCTGCAGTCCCTTCTCCTCCATTCTTCTCTCGGGATTTGGGGCACACACGCACATGTGCCTGGTGTGAGTTGTACATTGCCGGGATCAGGACTCTAACCATGGTCGACTACGTGGGAGTCCAGTGACGTAACCACTACTCTATCTGCCGGTCCCTCATCTGGTCTTATCTCTTGAAGTCTAATTTCTGGCTTCACATTCGAGTTAAAATTTACTAATCAAAATATCTAGTTAATTTTACTAATTGGTTATTGAGTCAAAATTGTCAATCTGCTTGTGGGGTTCTTATAACGAATGATTATTTTGCCCATAAAATTCTAGGGCTGAAAAAAACCCACATATGTGTTTCTTTTTAATTAATTGAAGGCTGTCTGCTTATTTCGGTAATATGCCCCCCCCCGCCATACACTTACTTATTCGTAAAATAGGAAACTTTTTAAAAAGCAAAGGCAAGTTCTCAGAGAGACCATGTCGCTATCAGGACCCTCCCCGAGTGACGGAGAGGCAAGCCCGGTTCACGGCCCGGTCTCTGAGACGCCGGCAATCACATATCACTGCACGAGCCATGGGGACAGTCACACTGACTGGGGGCCGACGCGGACCTTCGGTCACCTTGTATCAGTTGGGGGTAGGTTTTGTGACCAACTGAGTGTGCCAAATGTAGAAAAAACCTTCCAGTTTTCAATGCAGGTGTGTGTGTGTGTGTGTGTCCCAGACCCCCATGAGCTGAGAGCTGGGGGGGGTCCAGGCATGGTGAGACCCTGTCCAGGGTGCTTTTCTCTCTCCCTCTCCCTCTCCTGCACACACATGCTCTCTACCATGAGATAATAAACTTAAAACAGAGCAGCCTGGGCCCGCCAGGTGGCGTGGTGGTTAAGGTGGCTGGATCCCGCACGGCCGACTATGTTGTTTGAGTCCTGGACCCGGTGGCTTGAAAAACATGCTGGGTGTATATGCAAGAATGCCCAAAATCCCGAGGAGAGTGGAGGAGAAGGGACTGCGGTGTGGCCTCTCCCCCACACAGTGATTTCTCACTTCCTGCCTCTCCCTATCCCTCCCCCTCTCCCTCTCTCTCTTTTCTCACTTGAGTGCATGTGCCCTATGGTTAAAAATAATAATAAAATTGGGAACCAGCAGTTAGCGTAATGGCTATGTCGCTGGACTCCCACGTAGTCGACCGCGGTTCGCGTCCCGAACCCGGTGGCTTAAAACTCACGCCGGGCGCGTGCGCGTGCATGCCCAAGATCCCTAGAGGAGAATGGAGAAGAAGGGATTGCGGCGTGACCATCCCCCCAGGGGGTGATTTCTCGCTTTCTGTCTCTATGTCTCTCTCTGTCTGGCGAGCGCACGCGCCCTATAGCGAAAAACCTCTCAAAAAAAAATAAATTAATTAATTAAATTAAATTAAAAAACCTTCCAGTTTTCAGACTTTTCTGGATGTCAGTGTTGTTACTGGGATTGTAGACTTAAGTGTTTTTTAAAAAGGCGTTCTGGTTTCCTTTCAGGGCTGTAAGTGGCCGCTAGCGCCTCCCCAGGACTCAGACGTATGTTCCCTTGGGGTACGAGCTTAAACTTGTTGAACGACTGAATGAATGAAACGGACACTGGGAATTAGGGAGAAAACTGAAGACTGTTTGGTTCTAGTCCGTTCTGTTAGTAATAACCGAAGCCTGGGGGTCCGAGGTCCTGGGGCGTATCCGGTGGGGCCTTGCAGAGTTCTGGCCGCACCAGGAGGGGAGAGCAGAGCCTCTGGGCAGTTACCCATAAGTCTCTCTGTTGTGGTCCCCCCTTCTTAGGCGCCCACCCCAGTCAAGTGACCCCTTGCAGGGCCGACCTTGCCAGACCATGATTGGTTCGTCCGAGTCCTCCCCCTCTTAATCCTGCCACGGTGGCCCAACACACACGTTTTTGGGGTACGTGTTCAAACTGTAGCTTCTTGGAAACCCCAAGGTCTGCAGAGGAGCAGGAGAACAGCGTAGGGGGGGTGAGGACGAGAGGCTGTGTGGGAAGTGGGGCGCAGGAGGAGGGTCTGCCTGAGGTTTCTGGGGCTTCTCTGCAGAAAAGGCCTGCCCAGTGCCTGCCGGGCACCTCCAGGTGGTTCTGGTGGGCCTTAATCTAGGCGCCCACCGAGGCCTCAGTGGTCCCCCAAGTCCCCGTCTTTGGGAGTCCGCCCTCCTGCCCCTCGGCGAGGGCCACACTGACTCTCCTCCTTGCTCAGGCCACAGCCCTGGAGAAGCCTTGACGTCTCTCTCTCCGGAGCCATCTGCAAGTCCGGTCGCCTCTGTTTTTGGTGGTTCCCTAGAATCAGATCGCCCCTCACCACCTCCCTGCCGGCCCCCGTGTGCAAGCCCCCAGCGTCTGCCCAGGGATCCCCTTGGCTGCCCCGCTGGTCTCGTGGTGGGGCCGCTGTTGGCACTTGGCAGCCCGTCTCAGATGAAGTGCTGGTGCATACCGCGCACCGTCCACCCCCAGGCACCCCTCTGCCCCCCAGTGGCCTCACCTCACGCCTCTCCAACCTGCTGGTCTCCCGGGAGTTCCCAGACCTCTGCCTGGACAGCCCCTTGCCCAGGTATTCGGAGGGCCCACTCCCCACTTCTTCCAGGCCTTTCTGCACGTCACCAGGTCACTCACACAGCAGCGACGCTCTCGGCCACTTCCCCGCTTCCTCTGTCTCCTCGGCTTTATCACTAGGGAACACCTTGCATGTTGCTACCACTGTCGCCTCGTTAGAAGGGCAGGTTGGCGAGGGGAGGAAGTGCCATAGGTTTGATTAACTGATTTTTTGGGTACCTTTTTGTTTGTTTTATTCGTGAGAGAATGCATGCGTGTGCATGCAAAGCGGAGAGACACGACCCCTCCACAGGGTCTGGTCCTGCCGGGGTCCCCTCTCCCCAGCCCTCCAGCTCATCAGTCCCTTGAGCACACGTGCGCACCTGGCGCATCTCAGTCGATCAGGCTGAGGCGCCGAACCCGCGTGGGCCGCGTGGCTTCCAGCACTGCGGGCTGGTGCTCTGCGGACTGCGCCGCTTAGACAGGACCTGTCTTCGCTCTTGTGTGAGATGCACACAGACATGACGCCTGCAGCATAGGGGAGGAGGAAACGAGGTGCTGTTACCTGCCACGTGTCGCCGGCTCTGAGACCCGGGGAGCCCCAGGCGCCTGGGTGGGGGCAGGGGAAGACTAAGGGCCAAATCCGGGTCGCAGTGCCGGGTGGGTGTTGTGGGCCTGGCCTGGGGCTGAGTGAGAAGAGTGAGATTGTGCGTCGCTGTGAACGTACTGGCTCTGGGTACGGTTTGGCATCTGTGACGCGGGTAACAGTAGCTGGTATGGTTGCTATATTACAGATCATTTCTATAAACTACTTAGCGTGGGCTCTGACACCTAATAGGTGCTTGATAAAGAGTAACCGTTAGGGGGATGAGCAGATGGAGTAATGGTTACGTCGTTGGACTCCCATGTAGTTGACTGCGGTTCAAATCCCGGACCCGGTGGCTTAAACTCACACCAGGCGCGTGCGTGTACGTGTCCAAAATCCTTAGAGGAGAATGGAAGAGAAGGGATTGTGGCGTGGCCATTCCCCCTGGGGGGTGATTTCTCTCCTTCTGTTTTTCTGGTGAGTGCACACTCCCTACAGCAAAAGTCGCTCAAAAAAGAAAAAAAGGAAGAATTGTTAGAGTTTTAGAATTTTTAAGGAAGAATTATTTAATTTAATGTAATTTATTAATTTTTATTATTTTATTTAACTTTATTTATTTACTTATTTTAATTTCACCAGAGAGGAACAGAGTGAATGAAAAAGAGAGATAGAGGGAAAATGAGAAAGCAAGCTGCCAGGTCCAGGACTTGAACCGTGGTCGGCCATGTGGGAGCCCAGTGCCCTTAACCACTGTGCCACCTGCTGGCCCCAATTTATTATTCTTTATAAATTTGACCAGAGAGAGGCAGAGACAGAGATACAGAGAGAGAGGGCAAATGAGAAAGCAAGCACCAGGTCCGGGACTTGAACCACGGTTAGCCGTGTGGGAGTCCAGTGCCTTAACCACCATGCCACCTGCTGACCCCAGAATTTTTATCGCCAGAGCCACATGCATTTACCAGTGAGAGAGAGTAGGGGGGAGAGAAGGCACCCTTCCCCCCAGTGGAGAGTGGTCACACCTAAGGATTTAGGTCAATCCTAAAGGATTTAGCTTTTGCCACCATTCCATCGGGATTTGGGGCACACAGGCACATGCATCCGGTCTGTTTTTCAAACTGCCAGGGCCAGGATTCAAACCACGGTCGGTCATGTGGGATCTAACTCCTTATGCACAAGGTTTAGCCACTGCTGCAGGGCTGACCCGAGAGTAACTTCCACGATTATTATTATTGTTATTATTATCAGAGTGAAGAAAGTGGCAAGTTGCTTGGGGGTCTCCAGTTGTTATTTTGCTGTCCTGATCAGAACCAAATCTACAGACGCTATCAGTAGGCGTGTCTTGCTTGACTGAGTAGGCGGTTCGGATCCCAGACCTGGCGGCTTGCTCGCTCACGTTCCCTCTTTTCTCTCTGTCTCTGGTGAGTGCACATGCCTAAATAGCAACTTTTACAAAGAAATAATAATAATGAATACAATGAGATAATTCTTAAAAAAAGAAATAAATAAGTCAAAGAAATCCACTGGCATGAATACATCACTCTGCCAGCCTAAGTATTTTGCCAAAGCAGAAACAGCCAAAAAGCTAACCTGACGTCCACACCCTGGTCGCACGCCCTGGCTGTGGCCCAGCCCGTCCGGACCTACTCCCCAGCGCTGAACAGCCGGCTCTGTAGGCAGAACTTACAGATGAGGATGTTTGCAAACCGCTCCCCTTCTCGGCTGTCACTGGTGCTGAGATACCCACACGGTCGGAGTCTGGAAAGAAGCCACCTGGAGCCGAGGCCCGGCCCGGCCGTCCTGCCAGGACTTGAACCGGCCACGCTGCTCCTCCCTGCTGCCCTCCTGGAAGCGCATTCCTGGTGGCTGATACACAGGCCCTGCGCTCCCCGCCCCGCCCTCTGCCCTGGCAGCTCTTTGGGCCTCTCTCCCGTGTCGGTGAGGCTGTGACTTTCTGAAAGCCTTGCTTGGCCTGCTGCTACCTGGAGAACACTCAGAGCCAGTGGGTCCCAGAGGCCGTGAGTCACTGACACCTGCCGTCCTGCGTGCTTTTAAGTGGAGAAAAAGGATAGAGCATTCAAAATACGTCGAACTTACGTGCCGTGGCCCGAGGGAGTGATTACTTGCCACTTTCTCTCTCACTCTCTCTCAGCGTCTCTCCTCGGATTAAAAAATAATAACAAATAAAAATAAATTTAAAATATTTAACTTTATTTGCTATTATTATTATTTTTTAATTTGACCAGTGAGAGCGAGAAAGCAAGAAAGCGAGCCCCCAGGTTCAGGACTTGAACCTCAGTCAGCCATGTGGGAGTCCAGCGCCTTAACCACCATGCTGCCAGCTGGCCCCATGTCAGAGACTTCTCCTCTGTGACACTGAGCAGTCAGGCCACAGAGTAGGCTGGAATGGTGCTGACTAGGTGACTGGTGTCCCACGGAGCTCTGGCAGAGGCGACGGTTGGTCTAGGACGGAACTGAGGAGAAGGGGAAGCGCCTTCCAGGCCGGGCAGCAGGTGCAGAGGTCCTGTGGGACCGAGGGAACCACCTGGTGGCCCAGGACAGGGGAGGCAGGGGGCGGGGAGGCTGTGGGGAGAGTGTAAGCCAGGCGGTCGGTAGGTCCTGCCTCCTGGGCTCAGACCGCGGTGTCCAGCCAGTAACTGGAACACCTGCTCCCGTTCCTCAGTCATTGGTCGCCCGCGGGGAGTCAAGCCCTGTCCCACGAGGTGGTGAAGACCAAAGATCGTCAGGGGACACTGCCCTCCGGGCCGTGCTGGATGGGCACAGCAGGGAGGCCGGCCCAGGTGTGGACGAGGACCAGGACTTGGGCTGCGTGTCCGGAGTGTGGGCTGCAGGCATCTGGGCCCAGGGACCCGCACACAGTGTCCAAGGGAGCTGGGGCTCGAGGGGCAGCTGGGGTTGGAGCTGGAGGGCCTTCGTCTAAGCAGGGCTGGGGCCACGCCCGCGGCCCGTGTGTGTAAGTAAAGCTTTATTGGCACACAACCACGAGCTTCGTTTGTGCGTTGTCTGTGGTCGCTTTAGTGCGACGGAGATAGGATGCGGCCTGCGGAGCCTAAAACACTTACCGTCCACTGCCCTGGCCTTCACGGAGCGGTTCCCAGCCGGGCCAGTGGAACCTGCCCAGAGGTGTGTGCTGAGCAGACCGGCTTTCTTTCCTTCTTTCCTTCTTTAAGACAGGGTCTCGCTGGGTGCCAATCCCCCTGCCTGAGCCTCCCGAGTCTTGGGGATTACAGGTGCATGCCATTGACCTGGCCTTTGGGTTGGGCTGGGAATCGAACTCAGGCCTCCCGTGTGGTCCCAGCCTACAGAGCAGTGTCTGAGCTGCACCCGGCACCGTGGCTGGGCCCACGCTGGAAGGCTTAGAGTCGAGTAGGAAATGCAGAGATTTGCGCTGCTGTCACAAAGGGGACGAGGGTCAGCCCTAAAGCGGAAGCTGCGGATGGCGAGGAAGACCGAGCCCTGAGCCCCCCGTGTTTGGGGGCTGCGTGAGGGGCAGTGAGGAGCTGAGGACATTCCTGGGCGGAATGTGACACTTGAAGTCTAGTTCAGGGGTCTGGAAGAAGCTTGCGGGGAGTGGGGAGTGGGGAGCCCTCGTGTGCCCGCTGGGGCCAGTTTCCCAGGAAGCAGCCGGTTTCGGGGTCTAAGGCTGAGGCGCAGCCCAGGCTAAAGGTCAGGAATAGAATGGGTCATTTCACTCGCAAATGGATGAGGTCACCCCAAAAGCGGGTGGAGAGAGCAGAGAAGGCCAAGCTCCGAGCTCCGAGGAGCAGGCAGTGAGGGAGAGGTGCGAAGGGAGGGGAGACCGGTCCATGTTGAATCGTGCCAAAACACACCTGTGACGCGTGCCCCCCTTGCGTGCTGCAGCATGCGGTCCCAGCGCAGCGCAGTCTCGCCACCGTCGGTCCAGGACTGTCTCCCCTGGACTCGGCCATCAATAGCTCCCCTCGTCCTCCCGGCCCCTCGCACCCCATCCTGCAGCCGGCCTGAGGGTCTGACTGCCCTGGGGACCCCGTGCGCAGAATCTCGCAGGCCTGTGTGACCTGTCTCAGCACAGTGTCCTAAGGTTCATGCCGTGAGAGCAGCGGGCACAAGTCCCTTCTTTTAAATATTTATTTATTTTTAAAGAATTATTTTATTTTAACTTTATTTATTATTATTTTCCTATTTGGCCGGAAAGAGACACAGAGAGAGAGAGAGAGAGAGAGAGAGGAAAAGTGAGAAAGGAAGCCCCCAGGTCCAGGAACTGAACCGTGGTTGGCCATGTGGGAGTCTGGTGCCTTTAACCACCACGCCCTCTGCAAGCCCCCCTGCTTTTTTATTTTAAAAAATTTGCTATACATCACGTGCGCTCACCAGAGAGATACGGAGAGAGAAAGAGAATGAGAATTCACCCCCAGGGCGGATGGTCACTCCTCCATTCTCCTCTCGGGATTTGGGCACGCACGCACACGTGCCTGGAGTGATTTTCAAGCCGCGCAGTCGGCTGTGTGGGATCCGGCCCCTGAGTCTCCACGCCGCCGCTGGTCTTAAAAGGTTGAATCCTATTCCACCTCTTGTTTGGCCTGCCCAGCGTTCACCTGCTGAGGGACACAGGGTCATATCCGCCTTCTGCCGAACAGAGGTTTGGAAGGGGCTCAGGGGGAGGGAGCGCCTGGAAGGGGGCTCAGCAGGCACAGAGGAAAGACTTCAGGGACTGAAAACGGCCAAGCCCGAGGTCCGAGCGGCCGGAGAGGTCAGGCTTGGCCGAGTCCCAGCAGAGAAAGGGTTCCGCCCCCACCCAATGCAGCAGGCGTGGCCCGTGAGCGCCCGGCCCCCTGGAAAGCTGTCCCCATCTGCCCACATCCTACCAGTGGCGCCCAACTCCATCCCCAAAGTCGCAGCGGCACTTAATTATGCTTTTTTTCTTTTTTTTTTTCAAATGCAAACTGTTTATCTTTTAGAAACAGTGCCATGTTTCCCAGGATACGTTTCTGTCCAGAAGGTGATCTGTGGGTAAGGCCTTGGAAGCAATTTCCAAAAAAAAAAAAAAATCTCCAACCCACAAAACTAGCCTGCCCCACCCGGCCCATGGAAACCCAGGGAAAACTCCAGGAAGAGCCGCCCCCTGCTCCCCATCCTCCTTAGGGGATAGAGAGACGGGCCTAGCCAGCCTCAGGAAATCTGTTTGACGTTTCAGACCCACAGAAAACAGATGAGAGAATGCACTTCCAAGGGCCAGCCGGTGACATGGTGATTCGGACAGCTGGTCCTCATGCGGTCAACTCACAGAGTTCGAGTCCTGGACACGGTGGGTTGAAAATCACACTGGACACATGTGCGTGTGTGCCCAAAATCCCAAGAGGAAAAGGGACTGTGGTGTGGCCACCGCCCCCCCCCCCCCGGGGGGGGTGATTTCTCACTTTTCCTCTCTCTCTTCCTGTCTCTGGCAAGCGTGTGCACCCTATAGCAAATTCAATGAAAAATAATAGTAATGTGCTTCCGGTTTTAAAAAATAATACTTCATTTCCTAGAAGGATCTCCCTCAGTGAGGACTTCTTTCTGTGAGGAGCTCTCTGGGGGTCTCCATTTATTCAGCAAATATTTGCCAGCCCTAAATACCGAACATCTGAGGTGCTTATAATTAGTTGGGTATCGGAGCGTATGCACGTGCCACCCCGTGGAAAGTTTAGCAGGAGGAGACACTACGGGCATTTTAAATGTTAGCGACCCTCGGCAGCTGCCGCTCGCAGCCCAAGTCAGAGCCTCGCTGGGCGTATTTCAGGAGCCATCGATGGTGTGGCCCTGCAGACCCTTCACGTGACAGACAGGACTGAGTGGGGAGTGTTTCTGGAAGCTCCGAATGACTCAGTCGCTCGCCTCGGTCCAGAAATGGGGTGTGTGTCATTGGCAGCTGTGCCTGGGGAGACTCCCTGTGCACAAGGAAAGAATCTTCCAGAATCAGACTTGCATTTGCTTCGCATGAAATCTTTTATATTCGTCCATCTTTGCGTCAAATGACAGGAACTCGTTGTGTTTATGGCCGAATGGTATTCCAATCCGCTCTTCCAGTCTGGAGCATTTAGGTTGAAATCGCCCCTGGGGGCGGGGCACGGCTGTGCCACAGTCCCTTCTCCTCCGTTCTCCTCTTGGGATTCTCGGCACACACACATACACGCATCCAGGATGCTTTTCAAGTCTGGGGCTCGAACCACGGTCAGTCATATGGGATCCACGCAACCTGCTGGCCCTCAGTATGATTTTTTAAAAAATTATTTTATTTAACTTTATTTATTTACTTACTTTTTTATTTATTTATTTATTTAATTTGGCCAGAGAGGGACAGAGTGAGAGAGAGAGAGACAGAGAGAGGGAAAGCGAGAAAGCAAGCTGCCAGGTCCAGGCCTCGAACCGCAGTCAGCCGTGTGGGAACCTAGTGCCCTTAACCATCACGCTGCCCGCCGGCCCCCATCAGTGTAATGTTTTTAAGGTTCTTTCTTGATGTAGCATGGGTCGCTGCGTCTCTCCTTTTTGTGACTATTTTATTTGTTTTTTGGGAAAAACAAAACAAAACAAAAAAGATGATGGTATGTCCCTTTTATGGTGGCCCACTCTTTTTACCTGCGGGTTAGTGGATCGCCTCCCCCTCACTGTGAGCTCCTGCTTCATTCCCTCTGCATCGCCGTGCAAGAATGCCGCGTGCTCTGGGGTGTTCAGTGAGCCGCTTACCGAGAGGCCTGCTGGTTATGCTCTTCTGCCTTTTTTTTTAAGAATTATTTTATTTATTTAAAATAATAATTATTTTCTAAACTTTAATTAATTAATTTTAATTTGACCAGAGAGGGACAGAGAGGGAGAAAGTGAGAAAGCAAACCGCCAGGTCCGGGACTCAAACCATAGTCAGCCACGTGGGAGTCTAGCGCCCTTCACCACCACACCACCTGCTGGCCCGTTTATTTCTTTTTCATTTGCCATAAGGCACGTGTGCTTGCCGGAGAAAGAAGGAAAGTGCGAAAGCAGGCTGCCAGGTCCAGGACTTGAACTGTGGTCAGCCTCGTGGGAGTTCCAGTGCCTTCACCACCACGCCACCTGCTGGTCCCTACCCACTGTGCAGCAGCAAGCGCCCTCATCCCCGTGCGTTTGTGCAGGCGTGTGCGACGTTTGCGGACTCTGGGAGGGTCTTCTTTCCTCGGGTGAGCCCCCTTCGGCTCACTGCCCACGCCCCACGCCTGCAGTTTAGGCGACTTCCGTCTTCTGTCCTGAGTGGTACCACTCTCTCCCTCACAGCACCGAGGTTCTTGATGTGTGTCCCCCCGTTCTTTGCCTCCCAATCTGTCCAGACGGCTTTTATTCTTGTAGGACTCGTGCTCACCGGAGAGAGAGAGCGTACCCTGGGGGATGGCCCCGCCACAATCGCTCCTCCTTTCCCTTCTCGGGATCTGGGGCATGCATGCACACATGCCTGGCATGTTTTTCAAGCTGCCGGGTCTGGGACTCAGACTGTGCAGTTGGCCATGTGGGATCCAGCTGCCTGAACCACCCTGCCACCGGCAGGCCCCAACCCAGATTCTTTGCCTTCTAAACATTTCAGAATCTCAGGTCACAGACCTTTTGATAAGGGCGTCTTCCCCGGGGAAGCTGCACCCTGAACTCCCCTCAGACCCGCAGCAGCCTCTCCCGGCCAGCCCTCCTGGACCTGGTCCCCGAGCTGTCAGATCTGCTCTGCCATCTCCAGCCCCTGCCATGGCCCCTGCCCACGTGTGCCCTCGGGAGGCCCCTGCGGGGCTGGCCACAAGTTCATGCCTGTTGCCCTTGGTGGCGCCACTCCTCACCTAGCAACGGCCTTCCCTGCCCGCGTATCCCCCGTGGGTAGGTGGTTTTAAGCTCTTTGCTGCCTTCATCCTCCGCCAAAGCGTTACCGGGCTCCTTCCTGCCAGGGCCCGCGCCGGCGGGTGTGCAGCTCGCTGGGCCCCATACTGCCATGAGCTGCCTCTGACATGCGCTCTGCCGCCAGGGCAGGGCTCAGCCCGCCCCCCAGCTCCCCGCCCGGGCAGGGCTCCCTCCGTGCCCGCTGACTTCTTACTGGAGCGTAGATCTTTACGCAGTTAAAACCAGCATTCCCGGGGCTGGGCGGTGACGCCGCAGTAATGCAGCCGGAGGCGGCGAGGTCCAGGGTTCGTGTCCTGGGACCGCTCTCCCAGTGTGCCCACGATCTGGGCTGGCTGAGGCTGGGAATGGACGCGGCCCGAGGACCCTGCTGGGGCTGCCTGTCTCTCTGTCACTTTCTCTCTCTATCTCTGTCTCTCATGGAAGAAAGAAACTTAAAAAAATTTTTCTATGACCCAATCCTGGATAAAGTCGTCCATTCTTTTTTTTTTTTTTAATTTATTTTAACTATTTATTGTTACTATTTTTTAATTTGCTACAAGACATACGTACTTACTAGAGAGACACAGAAAGAGAGAGAGAGAGAGTGAGAAAGCAAGTCACCAGGTCTAGGACTCAAACCACGGTCAGCCATGTGGGAGTCCAGCACCTTAACCACCACGCCACCTGCCGGCCCCTTGATGTTTTTTCTTTTATAAGGATGTGATTCCCGTTCCGGAGGGCTCCGCTCTCATGGTCTCACTGCCTCTCATACCTCCGGGCGCCTTCCACTGGGGGCCAGGTCAGCCATGGACTTCGGGGCCCCAGTCTGGAGCAGAGAGGCAGGGTGGGTGGGCCATGAGGGCCGTCCTCTCCTCCCTGTGCCCCAAACCCTGGGCCCTCCTCCCTCCAGACAGGGCAGGAATGGTCTCGCTCCCGGGGCGTCCTCGACCCACTGAACACTGGGGCTTCTCGAATGTTATCTGTAATGGCATGGCCCCTGGACACCTGTCCATCCGTGTACCCGGGATTACGTTAGGCCGTCCCTCGGGGACAGGAGCCCCAACGTTTGGGCCGAATATAGGGGTGAGCAGACCAGCCCATGGTTCAAATCCAGCCCTGCCCCGTGTGTAGTCTTTGACAAGAATGGGATGGGAAACGATTCTAACTAGTTAGAAAATAAACCGAAGAAGAATATCTGAGGACTCGTGAGCTGATCGGCACGTCCCCTCTCGATGTCCGTAAGTCAGGTTTGATTGGCACACAGCGCGGTCGTTCGTGGAGTACCGCCTACGGCTGGGTTTGTCCCGAGGGGGCACGGAGCAGGCTCGACCGTCAGGCCCCTCACGGAGAAAGTTCGTCAGCCCCTGGTCGAACGCAGCCCGGCTATGTCTGCCGAACACTCGGTGTGAATAACTTCACGTGCGGGCGTGTGTCCTGATGTTGAGGTTTACAAGGCCCCTTGGGGGGGCCACCAGGTGGCATGCTGGTTGCAGTGCTGGACTCCCACATGGCCGACCATGGTTCAAGTCCTGGAGCTGGTGATTCGAAAATCACCCCGGGTGTGTCCCCCAAATCCTAGGAGGAGGGGCCGGCAGGTGGCGTGGTGGTTAAGGGCTCTGCACTCCCACGTGGCTGACCACGGTTTGAGTCCCAGACCTGGCGGCTTGCTTTCTCGCTTTCCCTCTTTCCCTCCCTCTCTGTCCCTGGTACTAAACAGAAGGGCTGGGGTCCTCCAGTGGTGTCTGTACGTCTGTCGAGTGGTGTGATCAGCTATAGACAAACTGCCTTTGAAGATAACAGCAAGGGGGGCCGGCAGGTGGTGTGGTGGCGGAGGCACTGGGCTCCCACTTGGCCGACTGCAGCTTGAATTCCAGACCCAGTGGCCTGCTTTCTCGCTTTCCCTTTCTGTCTCTCTGGTCAAATTAAAAAGTAATAATAATAATGGGGCCGACAGGTGTCGTGGTGGTTAAGGGCGTTGGACTCCCACATGGTCGACCGTGGTTTGAGTCCTGGACCTGGTGGCTTACTTTCTCACTTTCTCTCTCTTTCTCTCTCTCTCTGTTTCTGATCAAATTAAAAAAAAATAAATAAAGTTAAATAAAATAATTCTTTAAAAAATAGTAACAAATAAAATTAAATAATTCTTTAAGAAGAGAAAATAGCAGTAAGGAAGTGCACCCTCGAGAACAGGGTAGGAGGGAGGTACAGATGCGTACCTGTCCACCGTTGCATGGGGGAGACAGAATTCACATCAGCTAATTTCCAAACGTGCTTTCATGGTGCTCTTTCTGGCCAGAATAGAGCCTCGTGTGTTCTTACTACACTTTAATTACTTGTTATAATATTTGATTTTGGGACCGGTACAGGGCATAGTGGTTATATCACTGGACTCCCACATAGTTAACTGTGGTTCAAATCCCGGACCCAGCAGCTTAAAACTCACGCCAGGCGCATGTGCATACATGCCCAAAATCCTGAGAGTAGAATGGAGAAGGGATTGCGGCATGGCCATCCCCTCTGAGGGGTGATTTTTGCTTTCTGTCTCTCTGTCTCTCTTTGTCTCTCTAGTGAGTACATTTCCCCTATAGCAAAAATCTCTCTCTAAAAAGAATAATTTGATTTCAGCGAAGGTGTCAAGACCATTCAATGGGGAAAGGACAGCTTTTTCTTTCTTTGAAATAATTATTTTATTTTTTATTATCATTTTTCAATTTGACCAGAGAGAGACAGAGACAGAGAGAGAGGGAAAGTGAGAAAGCAAGCTGCCAGGTCCAGGACTCAAACCGTGGTCAGCCATGTGGGAGTCCAGCGCCTCAATCTCCACGCCACCTGCTGGCCCCAAGGGCAGCCTTTTTAATAAGAGGTGTTGGGAGAACTGGATCCCCACGTCCAAAGCCAGCCCATCGTGCTTGCTCACGTAGTGCCCCGCAGCACCGAAGCCGCACGGGAGGGTCCCGGATTCACATCCCCAGGTCCACCTGTAATGCTGGCTGTGCAGCCCATGCCCACGACCCTGGCTGGCTGAGCCTGGCGGGCCACAGACTGGAGACCCAGCTGGGGTGCTGGCTCCTCTCTCTGTCTCTCTCTCATGGAAGAAATTAATAAGTGAACTTAATGCCTTTGGGCCTTTATGTTATATCGTATGCAAATTTAATTCAAAATTAATCAAAGATTGGAACCAGCAGTTAGCATAATGGCTGTGTCGCTGGACTCCCACGTAGTCGACCATGGTTCGCATCCTGGACCCGGTGGCTTAAAACTCACACCGGGCGCGTGTGCGTGCGTGCCCAAGATCCCGAGAGGAGAATGGAGGAGAAGGGATTGCGGCGTGGCCATCCCCCCTGGGGGGTGATTTCTCGCTTTCTGTCTCTCTGTCTTTCTGTCTGTCTGGAGAGCGCACACGCCCTATGGCAAAAAAACCTCTCCAAAAAAAAAAAATTAAATAAATAATCAAAGATCTTAACGTAAGTGCTAGAACGATAAAACTCTTAGAAGAAAACATGGGGGCATCTTCGTGACATGGGCTTGGGCAGTGCTTTCTTGACTGCGAGAACAGAAGCGTCGACAGCAGCATCGGAAACAGACAAGGTGGGCTTCACCCAGACTACAGACTTCTGTGTGTCAAAGGAATCGACAGTAAGAAGGCAACCCAAGGAGTGGGGGAAAATATCTGCAAATTATGTCTAACAGAGGGCTATGTCTAAAAGCCAGTAGATAGAGGAACCCTGTAATTTGGGGCGGGGGGGGGGTGGTGGAAAAACCACCCAATGAAAAAATGGGCGAAGAGGGGCCTGGCAGGTGGAATAGTGGTTAAGGCCATGGATGCCCACAAGTTTGACTGTAGTTTGAGTCCTGGGCCTGGCGACTTGCTTTCTCTCTCTATCTCTCTCTGGACAAATGGAAGAAGATGAAGAATAAATAAAAATTGGGCCAGCAGGTGGCATGGTAGTTAAGACACTGGATTTGCACCTGGCTGACTGCAGTTCAAATCCCAGACCTGGAGGCTTGCTTTCTCACTTTCCCTCTCTCTCTCTGGTGAATGAAAAAATAAATAAATAAATAAATAAATAAATAAATAAATAAATAAATAAAATTAAAGATCTAATTCTGAAAAAATGAAATGAAATGAATAATTCTTAAAATTTTTATGTAAGTGCCGGCAGAAGGCATAGTGGTTGAAGCACTGGACTCCCACATGGCTGACCATGGTTTGAGTCCTGGGTCTGGTGGCTTGATTTCTCACTTTCCCTCTCTGTCTCTGTCTCTCTCTGGTTGAATTTTAAAAATAATGATAATGATGATGAACAAAATTGAGTAAAATTATGCTTAAACGTTTTTTTTAAATGGGCAAAAAATGGGAATAGATATATTTTCAGAGGACGCAAGTGACCAATAGGACGAGGAGAGAAACTCAACACTTTAGTCTTTAGGGAGATGAGAGTTTAAACTGCAGTGAAATGCCCCTTTACAGGTATCAGGGTGGCGATTATGAAAATAAAGGAGGACAGGAGGGGCCAGCAGGGGACGTGGTGATTAAGGCAAGGACACTCCCACATGGCCAACCATAGTTCAAGTCCCGGACCTGGTGGCTTGCTTTCTCACTTTCCCTCTCTCTCTGGTCAAATGAAAATAAATGAATGAATAAATTAAAAAAAAAAAAAAGAAAAAGAAAAAGAAAGAAACTGTCTTAAAAATAAAAAGAAGAAGGAAAGGGAAGGAAAGAAGGGGGAGAGAGAGGCGCCGTGGAGGACGTGAAGAAATCGGGACCCTTGTGAGCTGTCGTGGGAGTGTAAAATGGTGCAGCAACTCTGGGAAACGGGAGGGCAGCTCCTCAAGAAATTGAAAATAGAATTCCTATCTGATCCGGCAGTTCTACTCCCAAGTGTGTACCTGGGCCACGGACAGATGCGTGCACACCCACGTTCACAGCAGTGTGGCTCACAATAGCCAAGAGGTGGGCACCACCACCCGCGTCTGCCGGATCATGGTTTAGACAGTTTGGTGCGGCCACAGCGGAAGGTAGGACTCGGTCTGAGTAAGGGAGTTGTGGCACCGACGGGACGTGGACGAGCCCGGGGACGTTACGTGAGTGAAATAAAACCAGCCACAAAACGAAAGATGAGGGCCAGCCCGGCAGGGTGGCTAAGGCGGCTGGATCCCACATAGCTGACCACGTGGTTCAAGTCCCGGACCTGGCAGCCTGAGAAACACGCCGGGCACGTGTGCCCAGAGTCCCGAAAGGAGGGGAAGACCCGGGAGAGGGGATTGTGACGTGACTATCCCCATAGGAGTGCTTTTGTGCTCCGTCTCCCCTGTGAGCATGCGTGCCCTGTGGCGGATTTATAAAATAAATAAGGTAGACCAAGGGCAGATGCTTTGTGATTCTACTCACAGGTCCCAGAGAGACCGGAGGTAGAACGAGAGTGGGTGGGGAGTGAGTTTGCTGGGGACAGAGTTTCAGTTTGGGAAGATGAGAAAGTTCTGGGGGGAGGGGGGGATGGTTACCAAAAACGGAACGTACGGCCACTGAATCGTGCACTTAAAAGGGGTTAAAATGGTAAACTATATTAGGTAGACCTTGCCACAATTTCTTTTTTTTTTTTTTTTTTTTGGTGAGGTTTTTGCTATAGGGCGCGTGCGCTCGCCAGAAAGACAGAGAGAGACAGAGAGACAGAAAGTGAGAAATCACCCCCCAGGGAGGATGGCCACGCCGCAATCCCTTCTCCTCCATTCTCCTCCCGGGATCTTGGGCACGCACGCACACGCGCCCGGCCTGAGTTTAAGGCACTGGGTCCAGTCGAACACTGGTCGACTACATGGGAGTCCAGCGACATAGCCATTATGCCATCTGCTGGTCCCACACAATTTCATTTATAGCAATAAAAAATAGCGTAGCCCCACTGAATCTCCCAGTATCACATCCGTAAGCAGCGTACCTTTTCACAGTTGGGGACAGGTAAGTCCCGCTGCTCTCGCCAAGCCAGAGGCTCGTAGCTTAGTACAGACCCTCCACGCTCTTGCGCATGGTCAGAGCTGAGTGACAGGGTGACGCTCGTTGGGAGGGTTCTGCTTCCAAGCACAGTAGAGGGGGCAGCACGGGCCCAGCAAGGACCAGTTCTTGGGCACTCACAGATGGGCCGACCCACACCAGCGGCCGAGGGCCCCCTGCCCTTAGCGCTGGGGTGCGGTGGGTATGTGTGCTCGGCGTGTTCGGGGAGCTGGGGGTGGGAGGAGTATGGAAAGCAGCCTGGCCAGGCCGTGGCGGTGCATGCTCCCAAGTCACTGTGGATGTCTTGGTGGGGGGGACCATACGGGAGACCCAGGTTCAGTTCCTGGTCCGACCTAAAGATGGGGCACCATGGCATGCCCCTGTAAACCCAGCCACCCGGGAGCAGAGGCAGGAGGGTTGTCGGTTTGAGATTGGCCTGGGCAGCACTGCTGAGACGCTGTCTGAGAAAAGAGCCCCGTGTGTGGCATGGCCCTGTGTCCCAGCCGAGAGGCTGAGGATTGTTTTTTTCCGTTAGATTTTTGCTATAGGGAGTGTGCACTTGCTGGAGAGACAGAGACAGAGAGACAGAAAGCAAGAAATCTCAACTCAGGGCTGGGGGGATGGCCATGCTGCAGTCCCTTCTCCTCCATTCTCCTCTCGGGATTTTGGGCATGCACATACATGCAACCAGCATGAGTTTCAGCCCACTGGATCTGAGACTCAGACTGCAGCCGACTACGTGGGAACCCTGCGATGGAACCATTACACCATCTGCTGGTCCCTAAAATAAATAATTCTTTATGGACCAGCAGTTAGCGTAATGGCTATGTCGCTGGACTCCCATGTATTCGACCACGGTTCGAGGCCCGGACCCGGTGGCTTAAACTCACGCCGGGTGCGTGTGCGTGTGTGCCCAAGATCCCGAGAGGAGAATGGGGGAAAAGGGATTGCGGTGTGGCCATCCCCCCTGGGGGGTGATTTCTCGCTTTCTATCTCTCTGTCTCTCTCTGTTTCTCTGAGGAGCATACACACCCTCTAGAAAAAACCTCTCCAAAATAATAATAAAATAGATTTTGGATAATGGCATTTGTAAGTCAGTAGGAGCAATCGACGTTGAGTCAGTAAGCGTGCTAATGTTTGTGTGCCGCGGCGATTTGCCAAGGGTATAATTACCTGCATTAAAAATTTGTAGAAGCCCTCATTTGCTTGGGTGGGAATTAAATACTTAATTACTGAACCCTTCATTTAATGGTGTCGTGTTACTTGGCTTTTTTATAAAGTGATATCATTTCTGAGTTTCCACACAGGTCTCAAAAACAGTGTGAAAACGTTCCATATAGTCCATGCCGTGGGGACTTCCCCCCTCCGTTCCCTGCTTTCACTCTTTCTCCCAATAAAAAGAATGCTTTGGGGCCAGCCCTGTGGCCTACAAGTTAAGGGAGCTGGGTCCTACACGGCCAGTCGCACGGTTTGAATCCCAGCCCCGGCAGCCTGAAACCCGACGTGTGTACACGTGTGTGTGCGTGCCCCAGACCCCGCCGGCGTGGAGAAATGGAGAAGGGAGCGTGTGACCACGCCCCACAGAGGGGCTTCCTCCCTCTGCCTTCCTCTCTCTCTGGCGAAGACACGTGCCTTCCAGTAATTACAAAAAAAGAAACGAAAATTTCTGTCTCATCTTGGTCTCGGTTTCTATGAGGCCAGCACTGGTGGTGATAAAATGGTCTTTCCGGATCTCCTTGAGGTCTGTTACGTATCTTCTAGTACCACAGGTGTTTGGGGGCATATGTTCACCCTACAGATCCCTGAGGACCCTCTGTGTCCCACACGTCATGGATCTGGGACTTCTCGCCCAGAGATTGTGTTGCATTTTTAAAAATTATGTATTTTATTTTATTAATTATTGTTATTTTTCAAATATGATGAGACAGAGACATAGAGAGAAAGGGAAAATGCGAAAGCAAGCCGTCAGGTCCAGGACGCAACTGCGTGGGAGTCCAGTGACGTAACCACTGTGCCATCTGCTGGTCCCCACCCCCGTCTAATCTTACAACATTTCCCTCTCCCTCACTCCCTGACGGAACGCTGGATCTGCCACTAGCAGCCCTAGCCCCCGTTTTCCAGACTACCGGGGCTGGGATTCGAACCGTGCAATTGGCCATGTGGGATCTAGCTCCCGTAGCTAACTCTAGGCCCCGGCAACCACAGGCCCAGTCTCCGCTGCTGTGGACATGCCTGTCCCAGATATTTCAGGTCAGTGGAGTTACACGGCACGTGTCTGCCGTCTTCCAGTTAATGTGACTTTTTTTTTTTTAGAATGATTTATTTAATTTTACTTATTCATTCATTTATTTTAACTTGACCAGAGAGAGAGACACACATACACAGAGAAAGTGAGAAAGCAAGCCACCAGGTCCGGGTCTCGAACCCTGGTCAACCATGTGGGGGTGTCCAGCGCCTTAACCACCATGCCACCTGCTGGTCCCAAGGTAATATAACATTCTGACGGTCCATCTGTGTTCTCACCTGTGTCCGTGCTTCGTTCCCTTTTGATGGCTGAATAGTATTCCACCGCATGGATGGAGTTTTGTCTATCCATGGCACCTGACAGGCAGTCTGGCTGGCTCTGCTTTGGGGCTATTACCACTAATAACACCACGTGATCATGGGTGTGACAGCACTTTTGGGCACGTGTGTATTGCTGTAGGATACATTTTTAAAAGTTATTTTATCCGACTTTATTTAGTATTATCAAGATTGAGTTTGACCAGAGAGAGACGCAGAGAGAAAGAGGGAAAGTGAGAAAGCGAGCTGCCAGGTCTGGGACTTTGAACCCCGGTTCACCACATCGGAGTCCAGCGCCCCAACCACCTCGCCACCTGCCGGGGCCTGTGCAGGATCAATCCTGAGAAGGGGAACATACATCATGCCCAGTGAGCCCTCCGTCTCTGTGGCTTCGGGCCTCCATGGGTCCTGCAGGAGGCCGGGAGGCCATGTTCTGCAGGCAGACCCTGCTCTCGGTGGGTGGGGGATCATGGCAGAGCCCCCCACTGTGGCCTCGCAGTCAGCTCCCGCTCGCAGGCTCACGGTAACGGTGCAGGCGACCTGGCCGGTCTTGGATTTAGCACTGGAGGAAGTCGCAGACTTCAACGCGCTTTCTGGGAACTCACAGCGAAGAAGAGGAAAGCGCTTCAGTTCTTCTGGAGGGACTAAGGGAGTTGGGTGGCCCCCTGGTCACCCTGGGAGACCTCCCTGGGAGGGATGGCACCGAACGCAACTGCCGGTCACGCTCCGGCAGGCTCGGGCGTGGGCGACGTTGCATGCGGCAGTGCTCTGCACGGTCCCGGGTCTGTGGGAGGACTGGGTTCCGAGGACGGAAAACAAGGTCGACAGAGACGTTTCCGTCATGGGAGTGCGGCCACGTTCACCTGGAGGCCTGCTGCGTTTGGCAAGACGGCAGGAGAGAGACGGTACGACGTATTTGTTTAGAATCATGACCCCCGGGACCAGCAGATGGCATGCTGATTACGTCTCTGGACTCCCGCGTAGTCAATCATGGTTCAAGTCCTGGACCTGGCAGCTTAAAACTCACGCCGGGCACATGTGTGTGCTTCCCAAGATCCCGAGAGGAGAACAGAGGAGAAGGGATTGCGGCGTGGCCATCCCCCCTGGGGGGTGATTTCTTACTTTCTGTCTCTCTGTCTCTCTCTCTCTTTCTGGCAAGTGCACGTGCCCTGTAGTGAAAACCTCTCCAAAATATAAAAAAAAGATGAACCCCACAGGTTGGCCTCCAGTGGAGAGGGCGTGGAGCAGGGGACTCCCCAAAAAGCCTTTCAAGGGGACTCGTTCTGGAAATCACACGTGGCCTGGAGCGTGGCTGCCTCGAGTCTCGGCCGCGTGAGTCGGTGGGCACTGTGGCTCCAGCCAGCGGTTTTTGAAGCTGCTTTATTCATTTGTCCCGCGGATGAGAGAGGCAGAGGCCGAGAGCACCCCACAGCACCTCGACTCCAGGTCTCGGGCACCCGGGACGCCTGCAGACGGGAACCCTCGGCCTCGCCCAGCGCGCTCACTGCCGCGGCGCCGTCTGGCCACCTCGGGAGCGTTTCTCGAGCCTGTACTGTGTGCTCAGCTGGCAGTCACCTCCGTGCTTCGTAGTTTTCAGTTTTCTCTTCTCTTCTCTTCTCTTCTCTTCTCTTCTCTTCTCTTCTCTTCTCTTCTCTTCCTTTTCTTTGTTTTATTTTGCTATGGGGTATACGTGCTGGCCAGAGAGAGAGAGTGAGAAATCACCCCGCGGCGGCGATGGCCGCGCTGCAGTCCCGTCTCCGCTGTCCTCTCAGGATTTCGGGCACGCACATGCGCCCGGTGTGATTTTCAGGCCGCCAGGTCCGGGACCCAGACTGCCCCGTGAGCTGTGCGGGGGCAGCCGCCTTGGCCCCACACCACTGCTGGCCCTGTAGGCTTCGTTTGATCGGATTAGACATAACCCCTGAGGCAGAGAGAATTCTTTTCTTCATGGTGGATGAAGAAATGGAAGCTCAGGAGGGCGTAAGTCCCCAGCGAGGAAGTGGAGGCCCGGGGTGTCGTGCGTCGTGTTTCGGGTGGCGTCCCTCACCCTGTGCTCGCCTGGTCTTCGTCCTCTCCTCTGCCTGGGCCTCCTTCTGCTCTCGACCTCTGACCTCGAGGAGGGACCTCTGTCCTGCTCTGTCTGCACCCACTCCCGGCCACCTCGCCCAGTCGCTGGAGTGGGGACGCGTCCCCTGACCGTGGTCTGTCTCCAGCCCGGCCGCTGCCCTGGCTTCCTGACCTGCTGCTCCCGGGGCAGCCGCCTGTGTGTGACGGACACCTCCGACTGCACACGGCCAGGACCCGGCCACGAGCTCGTCGGCCTTGGCACTGCGGTTCCACTCTCTGGGCGCTTAGCCCTGAGGTTGTCTGCCCAGCTCCCCTCTCTCCCGCTGACTCCATCTCAGCCGCTCTGACAAACCCGGCTGTCTCTGTCTCCTGACCCCGACTGTCTGGGTCACCCGGGCCACCGTCACCTCTGTCCTCGCCGTCCAGCCTTGGCCTTCGCGTCTGTTGAATGTTGTCCACTGGGAAGCCATCGAGGCCTCAGGGCAAGCCAGAGCGTGTCCCCGTGCCCCAAGCCACAGCTTATGCCGAGGAGCCTACCACGGCCCCTGCTCGGCACCCGCCCCGGCCTTAGCTGTGGGCTGCTGTGACTCGGTGTCACAGGCTGGGTGGCCGCAACCACCAGAGACGAGCGCCCACGGCTCTGGAGGCTGGAAGTCCAGGCACAGGGCGGCAGGGTCGGCCTCGGGCGGGGGCCGTCTTCCGGGTTGCCGGTGGCCGCCTTGCACTCTGTCCCCGTACCCGCACCGAAATCAGGTCAGGGCTAAAGCCAGATGGCAGGCACGTGGAGCGAGGAAGGGAGGGACGCCTGTCTGGCACCGCGCAAGGCAGAGAGAGCGGGCAGCCCCTGCAGGAAAGGCCCGGCCTCCCCAAGGTGTGCCTCACGTGAGTTTGCGTGGGTGGTTTTCTTTTTTCTTAAAATAATATTATTTATTTTGGGCTCAACAGATGGTGTAAGGGTTACATTGCTGGACTCCCGTGTAGTACGCCACAGTTCGACTCCTGTACCCAGCGGCTTGAAATACACGCCGGGCGTGTGTGCGTGCGTGCCCCAAATCCTGAGAGAACGGAGGAGAAGGGATTGCGGCGTGGCTATCCCCCTGGGGGGCGATTTCTCGCTTTCTGTCTCTCTGTCTCTCTCTAACGAGCGCCCGCGCCCTATAGCAAAAACCTCTCCAAAAAACCCCAAAAAGGTGGTGTTACATTTGCTTAAGTACACATCAACTTTATGCTCTTTCCTCCCATATAATACTTCAAAATGTATTTCTTCTAAAAATTAAAAATTATTTTCTTTAAAAAGAAGAAGCAGCCCTGTGGCCCTCACTCAGGGCCAGATCTGCTTCATTACCGTAACCGCAGCCTGAAGTCCTAGCCCTGTCCGGGGCCATTACGATGGCAATGCACGCCCTGTCGCCCCAGCCCAGCCCCGTAGAAGAGACATACCACTTTCCATCCCGGTTGGGAGCTGCTGTCTTCCTCTGGCCCCGGCTGGGCGTCACCGTCAGGTAGTGGACGGAGCCAGCGAGCTTCCTGGGGGCCACGTCCTGATGGCATCGCCGGGGCCGGGGCTCCCACGTGCGTCCAGTCAGCTCACAGCTCCCCGCTCGCCTTCCCCCAACACGGGTGGCCCCCTCGAGCCACTGTGTGTGAACCCACGTGTTGGAGGGTCTGCCGTCCTCAGCACGTGCTTCACTGCCACCCTCTGCCATCTGCCCAGGTCACCCCGTGGCCATTTACAATACAGTAGATTTCCCAGCCCGCCCCCACCCCCATTGGCCAGAGGGTGCATGCACTGACCAGAGAGAGACAGAAAGAGGCGGGAGGGAGGGAGGGAGGGAGGAAGCACCCCCAGGGGGGATGGCCATGCTGCAATCCCTTCTCCTCCATTCTCCTCTCGGGATCTTGGGCACGCACGCACACGTGCCCAGTGTGAGTTTTAAGTCCAGGTCTGGGACTCGAACCGTGGTTGACTACGGGAATCCAGCGACGTAATCAACTGCTGGTCACTAAGTTTATTTATTAAAAGAGAGAGAGACAGACAGACAGGCACCCTGACAGGGCCCACTGCGATCTTCCCCCAGAGTCACAGGTGTGCCCCATCTGTTCTGGTCACCCCGGAATCCAAACCCCAGCCTCCCATGGGTCCCCCGAATCGCATAACAGCACCCCTTCATCTGAACCACCCTGGCCAAAAACATTTAACACTTTTAAGATTTTTGTTTTTTGGTAAGAATTATTCATTTTATTTATTTATTAAATTTGACCAGAGAGAGACAGGAAAGAAAGAGACGGAGTGAGAAAGCAAGCTGCCAGGTCCAGGGCTCAAACCATGGTCAGCCGTGTGGGAGTCCAGCACCTTAACCACCACGCCACCTGCTTTTAAGGTTTTAAGGGTGCCATACTTTTTAAGTTTTAAAACTATGTCCCTCCAAGCTTTTGACGTAATTTGCTTTTCTGAAGCAGAATTGATCTTAGTGTAGCCTCTTGGCATAATGATGACTAATTAGCTGAGAAAACCCAAACACCTCCAACTCACCCCTCTTCGGGTTCAATTAGAATAAGCTGTCTAACAAAAAGACGGTGTTGCCCGTTTGCCAGAGCACACCGAGGTTCGCTGTGGGTGACTTCGCCGGGGACAGAAATAGAATGTCCTTTTGTCCTCGCCGCGTTGGACGGCGGGTTTGAGATGAGGACAGGAGGTGACAGAGAGCACACGTTTCTAACTTTGTCCCCCGTAGTCGCGTCTCCTCTGCAGTCCCTGTGTCTGGCTGAAGGGCTCTCTGGCCCGACTTTCTCGACGGGGCCGGTGGAGCGGTCAGTGCCCCGGAGACGGTGGCCACCGTGTGAGCAATGAGGGCCGGCCACAGCCTGCTGGGTAAGAGGACGGAGCGCCAGCCTCAGCCGGACCCCAGTGCGTGCGCCCCGATCTCGGCAGGACGGAGAAGTGGAGAAGGGACGGTGGCAGGACCACCCCCGGGGGTGCTTCCCCTCCTCCTCTCTTCTGTCTCTGTCTTTCTCTGGCCAGCGCACACATCTGGCAAAAAAAAAAAAAAAAAAAAAAGCAATAGGGGCCAGCTCTATAGCCCAGTGGGTAAGCCCTATGCAAAGGGAGCTCCGTCCCACCTAACAGACCACTGTTCAAATCCTGGCCCGGGAACTTGAAAGACAAGCCGGTTTGCGTGTCTGCATGTGCACCATCCAACAGCAGGGAGACATGGGGAGAGGGGGTTGGGCGTGGCCATACTCCCTCTGGCAAAGCTTTTCCTTCTCTTTTTTAAGAATTACTTATTTAATAACTTCATCTGTTGTTGTTATTATTTAATTTGAGAGAGACAGAAAGGGAAAGTGACAAAGCAAGCCGCCAGGTCTGGGATTCAAACCGTAGTCAGCCATGTGGGAGTCCAGCACCTTAACCACCCCGCCATCTGCCAGCCCACCGGCAAAGTTTTAAACAATTTCTAGTAATATCCTACTGTAGAAATATCGGCCACCAGGGTGGTTTTGGGAAGAAGTGTGTAGTGGCCACAGAGAAAGCGGGGAACATAGCCAGCCACGCCGCAGGTGTGAACGCGAAGGATGGGCTCTGGCAGTATCGGTCCTGGGGACCCCGGCCCCGGGGCGCCGTCTGTGAGCGCAGGGTCTGCCCGCGACTCGGGGGCCGTAGACCTGAGCTGCCTGGCTCCGTGCCCAGCTCTACCCTGGTTTCAGGCCCTTCCCCTGGCTGAGGTTGGAGGCCAGCTGCCGCCTGCAGGGGCTGGCCCAGGGAGACGCAGGGATGCCGGGACTGAGGAGTGGGGCTGGGGGCAGGGATCCCCCAAAGGGACTGTGACTCAGTGACACCCCAGCTCCCCGCACCCGGTGGACACCACCTTCTCTCCTGTGCTGATGGACGAGCACCCACGCACTCCTCTTCCCACTGCCTCTGTGTTCACCCTTCCCTGTCGTGGGGCTGTGCGTCACATTACACACCTGCGGTCCCTTCTTCCACCTCCAGGTGCCCTCCCTCAGCTCCCTCCCATCCCACCTCACTCCTCTCCTGCCCTCCCCAGCAGAGATTCCTCAGGGGAGCCGTGCGGTCCTCTGCTCTCCAGCTCGGCTCCACTCGGACAGACTCTCTTGACCCCACGCCCGTCTCTGTGGCGTTTGCCCACCCTGTTCCCCGGGGACTGCTCCGTCGCAGTCACTGGTAATCCTGGTTCTCCGACTCCCGGGCAGCACTGGCAGAGAACCCCAGAACTCAGCTCTGGGCATCTTAGCCCTCTTCCTCGGTGAGTCCAGGCAGTATAATGGTTTTAAGTAGGTCATTTATACACTGATGGCTGCAGTTCATGTCCTCTGTACACCGATGGCTGCAGTTCATGTCCTCTGTACACCGATGGCTGCAGTTCATGTCCTCTGTACACCGATGGCTGCGGTTCATGTCCTCTGTACACCGATGGCTGCGGTTCATGTCCTCTGTACACCGATGGCTGCGGTTCATGTCCTCTGTACACCGATGGCTGCGGTTCATGTCCTCTGTACACCGATGGCTGCGGTTCATGTCCGCTGTACACCGATGGCTGCAGTTCATGTCCCCTGTACACCGATGGCTGCAGTTCATGTCCCCTGTACACCGATGGCTGCAGTTCATGTCCGCTGTACACCGATGGCTGCAGTTCATGTCCTCTGTACACCGATGGCTGCAGTTCATGTCCGCTGTACACCGATGGCTGCAGTTCATGTCCTCTGTACACCGATGGCTGCAGTTCATGTCCTCTGTACACCGATGGCTGCAGTTCATGTCCGCTGTACACCGATGGCTGCAGTTCATGTCCTCTGTACACCGATGGCTGCAGTTCATGTCCTCTGTACAACGATGGCTGCAGTTCATGTCCTCTGTACACCGATGGCTGCAGTTCATGTCCTCTGTACACCGATGGCTGCGGTTCATGTCCTCTGTACACCGATGGCTGCGGTTCATGTCCTCTGTACACCGATGGCTGCGGTTCATGTCCTCTGTACACCGATGGCTGCGGTTCATGTCCTCTGTACACCGATGGCTGCAGCACACCCCTCCCATCCCAGTCCCAGACATACATATCTGCCTGCTTCCTCAGCAACCCAGCCCGAGTGGCTAAGCACCTCTCCCACTTCACAGCTTTGGAGCTGACTGCCCCAAGGCCTGCTTCTCAGACGGTTTTCCCGACCTTACCCTCCTAGCCTCCAAAAACGTCGGAGGTGCCTGTGACTCCTTGGTCTGTCGCTCCACTTCCAGCCCACCAGCAGGCCCCGGTCATACCATCTGGAATCTGCGGACAGCCTTGCTGCTGTCGCCCAGGCCCGGCCACCGCCTCCACGTGGAATCTGACTATAACCTCTGACCTGCTCCTCCGCCTCCCCCTTCCTTCTTCACCTGTTTTTAACCCAGCGGCCTGAGGGACCTGGTTAAAATGCAAGTCAAGCCTTGTCAGTCCTGGGCTCAAGCCCTCCAGTCGCTTCCATGTCACCCAAGTGAAAGCCAGAGTCCACATGGCAGCCCGCGCGGGCCTTTCCTCCTCCTCTCAGGCCTGGCCTGTGCAGGGCCTTTGCACAGGGTGTGTCTAGCCCAGGTGCCATCTTCCCCAGGAGCACGACTGCTTGGCCTTTCTCCCTCATCTCTCGTTCGATGAACCTGCTCTGGGAGGCATTTGTTGGCCCTTTTTTTTTTTTTTGGAGAGATTTTTGCTATAGGGCATGTGCGCTCGCCGGACAGACAGAGAGACAGAAAGCGAGAAATCACCCCCCAGGGAGGATGGCCACGCCGCAATCCCTTCTCCTCCATTCTCCTCTTGGGATCTGGGGCACGCATGCACACGCGCCCGGCGTGAGTTTAAGCCACCGGGTCCAGGACGCAAATCACAGTCAACTACGTGGGAGTCCAGCGACATAGCCATTACGCCAACTGCTGGTCCCTTTTATTTAACTTTTTATAAAATTTTTTTTTGTTTTTTAATCTGAATTTGACCAGAGAGGGCAGAGCAAGAGAGTGAGAGAGAAGGAAAGTGAGAAAGCACTGGACCCTGTCTGGTCCAGGACTCGAACGATGGTTGGCCATGTGGGAGTCCAGTGCCCTTAACCACCATGCCACCTGCCGGCCCCAGTGCTGTGTATTTTTCATTTTGTCCATTTCATTCATTTTGTTTATTGTCTGTGTCCTACCCTTCCCACTCCCAGCACCGGGTCTAGACGCACACACGGCCAGCGTACGCAGGCAGGTCTAGACGCACACACGGCCAGCGTACGCAGGCAGGTCTAGATGCACACACGGCCAGCGTACGCAGCAGGTCTCTGGACTTGAACCAGGGACCTCCCCGTATGGGTCAGCCTCACAGAGCATCCTCTTACCACTCCACTACTAACCAGCATCCCCTCAGTAAGTACTTTGTGAGTGAAATCGGATCCCCATGCTAATCGTCTTTGCAGACTTGGGGTTTGGGCGCCACACGGCTGCATGTCAAAGCCTCCCATCAGGGGGAGGGTCCCGGCAGAACCCAGCGATGTCCCCTGAGCAATGGCCGAGCAAAGACCCCACAGTGCTGTGGGCTGTGGCTGCTGGTGGCTCCCCAGGACCGGCCGTCGGCCATCACTCCACGTGACTGCTCAGCCATGGGGTAGTGGCCCACGTTCGCCTCCAAGTCCTCCTCTCCCTGGAGCACTGGTTCAAACCCTAGCGGCGGAATCCACCTTCCCGTCTTCTCGGAGACTCGTCAGGCCCATCCAGTGTGTCCTCTCGTTTTAGCGATTCCTGGACGGAAACAAGTTTCTCTGTACCTGCCCCGTCAGTCTCTGAGGCCGGACCCCAGCCCAGCGCGGAGGGTCTGCCTGACCCTGCACAAAGCCGTTGCTGTGTGCACTTGTAACCTGCAAGACTGAGCCACAGAGGCCACGGCCACGTGCTGCCCAGCGTCTCAAGATCCTGGTGGCACTGCTCGGGCAGCAGCATGTCCTGCTCCCAGGCCCGAAGCAGAGGACACCCGCACGGTTTACACTGTCCCAGGCAGGGTAAATGCCGCACCGGCTTTGGGTCTAGCCTGTCTTCTCCTCATGGTTTTCCCCTTGAGTCAAGATCACCCAGTGCTAGGGACATCTCTGCCACCAGTTTACGGGGCTCTGCCCTTCACGTGTCCCCTGAGGCACCCCGTGTGGCCTGGCTTCCTCTCTTGGAGCAGCACAGGAAGCACAGACGCCGTGACGCCACACGCCCTAAGTCCCCCCGCAGCGTCCCACGGGGCACCGTGACGCTGAGTCAGAGTGCGGTGTGCGTTCCTCCCGTTCGCCCATGACGCCCGGAAAGCCTTTCTAACGTGTGCGCCGCGCCGACTTTACACTGTTCCTAGTACCTTAACCCCTGCCTCGCTTGAGTTTGTCCCGAAAACACTCGAGCAACTACAAACTATCTCACAGCGTCGTTTGGTGATAAATACATTCTTTCCTCTTGGAGAAAAAGGCACTTTCTCCTCCCAGGACTCGGAAGGACCGAAATCCCTCCTGATGTCTTACTGCGGAGAGAGCTGGTCCTTCTTGGGCTTTGTTATTCCAGAACAAATATGGTAAACTGTTTTCCCCTTGGTTACTATAGAGAAGAGATTATTTGCCTTTCTCTTAGGGCTTCTGAAAATAATAGATTACATATTTGGGAGGGTTTTTTTTAGATCTGGTTAATGTGCGATAGAGGGGGTTGCTCTGGGGATGACATTGTTTGGTTTGGGAAGTATTCTTCCGGTTGCCCGGCAACAGGCTCTTGGAAACGGGAGTGGACTGCGTTGTCCCTGGCAACCGTTGTTACTTAGCAAACAATGAGGGCCCGGCAAACAGCGTGGAGACTGTAGACTCCAGGTTCTAATTGAACATCTGCATATATTTTTCTCGGATTAGGTTCTGTTTGAGTTTGATTGGCCGTGACAGGTAGACACGGGTCCGTGCAGGCCCGGCTGTCACGTGTTGACACCCCACACAAACGAAAAGCTGTGGAAAGACACTTCCGGCCGTCCGCCTGTGTCCTAGCCTGCTCGCAACTGGAGGCTTCTTTCAGTCTTAGCTGAAATTTCTCTTCTGGTCTAATTCCTCATGGTCATGAAATCGCGACATGGCCACCCAGCCACCGTACCTCCTGGACAAACCTTCCACTTCTCGAGTGCTTTGCGGAAGGCCGTTTTCCCCCTCGCCACTCAGGAGTGCCAGGACGGCGGAGCCCACCACTTGGGGCGGCTCCCAGAGTGCTCAGACAGGGTTGGCTGGCGAGGGGAACCGAACCCAGAACTTCCTGGTTCCGAGTGCCGGATCTGCCTGTCAGGGAGCAGGGTCCTCGGGGGACCGTCAGCTCATTAAGGGGAGTCGTGTGTCCCCACTAACGGGGTCCCTGCCCGTGGCACTTTGCAGCCACAGGTTGGATGGCCATCTAAACAGCCTCACTCCCCCACCTCCCGTCTGGGCCGCGGAGATAGCGACTGTTTACAAGGGCTGTTGCTTAGGTAAACACCGCCCCTGAGCCTGGTCAGGGCGAGGGCGAGGGCGGGTGACACCATTCTCTCCCTCCTCCCGGCCCCACCCCTCACCCCCGCCCCACAGCCAGGGCTATAAATTCAGGCTTGTTCACCCGTGCAGGTTTCTGGGGGGGACTTTCTCCTTCCTTACGCATGTGGGTGTGCTCTGACCGCAGGTGTCCAGCCTGTACCACAGTGGGGGGTGGGGGTGCAGCAAACAGCCCTGGGAGGCTCCCTGCAGCCGTGTTTTCCCCTAAGGGCTGTTCGATTCACTTTGAGGCTGAGGTCCCCAGTGCAAGGCTTACTGCTCCTTGGTGCCGGGGTTGTAGTAAGGATCCAGACACGGTTCCCAGCTCTCCTTTGCAGCCAGAACTTATAATGGAATATCATTTGTGCTATGTAGCAAGTAAAAGCACGCTGTTTAACACAACAGCCACCAAGGAAGGGCAGGCCGCCAACCCAGTGACAGGGCCAGCAGGTGGCGTGGTGGCTAAGGCGCTGGACTCCCACACAGCTGACTGCGGTTCGAGTCCTGGGCCTGGTGGCTTGCTTTCTCACTGATGACTATAGCAAGTTAAAGATAAAAACAAAAATAGTAATAATAATAAATAAAAGTAAAATAAATAGTTCTTTTTATAAAAATAAAAAGGAAAGAAGGAAAAGAATCCCAGCCTCTATGGCACAGTCAGTAGGGCACCAGACTACAGAGCTGGAAGCCATATGTAACTGTGGTTCAAGTCCCGTGTGGCTCAGTGGCCTGGGACCATTCCAGGCACACCAGCGTGTACGCGAGGTCCTGCTGGAGGGCCGGAGGCAGGGCTGGCGTGACCACGCACGTAGAGAGTGCTTCTCTCTCTCTCCCCCACCCCATTTCGGCACACAATCATAGATTTAAAGAAAGAAAGAAAAGCTATTCCAGAGAAATACCATTCTGCTTTTCGCAGAATTTTTTTTTAGATTTAATTAATTAACTATTACCATTTTTAAAATTTGCTATAGGGTATGCGTGCTCACCGGAGAGAGAGACACAGAGAGAGAGATGGAAAGTGAGAAAGCGAGCTGCCCGGTCCAGGACTCGAACCACAGTTGGCCAAGTTGGAGTCCAGCATCCCAACCACCATGCCACCTGCTGGCCCCTGTGCAAGTTATTCTATACACAGTTTCCAATTTAGTCAATTATAGCCTCATTGAAATGTTTTTTTAATAATTATTTTATTTAACTTTATTATTATATTGTTTTAATTTGACCAGAGAGGGACAGAGTAAGAGAGAGAGATGGAAAGTGAGAAAGCAAGCTGCCAGGTCCGGGACTTGAACCGCAGTTTGCCATGTGGGAGTCCAGCACCATTAACCACCACACCATCTGCTGGCCTCTGAATTGATTATTTTACATTTCCCATGGAAGCATGTGCCCTACATCAAGCTTTATAACTTGGGCAAGCCACTTAATATCTTAGTTGAGTTTCCTCATCTGTCAGATCAAAGATGTGGGTTAAATGATTTTTTAAATTATTATTATTATTTTTTTTTATTTTAGAATTTGCCATAGGGCATGTGCACTCACTGGAGAGACAGACAGAAAGCAAGAAATCACCCTCCAGGGGCATGGCCACTCCTCAATCCCTTCTCCTCCATCCTCCTCTTGGGATTTTGGGCACGCACGCATACACACCTGGTGTGAGTTTTAAGCCGACGGGTCAGGGACTTGAACCATGGTTGGCTACTTGGAAGGCCAGCAATGTAACCACTATGCCATCTGCTGGTCCCAGGTTAGGTGTTTTTTTTTTTTTTTGGAGAGGTTTCTCGCTATAGGGCGCCTGCGCTCGCCAGACAGACAGAGAGAGACATAGAGACAGAAAGCGAGAAATCACCCCCAGGGGGGATGGCCACGCCGCAATCCCTTCTCCTCCATTCTCCTCTCGGGATCTTGGGCACGCACGCACACGCACCCGGCGTGAGTTTTAAGCCACCGGGTCTGGGACGCGAACTGCGGTCGACTACGTGGGAGTCCAGCGACATAGCCATTACGCTAACTGCTGGTTCCCCAGGTTAGGTGGTTTTTAAGGGCCCCTTTGGCACTGTGGTTTTAGGTGGAAATTCTGAAATTTGAGGTAGGCCACTTCTCTGCTCTAAGTTCCAGAAAGGGGGTGTCTTGATGACAACAGGGGGCAGGGGTGGCGTTAGCAGGATCCGTTGGTCTTGAAGGTGGGGAACGGGCATCCGTGGCCCATGCCCTGTGCTCACTGGCCATCTCTGCGGGGGGCCGGGCACCCCGTGGTCCTGCCTGCAGGTCGAGTCATGGGCTCAGAGGTGCTCCGAGGAGGAAGCCCCTGGCCTGTCACATGCCCGTTTGTGGCTTGCCCCTGCTCCACTCTCTGGTCGCCTGGTTGCTCTGGAAGAGAGGAAACGGGGTTCCGGGGTAGGGAAGAGGTGCTGGCGGGCGAGGGCAGTGCCTCCTGAGCTGCACCCCAGAACCCCGGGAGAGGCGAGGGCGGCCTGGGCGTCTCTGTGGGAACGTGCTGGGTGGGGCCTGGCTGCAGAGTGACAGGCCAGGCTTTGTCGCACGTGGCAGGGAGGCCGGGGGGAGCGAGCGTGCAGAATGGCCCCTGGCCCCAGCGCTGTGGGGGAGACGTGGCCTTAGTCTCGTGGTCCTCGCAAGGCCGGTCCTGCCCCCAGGGGGCGCTCCACCAGTGTCTGGGACACGTGTGCGGGACTCGGCATGGGGTGGGTGGAGCCAGTGATGCTGCTCAGCACCTCCATGTGCGGAGCGGTTCGAGCCCCAGGCCTGGGCCAGAGAACATACCAGACACCTGTGTGTGCATGCCCGGAATCCCGAAAGGAGGGAGAGATGGAGAGAAGGGGTTGCAGCGTGACCATTCCCCTTGGGATGTGCTTGCTCTCTCTCTCTCTCTCTCTTTCTCTCTCTCCCCAGAGAGCACACTCACCATCTGGCAAAATTTAAAAAAATAAATAAATAGCACCAGCAGGTGATGTGGTGGTTAAGGTCCTGGATCTCACATGGTTGACTCCACAGTTCAAGTCCCAGACCTGGTGGCTTAGAGAAAACACCAGGTGCGCGTGCGTGCACGCCCAAAATCCCGAGAAGAGAAGGAGAAGGGATGGCGGCGTGGCCGTACCCCACTGGGGGTGGTTTCTCTCTTTCTCTCTCTAGGGAGCACATACACCCTGTGGCAAAAGTCTAAAAATTAAAAAAATATATATAAATAAATGGAACTGTGGGCTTCCTTCCGTTAAGAAGTGTCTAAGGTGGGACCAGCGGTTAGCGTAATGGCTGTGTCGCTGGACTCCCACGTAGTTGGCCACGGTTTGAGTCCCAGACCTGGTGGCTTAAACTCACGCCGGGCGCGTGTGCGTGCGTGCCCAAGATCCCGAGAGGAGAATGGAGGAGAAGGGACTGCGGCGTGGCCATCCCCCCTGGGGGGTGATTTCTCGCTTTCTGTCTCTCTGTCTCTCTCTGTCTCTGTCTTTCTTTCTGACGAGCACACGCCCTATAGCAAAAACCTCTCAAAAAAAAAAAAATCTAAAACAAGCCAGTAGCCTGAAGCCCCGCTCGGACCCAGTTCTGTGGTTCTGTCTTCTGTCCTTCGGGTTCGTCACTACACCTCTCTGAGCCCGACAGCACGGTTGTCTCTAAAAGGAGGAAGAGGCGGTGGCGGTGTCCTCGGAGCCTGGCCGGCTCCCACGCCTCCTGCGCTCTGCAGTGTGACCGGGCTGTGGCCTCCCTGTCTTCCCACCTGGTCGTGCATCCTCTGGGCCCCAGGCCCGGGACTTGACATGCCTAACCATCATCCTACCCCCTCCTCAGCCCCCTCCTCATCTGGGCCACGCCGGTGCACGGTGAGAGTACTGGGATTCGAACCGAGCGCGTCCTTCCCCTGCTCCGCGGCAGCTCCCCTCCCCTCCGCCGTTGTCCCTCTGTGTACCGTGAAGTTTGTGAAGTTACACCCCCGCCCAGCTCCCCGAGCCAGCAGGACCCAGAGGCTGGCTCTGCGCCCCACTGTGCGCGCTCTGTGGGTCGCAAGGTCTCCACGCCCACAGCAGACGGCCTCAGCCGTGGAGCCGGGGCCCTCGGCTTCTGCAAGGGCAGGCCCTTTCAGCCCCAGCAGGTCTGGGGCTGACCCCCGCGTCCTCCGTTCAGACTCTGCATGCTCCTGGCAGTAGGTGCAAATCCAGGAGGTGTTGGTTCTGAGCCAGGGGGCGCGACCAGGCATTGTCCTCTTCTGAATCACCCCGAGGCAAAAGAAAAATTGGCTCAGAGGAGGCTGAGGCCAGAAACGGGGCCAGTTAGGAGGCCATGCAGTTGTTCCAGGTACAGAGGACAAGGCTGAGTGCAGGGCTGGGTGGGGAGGCAGTACGGGGGACAGGGCTGAGTCACCAGCTGAGAGCGGCCCGAGGCCGTGGGAGGTCGCCTGGGAAACACGGGAGAAGGGGCCAGTTTAGGGGCAGGAAGTTCCACTTTGCAGGGCCGCCCAGGTGAGGCCTGGGGCCGGCGACCTGGCAGCGTGGGCCGCCGTGGTGCAGCGAGGGTGTCCAGGCCGAGTGTGACAGGGACGAGCAGAGGGGGCCGAGGCGGTGCCACGAGAGGGAGGCTGAGAACACACTGCCCTGCGTGGACCCCGGGGGGGGGGGGGGACCGAGTTCCAGGAGCCGGCACTGCAGAGTGCTCAAGTTCAGACCAGCCCGACCCGCCCGTGGGGACCCCGGGGGACAGTGCAGCGTGCGCAAGAGCTGCAGAGAGCAGCGTGTGGCAGGAGGCAGAGCAGAAGCAGACCAGCTCCCTCCCAGCATCCGGACTCGCAGGCTGAAGACCCAGTATCTCGAGAGACGAGACCGGGAAGGCTGCGGACGGGGGCGGGGGCACAGTGGCCCGGATGTTACCGCAGACGGGGTGGCGTGAGCTTGAGCTGGCCTGTTAGCTGCGGGAGTGGATGGAGCCTCTGCAGCAGGCACATTCCAGGCTTCGTTGCCGGGTCTCCCCAGGGAGGTGGAAGGCTTAGAACCTTCTAGAAGGGGACCAGCAGCCCTTTCTTTGAGGGGTAACTATGTTAGGCACCTGGTCTCTGCTCCTCAGCTCCACCCTCCCCTGTAGCAGGCATGGGTGATGCGCAGACGGGAAATGACAGGGTGTGGGGCAGGGGGCGGTGAGGCAGGAGGGCACAGGGACAGGGCAGAGGTCAGGAGCAGGGGTGCGGGCTGGCGCCCGGATGTGGGACAGTGGGGCTGCGGTTCCAGGTGGAATCCCAGGACGAGAAAATCACAATAGAGAAAAAACCCTGCATTTCGGGGCTTTTCTCCCGTGTGTGCGTGCGTGCGTGTGTGCGTGCGCACGTGTGCAGATGTCGACGTGGCCCCGCCACCCTTTGTCCTGTAAGAGTCACTGCCGTCTGTCTGTTTGGAGAAGCTGACGTTGAGTTTCATAGAAAAATATCCGGAGCAAGACAGTGGCTAGTGTCGGGCCTGCAGGCTGAGGCAGCTGGGTACCCTGTGCCCGCTGCGTGGTTCACGTCCCAGACCCAGTGTCTCGGAAGACATGCCAGCGCATGTGCACGCAAGCCCCAAATCCCAGGAGGAGTGTCGAGGAGAGGGATGGTGGAGTGACCGTCTCCCCTGGGTGGGTGACGTCTCACTTTCTGTCTCTGTCTCTGCAGTCAGCGCACGCGCCCTACGGAAAGAGCAGAAAATGACAAGTGCCAGGTGATTGATTTTGGCTACCTTTCTCATGGTAGCCCGTGCACGGTGGAGTGTATGTGTGTGCGTGTGTGTATGCATGTGTACATGTTGGTATGTGTGCACGGGCGTATGTGTATATGTGAGTGTGCAGGTGTGTGTGTACACAAGGGGTCTTCAATAAGCTCATCGAAAATGCCTATTTTTTTTTGAGAGAGTTTTTTTTTGAGATGTTTTTGCTATAGGGCGCGTGCGCTCGCCAGACAGACAGAGAGAGACGGAGAGACAGAAAGCGAGAAATCACCCCCCAGGGGGGATGGCCACACCGCAATCCCTTCTCCTCCTTTATCCTCTCAACATCTTGGGCACGCACGCACACGCACCCGGCGTGAGTTTAAGCCACCAGGTCCGGGACTCGAACCACGGCCGACTACATGGGAGTCCAGCGACTTAGTCGTTATGCTAACTGCTGGTCCCTAGACAGAGAGATTTTTGTTATAGAGTGTGTACATTCTCCAGAGAGGCAGACCCAAGGGAGGGCTGTTTCCAGAAAGACAGACCGTGAGAAATCACTGCCCACCCCACCCCCCCCCCCCCGCCCGAAGGGGATGGCCACGCCACAATCCCTTCTCCTCCATTTTCCTCTCGGGATTTGGGGCACGCACGCACACGTGCCCTGCAGTCGACTGCATGGGAGTCTACCGATGTAACCATTATGCCATCTGCTGGTCCCAAAAATGCATATTTTGAAGAAAACGATCCATAGATTTCTATTTTTTTTTTTTTTTTGCACCAAAACAAATTTGTACGTGAATTCTGTTTTTCCACGAACTTTTTGAAGTCCCCTCCATATGTGTGTGTGGGGGGGTAATGTGTCGGCGTGAGTGTGTGACACCTCCCACCCCCTCCGAGCACAGAGAAGCGCTGGTGTCAGGCCCCCCTGGGCCTCTGGCTCCCGCCTGCCCCGCCACGGCGAACTGCAGGGCTTCCCTCTGACGGCGGGAGAATTCCGTCTCCTGGAAACTGAGTTTTGTGCCGTGGTGAGTGGTGACTAATAAGCAGTGGCATTGGCTTGCCTGCCAAAGGAATATATACTGGGCGAGAATGTCAGTGACGCTCAGTGCTTTCTGTAATTAAGATTTTTCTTTTAATTGCCGGAGGGCACTCTCCAGAGAGAGCCGGGGGAGAGGGAGAAAGCGCCCTCGCTGGGACGGGGTCACGTCCGGCTCCTCTCCTCCTCTCCTCTGCCCCATCGGACTGTGGAGCACCTTGGGGCATTTTTTTTTTTAAGCTGGTGGGACTGAGATTCGAACTGTGGTCAGCCATGTGGGATCCGGCTATCCCCCCTCAGTGACTGGTTAGTTCGCCTTTCCCCCTGACTTGATTACATCGGCAATGGCAATTAACATGAGATCGATCAGAGACAAAGCAGGCTTGATCGCGACCATGCTTATATTAATAAATGTTAATCATCTCTCTCTCTCTCTTTTTTTCTTTTACCATAGGGAATGTGCACTCGCCAGAGAGAGAGAGAGAGAGAGAGAAGGCACCCCCTTCCAGGGAGAATGGCCGTGCCTCAGTCTCTTCTCCATTCTCTTCTTGGGATTTTGGGCACGCACACGCACCTGGCATGTTCCTTAAGCTGTAGGGTCCAGGACTCGAACCGCCAGGTTGGCCACATGGGATCCAGCCACCTTAGCCACCTTGCCACTCGCTGGTCCAGCATGTCTCTTTACGCAGGAAGCGAGCCAACCCGTGGTGCGGTAGCTAAGGCTCACAGCCGACTGCGTAGTTCGAATCCCAGACCAGGTGACTTGAAAACCACGCTTGTCGTACGGTACGTGCCTCAAGTCACCAAAGGAGGGGGATGTGGCCGTTCCGTGGTGGGTGCTTCCTCACTTCCCCTCTGTCTCTCTGTCTCTGTCCGTGAACACACAGGCTCTCTGGCAAATTAACAAAACCAAGCAAACCAAGAACAGTGAAGCTGTGGCTGCTTCCCGCCCTGACAGTGACAGGGCCGGGCCTGCAGCCTTGGTTAGGGGAGACTGAAGGTTAAAGCCTGTGACCTCGGGGCTGCCTGGCTGCCTCCCAGGACCCTGCGTCCTGCCGGAGCGCTGCCCGGTCCTCCGATCACCAAGGGCTTGCTTCTGATCCCGGCTGGAGGGAGGAGGGCGAGTTTGACTCCGAGAGGGAACAGAAACAGAAGCCCAATTCTTACCCAAGAAACGGCGCGGGGACTGTGCAGAGGGCCTGCGGCAGAGCAGCCCGAGCCAGCGCGGCCGGCCGGGGGTTCCGCGCTGCCGAGGGAAGCCCGCCCGGTGCAGGGCAGCACAGGGCGCCCTGGGGTTGCTGTTCTCGAGGCAGTGGGTGGCCTTTAGTGGGCTCTGTGCCCCCTGCTGTCCTCGTCTGGTGAGGGGGCCATCACTGCACGCCCCCAGACACCCTTCCTGTCCCCACCCTGTCTACGAGGCCATTTTCCTCGAGGGCCCCGGAAGCACAGGTGTTTAGCACTGCGGTTCCCAATCCAGCCGCTCTGTCCCCAGGGGACACGGGGCCTGTCTGGGGACATCTGTGGTTTTCATGACTTGGGGCTGGAGTGGGCGGAGGCCGGGGGTGCCGCTCAGTGCCCAGCGCCCCAGCACAGAGCATGACCCCTCCCCCTGAACGCTTACTGTGCGGAGGGTTGGGGGTTGGGAACCCCCCGGAGCTGAGGTCCCAGGGTGTGCCGGGAGGGGGCCAAGCGTGGGGAAGGGGTGTGCAAGGACCCGCCTTCCGGCCAGAGGAGGCGTGAACACTGCCCTGCTCACCCAGACACAGGAGCACCCTGTCCGTGCCTGGAGTTGGGCCAGGGCCACCCACAGGCATGGACGGTCGAGGCCTGGCCCTGACTGACAGGTCGTCCTCGTGGCCACGGTGACCCCAGGGACGTGATGAGTGTGGGGCAGGACCAGGCTCTGAGGCAGCCGGTGCCCCGAGAGTGTGCTGGGCCTGTCCCTTCCTGTTCAAGGGCAGTGAAGTGGTCACTTTCTGGGGGACGGTGAACTCGGGCGCCTGCTGGGTGCCCCGGGTCCAGGAGAGGCTGAGCCCCTGGCCCGAGGGGACCACAAGCCTCCCCAAAGCCAGCTAGCTGGTCAGTCGGAGCGGTCCGTGGTGTGTGCTGTCTGCCTGCCGGGGACCTGCCAGGCAGGTGGGGGCCCCCCTGGCCCACAGAGGGACAGGAATAGAAAAGAGATTGCCTAAGGTCGCGGTGACTCAGCGCCGGGGGAGCCAGAAGCCGCGCTCAGCGTTTTCTGCACTTCCTTTCCTGACTTGGCTGGTTTCTAGGTGACCGGAGTATTTCCCTGTAAACAGAACCTTCCCCGGTGCCCGGGCAGACCCCGCTCGCCCCATCCGGGCTCTCCTTCGCCCCCTGCCCACAGGGAACCACAGTCCTGCCCTGCCCAAGTCGAGGGACGTGTGGCTGGCTTCGCGGTCCCAGGTCCCGTTACGGGTCAGGTGCGCCTGGGTTTTAAGCAGCTGTGACAGCCGAGGAGTGGAGGAGGAGTGGAGGGCCCCGCTGATGCCGTACTCTCCCGCTTCATTTCTCGCCCGCCCTCACCTGGGACCCGATGGCAAAGGACCTGGCTCGGGAGTCAGCCGGCGGCGCGGTGGTTCCATCGCTGGGCTCCCATGTAGTCACCAGCGGTTCGAGTCCTCGACCCGGAGGCTTGAAACCCACGCCGGGTGCAGGTGCCTCACTGTGTGACAGGTGGTGTCGGTGACCCCTCTCCCTAACTGCTGATCCTGGAACTCAGTCCAAGGGGAGGCCGGTGAAGGCAGGGCCCCGCCTTGGGGGGCAGGGGAGAGACACCGGAGGACTGGAGGTGGGGGCGGGTTCAGGTGCTCAGCCGATGCCAGCCCGTCACTCAGTCACGCTCTCGGACGGAGTGGGGCCCCCACCCCTCCACGGCCAGTGTCCCTGTGACCTGGGGACTCTGTTGCATGTGACTGAGTGATGCCCATGTCCACACAGCCCTGCCACCTCCCCGCTTCCACCAGGAGGAGGAGTCACTCGGAACACAGCCTCATGCCCGCCCCCACCGCCCCAGGAACGCGCTGCTGGTCGCAAAACCGCGCTGGGAAAGCGGCGGTGGAACAGCGGGCTTGTGCTGACTCTCTGGGAGTTTTTTAATTATTATTTGATTGATTGATTTTAATTATTATTTATACATTTCATCGCTGTACATCATTCAGATTGTAAAGAGACTTTACCCAGCATGACACACACCTCAGTCCAGCCCAGTTGAGAACATACACACGTCCTCATCAACAGGTAATAAACCATATCTTACCTTACCTCTCCATTTCATTTTCCCCCCCAAATTTCCTTTCCTGCTCTCTTCCCCTCTCACACTCTTTTCACTTTGTCTCTAGTGTTCATGACCATTTTTTTTTTTTTGGAGAGGTTTTCACTATAGGGCGCATGCGCTCGCCAGACAGACAGAGACAGAGAGACAGAAAGCGAGAAATCACCCCCCAGGGGGGATGGTCACGCCACAATCCCTTTTCCTCCATTCTCCTCTCAGGATCTTGGGCACACACGCACACGCGCCCGGCATGAGTTTTAAGCCACCGGGTCCGGGACACGAACCGCAGTCGACTACGTGGGAGTCCAGTGACATAGCCATTACGCTAACTGCTGGTTCCCTTCATGACCATTTTTAATGCTTGTATGTCCTCCAGTCTCTGCCATAGAGTGCAGTCAGCCGGCATAGGTTAAGTGGAGACATACAATGCTTCTCTGTCGTAGCCTGACTTGCTTCACTCAGCACCAGATCTTCCACATTCGTCCACTTTCTGTCCAATTCCAGGGCCTTCTTGGTTTCTATGGCTGAATAGTATTCCTTTGAGTCTATGTGCCACACTTTTTCAATCCATCCATCTGTTTATGGACACCCGGGTTGGTTCCATGTCTTAGCAGTCGTGAATAAGGCTGCAATGAATATAGCTATGCAAGCGCTTTTCCGACCGAGCGCTCTCCCGTCCTTTGGGGAGACACCCAGGAGTGGGACTCCCGGATGGCATGGTAGTTCTATGTGAAGGTCTTCGAGGAACCTCTGTATCGTTCTCCACAGTGGCGGGACCAATTTTCATCCCCACCAACAGTGCAGGAGCGTGCCCCTTTCACCACACCCCTGCCAGTGCTTATCGTTATTTGTGTTTTTTAATCTTTGCCATTCTGACTGGGGTTAGGTGGTGTCTCAGTTTTTTTGAGAGATTTTTGCTACAGGGCGTGTGCGCTTGCCAGAAAGAGACAGAAAGTGAGAAATCACCCCCCAGGGGGGATGGCCACGCCGCAATCCCTTCTCCTCCGTTCTCCTCTCGGGATCTTGGGCACGCACGCACACGCGCCCGGCGTGAGTTTGAAGCCACCGGGTCTGGAACTCGAATTGCAGTCCGCCATGTGGGAGACCAGTGACATAGCTGCTATGCCACCTGCATCGTTGGGTATTTTTTGTGAGCATGTTTGTGTAACTTTTCCTTACGGAGATTTCAGACATCTCCCGAGTCCACGGCACAGCGGGCCCTGCCGCCCCTCACTCCATCCGCGGTCAGCACTGTCCGCACCGCCCGCTCCCATCCTCCACTGCGCTGTCACGTTTCTGCAGGTCGTTTTTTAAATAATTAATTATTTATTTAATTCAATTTGTTATTATTATTTTTAAATTTGACCAGAGAAAGACGGAGAGAGAGAGAAAGAGAGAAAGAGAAAGGAGGCTTCCAGGTCCAGGACTCAGACTGTGGACAGCCACGTGGGAATCCAGCGCCTGTAACCACCACGCCCCCTGCCGGCCCCCCGTTTTTACAGGTTTTTTTTTTGAAAGGTTGGAATTCACATGCAGTGAATTTCACAGGCCTTACGTGGCTGGTGCTGACAAGCGGATGCATCTCCCTGTCACCCCGTCATCGCAGAGTACGCGTTGAACTCCCTCAAGGCCCCCTCCCGGCCCTCCCCAGCCAGTCCCCCCGCCCCCGTCCCCTCATGTTATTTCTTTAACCTTGAATTCCGTTCATCCATTCCGTATTCCGTACTCTCTTGGGCGCAGCTTCTTTGACCCGGCATAGCGATGTTGAGATTCAGCTTGTATTGCCAGTGTTGTCGTAACCGTTTCCCAGGGTGTGGTTACCCACTGGTCAGCCACACCCCCAAATATTAAAACGCAAAATTTCACCAATAAATAATTTACAAGTTTTTCATTTTTTAGATTTTAAAAGAGAATTGTTTATTTAATTTTATTGATTACTTTTTAAAATTTGACCAGAGAGAGAGAGAGGGAAACTGAGAAAGCAAGCTGCCAATTCCGGGACTCGAACTTCAGTAGGCCAAGTGAAAGTCCAGTGCCTTAGCCACCATGCCACCTGCTGGCACCGTTTTTTGGTTTCGAAATTTTAAATGTAATTTAATTTATTTATTTGCCATAGAGAGTGTGCACTCACTGGAGAGAGAGAGAGAGGGAAAATGAGAAATCAGCCCTTTGGGGGGTGGCCGTGCCACAAGTCCTTCTTCTCTACTCTCCTCTGGAGATTTTGGTCATGCATGCACACGTGCCTGGCATGATTTTCATGCTGCCAGGTATGGGACTTGAATCGTGATCAAACGCGTGGGAATCCAGCACCTCAACCTCCACGCCACCCGCTGGCCCCCAATTTGTAAGGTTTACATTGCTTGCCATTCTGAGTAGTGGGGCAGAATCCTGGGCGGCCCTGCTCACCCTGCCCCGCCCTGCCCGTGAGGTGAGTTCATCCTGGGTCCCCTCTGCAGGGTTTGGTGCTACCCAAGGCTGCAGCGCCCCGGGGTCCTGGGACAGAGCCCTGTGGGCGGGGGCGGGGGTGGGGGTGGGGGTGCTGGGGATGCGGGTCCCCCTTCCTGCTGCCCCGCCTGCCCTGCCCGCCCCATGCTGGCTGGCAGTGCCCTCCTCTGGCGGGTGCATCTGGAACCTCGCTGTGCACTTTCACCGGTCAGTCTACAGTTTCTCATCCTCTCCCTGATGAGGGACGCGGGGGGTCGGGGGTGTATGTCTCCTCTTTGTCTGCTGTGAACTCAACTGGTGTGGGGGCCTTCACGCGGCATGGTGGTGAAGGCACTGGACTCCCACATGGCTGACTGCAGTTCAAGTCCCGGACCTGGGGGTTTGCTTTCGCCTTTTCTCTCTGTGTATCTCTCTAGTCAAATTAAATAATAAGTAATAATAATAATAATAACTAAAAGCAATTAAGTAGTTGTTTAAAATACTTTTAAGAAAATGGTGCGAACCTGCTGTACAAGGTATTTTTGAGGCCCCATGAGGGGACTTGAAAAAGTTCATGAAAATTGGAATTAAAGTATGAGTTTACTTTGGTGTCCGAAGAAAAAAATTGGAATCTTTGAATAGTTTTTTTTTTTTTTTTTTTTTTTTTTTCCATAATAAACATTTTCTAGGGACTTTGGGAGGCTTCTTGTATGTTTTCATGTTTCTTGGCTAAATACCTTAGAGGGGGCCAGCAGGTGGGATGGAGGTGAAGGCACCGGGCCCCACGTGGCCGACTGTGGGGTTTGAGTCCTGGACCTGGCAGCCTAGACACCGTGCTGGGCACGTGTGCGTGCACGGTTCACATCCCGAGGGGGGAGTGGGGGAAAAGGGGTGGCAGTGTGGCCCAAGCGGTGCTCACTTCCCCCTCTTTCTCTTTCTCTCTTGCTCTCTGGCAAGGATGCAAGCCCTATAGCAAAACTGAAAGTAAAAGAACAAATACATAGAAAAGAAGTAAAAATACCTAAGAGAGGAATTTGGGGTTGAAAGGGTATGTTTGACTTTTTTTTCTTTTATTTTTTTAAAGAATTATTTATCTAATTTTATTTATTCATTCATTTATTTAATTTGACCAGAGAGAGAAAGAGGGGAAAGCAAGCCACCAGGTCCAGGACTCGAACCGTGGTTGGCCATGGGGGAGTCCAGCTCCTCGTCTACGTTTTGGCTGTCTGTATATCTTCCTCTATGAAGTGCCTGTTCCTATCTTCGCCCCCTTCTCCCGTTAGGTTGTTTATAGATAGGTCTTACTATCACTGAACTCTGCGCGTTCTTTATATATTGTGGATGAGAGCTGTTTATCAGTAATACGCTTTGCCATATTTCCTCTCCCACTGTGGCTTACCTATGCATTTCTTCTTTTTAAAAATTATTTATTTTTAAAAATTATCATCATTTAAATTTGCTAGAGGGCACGTGTGCTCACCTGAGAGAGGTGAGAGAGAGAGAAAGTGAGAAAGCAAGCTGCCAGGTCCCGGGTGCCAACTGTGGTCAGCCAGCGTCTTAGCTGCTACCTGCTGGCCCCACATTCATTCTTTTCTAATATGCTCACTACAGAGAGACACAGAGGAAGCACCCCCCAGTGGGACGTGGTCATGCCACAATCCCTTTTCCTCCATTTCTCCATCCTGTTAGGAGGATTTGGGGCATGTGTGCACATGTGCCCGGTGTTTTTTCCAAGCTGCTGGAGACAGGATTCGAACTGCAGTTGCCCATGTTCATATGGCTCCCTTAGCCATTAGTCTATACGGACGGCTTGTTCTGTTGTTGTTGTCTGCATAAATTACGTATGTAGCATGAGTAAAATTAGACATTTCTTTACATGCCCATTTTAGAAAATGTCTTTCTTCTCTTGTAAATAAGAACAACAGTGGGGACCAGCAGTTAGCGTAATGGCTATGTCGCTGGACTCCCACGTAGTCGACCGTGGTTCGAGTCCCGGACCCGGCGGCTTAAACTCACGCCGGGCGCGTGTGCGTGCGTGCCCAAGATCCCAAGAGGAGAATGGAGGAGAAGGGATTGCGGCGTGGCCATCCCCCCTGGGGGGTGATTTCCTGCTTTCTATCTCTCTGTCTCTCTCTGTCTGTCTGGCGAGCGCACGCGCCCTATAGCAAAAACCTCTCCAAAAAAAGAAAAAAAAAAAAAAAAAAGAACAACAGTATTTTAAAAATTATTATTATTATGTTATTTCGCGTTATTTATTTATTTATTTATTTATACATACATACATACCATAGAGGGACAGAGTGAGAGAGAGGGAAAGTGAGAAAGCAAGCCACCAGGTCTGGGACTAGAACTGTGGTCGGCCACCCCAGCTCCCTTAACCACCATGCTACCTGTTGGCCCCGAACAATAGTATTTTTTATAGAATGATTTATTTTTATTTATTCATTCACTTTCTAAGAAACCCCACACTCAATAGGAAGTGGCCCGTTGCTGGGCACCCTGGAGAAACTCCACATGCTTCCCCCTGACAGAACCTTGCTACTTTTTCCAGTCGTACTCATGTTCCTAATAGAGTCTTTTAATGAACAGAAGTTTCACAATTGGATGAAATCTTATTTGTCAAGCTTTTTATTTAATGCTCGTTGCTTTCTGTATGCTAAGAAAGTTTCGCCTAACCCTTTATGTTTCCTCTTAAAAGTCTTATAGATTTAGAATATACGTGTAAGTCTGTGATCTCACTTGAGGCCATTTTTGTGTATGGTGTGAGGAAGGGGTCAGGGTTCATTTTTCCCCCAATATGGATATCATGTTGATCCAGCATCATTTGTTTAAAAAATGTTCTTTTTCCCTCTGTTGAATTGCCTTGACATCTCTGTCAAAAATCAACTGAGGGGGGAACCAGCAGTTAGCGTAATGGCTATGTCGCTGGACTCCCATGTGGTCGACCACTGTTCACGTCCCGGACCCGGTGGCTTAAAACTCACGCCGGGCGCGTGTGCGTGCGTGGCCATCCCTTTGTGGGGGGTGATTGCTCGCTTTCTGTCTCTCTCTGTCTGTCTGGCGAGCGCACGTGCCCTGTAGCAAAAACCTCTCCAGAAAAAAACAAAAAAAATCAGTTGAGAGGGTTGGCAGGTGGTGTGGTGGTTAAGGTACTGGACTCCCACATGTCCAACCATGGATTGAGTCCTGGACTTGGCAGTCTCTCCCCTCTCCTTTCTATCTCTCTCTCTCTCTGATCAAAAAATTTTAATTGAATTAAATAAATAAATGATTTTTTAAAAGATCAATTGAGCTAAAAGAGCTCATAGTCTTTCCCCATTATCAACACCCCTCTCCAGGGGATTGTAACATTGTAACATCAGCTGTAACATTGTTTACAGTTGATGAATCTACCGGACACATCATTTAACGGTGTTTGGACTGATGTCTAAGGACATGGACCCCAGGGCAGTACCTTCCAGAGTATTCTCATGGCCCTAAAAATCCCCGTGCTCTGCCTCCTCGTCCCCGGCTTCCCTCGAACCTCTCCTAACCTCTGCTCATTCTGCTATCTCTACAGTTTGGCCCTTTTCCAAAATGTCCTATAGTTTTTTTTTTTTTTTTTTTTTTTTTTTTTTTTTTTTTTTTTTTTTAAGGTTTTTTGCTATAGGGCGCGTGCGCTCGCCAGACAGACAGAGACAGAGAGACAGAAAGCGAGAAATCACCCCCCAGGGGGGATGGTCACGCCGCAATCCCTTCTCCTCCATTCTCCTCTCGGGATCTTGGGCACGCATGCACACGCGCCCGGCGTGAGTTGTAAGCCACCGGGTCCGAGACGCGAACCGCGGTCGACTACGTGGGAGTCCAGCGACATAGCCATTACGCTAACTGCTGGTTCCCCAAAATGTCCTATAGTTTTTAAAAGCGGTGTCGTGTGTAGCCTTTCCAAGTTGGTTTCTTTCACTTGGTGGTGTGTTACGTTTCCTCCGTGCTGTCTCATGGCTTGATTAGCCTGATTGTCTTAGGGAGAAATTGTAGTCTTGAAGAAGTTTTGGTTTCCTTTGCCACCCATGGAGTTTTTCTTGGATTGATTTTGTTCTTTATTGTTTTTGCTCACGTCTCCTTAATTTAATGTGGTTGCCTTCATAGCTTCTTACAGCCGAAAACTGGAGCACTGGACCGTCCAGCCTCTCTGACACACGCGGACAAAGCTAAGCCTTTCACTCCGCGTATGCTTTAAAGGCATCCCACAGATGTCGATACATAGTGTTTTCATGATCATTCAGTTCAAAATATTTTCTTTTTTTCTTTTCTTTTCTTTTTTTGGAGAGGTTTTTGCTATAGGGCATGTGTGCTCGCCAGACAGACAGAGAGAGACAGAGATAGAAAGCGAGAAATCACCCCCCAGGGGGATGGCCACCCCGCAATCCCTTCTCCTCCATTCTCCTCTTGGGATCTTGGGCACGCACGCACACGCGCCCGGCGTGAGTTTCAAGCCGCTGGGTCCGGGACTCGAACCGCAGTCGACTACGTGGGAGTCCAGCGACACAGCCATTACGCCCTCTGCGGGTCCCAAGGACCAGCAGGAGCGGGTCTGGGGCGGCTCTCCCTGTACCTCAGGGGGGCTCTCTGGAAGAGCTCCACGGCTGACGTGAACGTTCCAGAAACGTGAGCACCTGCCACCAGGAAGGCCAGAGGTCGTTCTGTCGGGGAGAGAGGAAGTCATGGGCCCAGGAGTGCCGCCATCGCCATCGGACTGGAGATGCAGTGTTGAACGCGGAGGAGGAGTCGGGAGGAGCAGTCGGGCGCGGCCTGCCACCGCGGGCTCTGGGGACATCTAGTGGCATGAATGGAGTCCGGCGTACTCGGATGGGAAGAACGCCGCGGGCAGGGCCTCGTCTTCCAGTGGCGCTCCTACCCGCGGCGTCTGGGAGAGACGAGGGGAGGCGGGCCGGCCCTGACGGTTCAGTGGCGTTAAGCTCGCGCTCTCGCACTGAAGCACGCGCACCCTCGGCTTTCCCTAGGTGTGTTATTTCAGTCTGTTACCAGTTTTTCTTTACATTAAGAAAAAAAGGACTTGGAATGTTAGGGAAGGCTAGCAAGTGATATGGTGGTAAAGGCACTCGACTCCCAGCGACCACAGTTCGAGTCCTGGACCCAGTGGCTTGCTTTCTCACTTTCCTTCTCTCTCTCTCTCTCTCTCTCTCTCTCTCTCTCTGGTCAAATTAAAATAAATAAATTTAAAATAAAATAATTTTTTAAAAATTAAATAAAATCTTCCTGGACACATGTGTGTGCATGCCCAAAATCCCGAGAGGAGAGTGGAGAAGGGATTGCTGTGTGGCCATCCCCCCTGGGGCTGATTTATCGCTTTTCTCTCTCTCTCTCTCTCTCTCTCTCTCTCTCTCTCTCTCTCTCTCTGGCAAGCACACACACACACACACACACACACACACAAAGAAAAACTCTTTTCTCCTTCACCCTTACAGTGGGGAATCCTGGAGCGGTAGAGAAACACATACCCATGGTGGCAAGCGTTCAGTGTGAGCTGACGGCGTCGGGCACTGTGACAGGAGCCCGCACGTCTGTCCTCAAGGCCGCCCTGAGGGAGTGATGCCACCAGGAGAGGGCACAGGTGTCCCTGATCCCAAAGCGCACCGAGCGGCCTCTCGTGTGTAAGGTGGCTGCCGGTTGTTCCTTTAACAGCGAGGACCGTTCGCCTCTTGGCATCTTCAGAAAATTCATTTGTCTCATCAGCCACGTCATTCTGATGGTAAATGAGTCTTTTTGTATAGAATCCTTTTTTTTTTTTTTTAATTTTCCAGGATTGGGGTGGGAGGCAAGAAAGCACCCCCAAAGGGGGTGGTCACACCACGGTCCCGTCTCCATTTTTCCTTTGGGGTTCTGGGAACATACACACCGACACGTGTCCAGCTTCGTTTTCAAGCTGCCAGGCCTGGGTCTCGAACTGATGGTTGTCTACGTGGGACCCAGTGTGCACAACCACCAGGCCACGGGCTGGCCCTAGAGTTTCTTTTTTACAACAGAAAGCACACGTGTGCAAGAGAGAGAGAGAAACCCTCAACAGGGTCTCGCCACGCCGCGATGCCCTTCCGTCCACCCTCACAGATCCCGGCACCCGTGCACACTCCTGGCATGTTTGCAGGCTGACCTGGGGGTTTGAACTCACGGTCGCTTCCGGCCCTGGAGGGTGCTCGCTAACTGCTGCCCCTCCGTGGCTGGGCCTACAGACTGTTTAAATCATGTGTTTTCCCACTTGGTGCCGCCGTCCCGAGGGCCTTTGTCCGGCCAGTACACATGCCGTGCCTGTTCCCACTGCACATCACCTTGACCCCGGGCCAGTGGTTCTCAGCCAGGGGACACTGGGCAATGTCCAGGGACATTTCTGGTTGCCGTGACCTGGGGAGGCTGTGCCACTGGGACGGGGTGGGTGGGGGTGCCCAGGACTGCCCACCACACACAGCAAAGCCGTATCCAGCCCTGAAGGGCTGTGTGCCCAGGGCAGGGGTTCTCCGGTTGTAGTTTGGGGTGCAGTCGCTCCCCAGGTAATGATCAGCCCTCAAGAGCTTTGGCTTTGCCAGAAAAAGGGATCAGGAGTTGTCCAAGCCCTTCCAAAAGCTCGGAAGAGGAGATGCTATCGGCCCACCTAGTATTTTTTAAATCGCCAGAGGGCACGTGCACTCACCGGAGAGAGACTGCGAGGGCAGGGGACAGGGAGCAGGCACCCCAGTGGGGCGCCGTCACACTGCAACCCCTTCTCCAACCCCCACCCCGCTGGGATTTGAGTCACACCCGCGCCCGGTGTGCTTTGCAAGCCCCTGGGCCAGGACTCAGACCATGGTCGGCCATATGGGATGCGGCCTCCCCTGATTTCCAGGCCCTGGGGACCCTGAGTCACTGTCTCCCCGTCGAGCTGATGCGGCCCCTGGCCTGCGAATTCAGCCTCGCTGGTGCGGACGGCCTTTCCCGCCCTGCAGCTGCGCACCTTGCCCGCCAGAGGGCGCCGCGTGCTCGCGCGTCACCGCTCAGAGGGGTCCTCGTCCGTGTCCCCTGGGGCTTCTGTGTGCGACCCTCGCCCACTCACTCTGTCCACCTCTCTCTAGAGCTGAGCATGCAGAGTTCCGAGGGCGGATCGGAGTCTCCAGCGTCCGTGGCTCTGCGTCCGTCGGTGGCAGCCCCGCCTGTGCCCGCCTCCCCGCAGGTAACGACGCCCCGCCCCATTGACCTTGTTTCAAAGGTCCCGCCAAGGAGGGAGGAGGCCAGCCCCCAAGTCCCAGTTAGCGTTTCCCAGGGGGCTGCCCCCTGCCTGCCCTTTCACACACAGTCTGCAGGTAAGGCAGGCGACACGACACGTGAGAATGCTTACAGTGTGGTTCAAAATAGAGCCTAAAACGAGGTGGATGCCTGCTGTGAAACCTGCATGCGTCGTTTTCAAATTTAGGCTCTCTCTGCCTCTGGGTCTCCGCTGGGACTGAAATAAGCCATAAAGTAGCCGCCAGCGCAGGGTGAGCTTCGAGGACCACGTGGCCCCGACGTGCAAGTGTGCAGAGGCCCGCCGTGGCCACGTGCTCACCCACCAGTGTGAGTCCGAGAGTCAGGAGCACGGCGGGAGGAAGGAGAGATGCGACAGTGACATGACTTAGAGAAGGCCAGAGGGCCAGAGTGGGCCAGTGTCCCACCGGTGACTTTAGCTTGTTATGTTGGTTTTTTCTTTCTTTTTTTTTTTTTTTGGAGAGGTTTTTGCTATAGGGCGCGTGTACTCGCCAGACAGACAGAGAGAGACAGAAAGCGAGAAATCACCCCCCAGGGGGGATGGTCACGCCGCAATCCCTTCTCCTCCATTCTCCTCGCGCCCGGCGTGAGTTTTAAGTCACCGGGTCCGAGACGTGAACCGCGATTGACTATGTGGGAGACCGTGACATAGCCATTAACGCTAACTGCTGGTTTCCTTGTTGTTTGTTTTAAGGTTTTTGCCGCAGGGCGTGTGTGTGCTCCCTGGAGGGAGACAGAGAGTGAGGGGGACAGTGAGGACTCTCCCCCGGGGGCGATGGCCATGCTGCAGTCCCTTCTCCATTCTCCCGGGATTTGGGGTTCGCGCACACACACGTGCCTGCCATGAGTTTCAAGGCGCCGGGTCTGGGACCGGAACCACAGCTGACCGTGTGGAAGTCCAGCGCCGGAACCCTACACCACCTGTTGGCCCTGGACACCCGTAGCTTTTACTTCTTGCCAGTAGGGTGTCGGGCGGGAGGGTCTTAGATGCCTGTCGGGGCCGAGAGGGTGTGATCAGGTGCTGCCATCCTGCCAGCCGTGGCAGAGCTGGCCCGGCGTCAGGGCCACGGCCACCGCGGTTCATCCCTGGTCCAGGTGCGCCAGGGCCCGCCCCCAACTCAGACCGTGGTCAGCCGTGTGCAAACCAGCACCTTAACCTCCACGCTGCTGGTCCCTTCTTCCTTTTAAAGGACGAGTCTGTTCCGCCGGAAGAATATGCCACGTGTGTTTATCTGTCCATGCCATCTGGACTCCTGTCTCTGGCCCTGAGCTGGGGGAGGCTGGGGCCCTGGGAATGGGCCGGCGGTGCCCTCAGCTGCCCAGGGGTGCCTGCGGGGCTGGGCCCTTGTTAGCTTCTTCCCCACCCTGCAGCTGCCCACCGTGGACACCAGAGGGCGCCGCGTCCTCACACGTCACCGCGGTGGCCTGCAAGGCAGAGCAGTCCCAGCAGGGCAGCGAGGTCAGGGGACACTCAGGGCCCACGTCGAGAGCCCCTGACCAGCTGACAGCCACTGCAGCCCCAGCTCTGGGTAGACAGGGAAGTGCTCCTGCTGCTCTGCACTCGGGGCCACTCCTTCGACCCCTCTGTTTTCTGAGCTTAGCAAGGCTGGCCGGTCACCCAGGCCACACTGGAGTCAGGATGCCAGGGGACAGCCCAGCTGGGAGCGAGGGGCCCAGACAGCAAACCCCGGCTGGAGACTGGTTCTATGCCGAGTTCTGAGGCTCAGGTGTCACGTGGCCACCCAGCTTTGTGTCCCTTCATGTACGGAAAGGAGACATATCGGTGAGGGCCTGGATGTGGGGGTTGCAGAGTGCCCTCCAGGTGGAGGTGTGGCAGCATCCAGAGAGTCTCCCCTCACCCAGCAGCCAGAGACAGGACCTAGGGACACGCTTCTGTGCACGTGTGTCCATGTGCTCACAAGCCCACACGCGTGCACGGTGCATGGGGACGTGTGCACACCCTCGCGTGCACGTGGGGGTTGTTTACGGGCCTGCAGGTGAGTGTGTGTGGTGGGCGTGGCTGTGTGCCCCGCGCCCCCGGTCCCCTGCTGCCCTGTGCAGCCCTGCTGTGGGCTGTCTGAGCGCTAACTTCCCACCCGGCTCACTGTCTTTTCCCCCTTCTCCTTCTAGAGGGTGCTGGTCCAGGCAGCAGGCCCTGCCCCCAAAGGGGCCCCGATGCAGCCGACCTCCCTCCCCAGAGTTCAGCAGGTGCCACAGCAGGTAACGGCAGCACCCAGCACCGACTGCGGTCCGCGGTCCGCACGCCGGGTCCGGCTCCCTCGGGTTCTCACGTCAGTCAGGCCCTTCCGGAAGCTGAGTTCAATGAAAATTCTTTACAGCAGGGAGCTTTGCAACCAGCCGAGAGAGCTGGTGGGCTCCTGCTTGTCCGTAGATTCAGCAAGCATTCGGGGTGTGAGCGAGCCCGCGCGCCCGTGGGTGAGGCTGAGGCAGGGACGCAGACAGGGGCCCAGAACCTCCCAGTAGGCAAACCGCCACCTCAGACACGGTGCCGTGTCCTGGAGGGCTAAGGACAGAGCTGGGAGCCGGCCGTCCCGCGGGAGCCCCTGGCGCAGAGGACCGTCTGTCGGCCTTGTGGGCCAGGTGGCCTCGGCCACAGCCTCTCCACCCTCCCTTTACGGAACAGACGCGGCCGTGTGCCGAGAGAACTTTAATCCCGAGACCCGGCCGTGGCCGGAGTCGGCCGGCCCTCCCCCCAGAGGCTCTGGCCTGAGTTAGCAGGGCTTCCCCTGGTGTTTGTGGGTTGCATGTTCACGAGGACTGGAGAAGTTTCTGGGTTCGTGGGAAGGAGGCAGAGGGTCTGGGCAGGCACAGCAGGGACCCAGGGGTGCCATCGAGGGGCGGGCACAAGGACCACAGCTCGACCTAGAAGCTTCCTCACTACGAGGGCTGGGCTGCCCCGCGTTTTCTCTCTGGGCACCTCAGCTCTGCCGCGTGGCTTCTGCACCTCGCCCACCCCTCCCCTGGGGACAGCTGTGCTACCCCTGGAGCCCGTCACTCCGGGGCTGTGCACTGGGCAGGGGTGCACCGCGCTTCCAACCCGGGTCAGGGCCCGGCGTCCGGGAAGACTCGCTCTGCGGTGAGTCTGCAGTCTCCGTGCAGAGCTCAGGGCCTCTGCAGGTTCGGGCCCGGGCCCCCCCAGAGGACGTGGTGGTGGCAGGGCCATCGTCGTTTGGCCCTGGGTGTTCCTTAAAGATGATGGAAGGCATGTTCAGCTCGAATAATCTGAATTATAGTTGGCTAGAGCGTCCTGGGGGCAGCCAGGGTGCAGCCGCAAACGCGATTGCAGGACCCACGCAGGACGGTCTGGTCCGCAGCCCCAGGTGTTCCCGTGCAGGCCGGACACGCGTGCCGCAGGCCGGAATCGGGCCGGCGGGGGTGGGAGTGGGGCTGGGGGCCGATGGCTGCCGGGGGTGGGGGGCAGTGGCGGCCCGGAGACGCCGCGGGGGTGCGTCCGTCTGGGTCTTGGAAGAACCAGTGAGCGAGGTGGGCAGGGAGCAGAGCTGTGGCAGAGGGCGCTGTCGTTGCAGGTCCCGCCCGTGCCGCACGTCTTCCCGGCCCAGGTGCACTACGTGGAGGGCGGCGACGCCGTCTACACCAATGGCACCATGTGAGTGTGGTCCCTCGGTCCCTCTCGTGACGCTCCCGCTGCTCTCCCCCCGGGGACGTGCTGGAACAAGTCCCTCTCCCGGTCCCTCACGAAAGACTGCGGAGACACCACCTGCTCGGCTCAGGGCCTCCGGGCTTTGTTTCTTTCCTTATTTTTTGTCTGTTTTAGTTTTAGCTTTTGGTTTTGCTTTGAGAGGTTTTTGCTATAGGGCCCGTGCGCTCACCAGAGAAGCAGTAAGAGAAAGAGACAGAAAGCGAGAAATCACCCCCGGGGAATGGTCATGCCGCCCTCCCTCCCCTCCGCTGTCTGGGACTTGGGGCACGCATGCACGCGTACCCGTGTGACTTCCAAGCCTCCAGGTCCACGACTTGGACCACGGCTGGCCATGCGGGGCCCAGCGCCTTCACTGCCGCGCCACCTGCGGACCCCGCCGCTTCCTCCTTTACACGGGCTTTCCCTGCATGCCCTCGCACTCGGACGAGGCACTCCGACCAGGCCGCGACCCCGGGGACGCCCCTCTCTCCCACAGACGCACGGCCTACGCCTACAACCCCGAGCCGCAGATGTTCGCCACCAGCAGCGCGGCTCCCTACTTCGAGGCCCCGGGCAGCGCCCAGGTGACAGCGCCAGCCACGTCCCCGCCGGTCGTCCCCTCCCACAGCATGGTGGGCATCGCCATGGACGTCGGGGGGAGCCCCATCGTCTCCAGCACAGGAGCCTATCTCATCCACGGGCCCATGGACGGCGCCAGACACTCCCTGGCACACACGTCCCGGTCGTCGCCAGCCACGGTAGGTGTGAGGCCCCCGGGTGCACTGGGAGCAGGCCGCCGCTGCACGGCCTGCACTGGAGGGGCCGCCGCCGCTGTGCATCCTGGCACCCCAGGTGCAGCGAGTCCTGCCACCCCAGGCGAGTCTGGAGAGGTCTTCGAACTCCGGTCACCCCTGGTAAAAGAGGACGTGTCGTCTGTGTGGGGCTGTCGCGGGGTGTGCCGCTGCCTGAAAGTACCCCCCACCAGGAGAGGTCGCCACTCCCCGGGTCCTTATGGTCCTCCTCCGGCCGCCCACCGGGCCTCTCGCAGGCTTAGACGGGCGTACTGGACGAGGGAGCCGCCCTTCGGAATTTTACGGAGTCCTCATTGCCGCGTTGCTGTGCAGAGCAATGACTTACCTGCTTGAAAGCCTACCTGCTTTTAAGCTCAGTTTTCCGTGTTTACTTTTGCTCATGTTTGCCATGGGCGTGTGTGCTCACCGAAGAGAGACAGAGACAGAGAGAGGGAGAGTGAGAAATCACCCCCCGGGGGATGGCCACGCCACAATCCCTTCTCCATTCTCCTCTCGGGACTTTGGGCACACACGCACACGCGCCCGGCGTGGTTTTCAAGCCTCTTGGTCCAGGACTCGAACTGTGGCCTGCCATGTGGGGGGCCAGTACCTTAACCACTACACCACCTGCTGGCCCCTCTTATTTTATTTTTGAAACTAACACAGGGTAAGTTTCAACACACATAGATTCATGCAACCACACCCACAATCAGGAAACAGAACAGTGGCTGCCCAGAAAATTCCTTCACGATACAAGGGACTTCAGAAAGCTCGTGGGAAGATGGAATTAAAGTACAAGTTTAGAACTGGCCCCGTGGTCTCGTGGGTAAGGAAGCCAGATCCCACATAACCAACCATGGTTCAAATCCCAGCCCTGTTGGCTTAAAACACATACCAGGAGCATGTGTGTGTGCCCAGACTCCCGACAGGGTGGACGGTGGAGGAGAAAGGATTATTGCCACATGACCACGCCCCCTTGGGGGTGCTTTTTACCTCTCCCTGTCTCTCTTTTTTCTTCTTAATCATTATTTACTTTATTTTTTATTATTGTTACTTTTTTAGTTTGCTATAGGGCTTTGCACTCACCAGAGAGACAGAAATAGAGAACAGGAAAGTGAGAAAGCAAGCCACCAGGTCTAGGGGCTTGAACTGCCGTCGACCACGTAGGAATCTGGCACTCTAACCACCATGCCACCTGCTGGCCTCCACTGCCTTCTCCCCGTCTCTATCTCCCTGGCAAATGCATGCAAATTAAAAAAAAAAAAAAAAAAGATGCAAGTTTATTTTGGTGTAAGAAAAATTGAAATCCGTGCGGTATTTTTATATATTTCTGTGAACTTTGGAGGGTCCTCAGATTTCTTTGCACTCACGACCTCCCCAACCACGATCCCGGGCACCCGCTGCTCTGTTCTCGGGCACTGTGGTTGTTGCCTTTCCAGGAGTGCCGGACAAACGGAGTCACGCAGTGTGTCCCTTCCGAGATCCTCTCCGTGTGGTGCGTGCGAGAGCCTGTCCACGGCTGCGTGGGCCAGTAGCTGGGGTTTTCTGGTTCCTGAGCGGCCATCTAGCCCTCCGCTGTTTGTCTATCCCTCGTCCCCGAGGACTCTGGGGTGGCTTCCGGTCTGGGCAGTAATAAATTAAGCAGTTCTGAGTACACACAGACAGGGATCTGTACAGACACACGTTTTCCTGTCTCTCTGGCAACCGCCTTCCAGTGGCGTGCTGGCCGCTGCGGTAAGTGTGCGCTCGGCGTCGTCAGAAGGCACCGCCCCGGTCTCCCACGTGGTGGTTCCGTTTGCAGTCCTGCCTGAGTGTGTACGAGTGAGCGTCGCTCTGTCTCGCTGTCCGCCCTGGGTGTGTCAGTATTTTGTTACTTTGTCCGTCCTAATGGGCGTGGAGTGGTTCCCTGTGGTGGTGGTAACTTGTGTTTTCTTTATAGCTGACGGTGGTAAGCAGCTTTTCACACGCCTATCAGTAGATGTTCTTTAGTGAAGTGTTAGTTCAGGTCATTTGTTTATTTTTTAACTGGGTGATTTTTGTTTTTCCTGGTGAGTTTCAAGAATTTCTTATACATTCTGAATAGAAGTCCTCCGTACCGCGTGATTTGTAAATATTCTCTCCCAATCTGTAGTGTGTGTTCACTATGTAAAGTGTCTTTTGCAGAGAAAAGATCTTTTTAAAAAATTTTGGCCAAATCCAAATCATCCATTTTTCTGTCGTGGCTTATGCTTTTGAGTCTCAGAACTTTTGCCTATCTGCAGGCCACCAAGATTTTCTCCTTTTTATTTTTTTATTTTAATTTTAGGTTTTTGCCCTAAGGCATGTGTGCTCACCAGAGAGAGGGAAAGTGAGAAAGCGCCCCCCCAGAGGGGATGGCCACACTGCAATCCCTTCTCCTCTATTCTCCTCTCAGGATTCTGAGCACACATACGCATGTGCCTGGCATGATTTTGAAGCCGCCATGTCCAGGACTCAAACCGTGGTAGGTCATATGGGAATCCGGCCCCTTAATCACTGTCACCTGCTGGCCCTTTCTCCCGTTTTCCTCTAAAAGTTTTACGGTTTCATATTTTGCATTTAAGTCTGCTTCATTTTTCACTTTTGTATAGGCGTCTGGTTTAGGTTGAGGTTTATTTTTTGCAACCAGGTTGTTTTCACCTCATTGTTAAGAAGATTGATCTTTTCCCACTGGATTGCTTTTGTACTTTTATCAGAAATCAATTGGCCATATGTGTGTGGGTCCACGTCAGGGCATTCTGTTCTGGTGCCTTGATCTGGGTGTCTGTCCCCTTGCCAATACTGTGATGCCTTCATCACTGTAGCTTTGTAGTAAGTCTTAACATCTAGTGGAATGATTCCTCGCTATTCAGTTTTCCACACGATTGTGTTGGCTATTCTAATATATTTAAGTGTTCTCTATTTAAATTTTAAGTCAGTTTACATCAACAATAAAAGAATCCTACTGGGTTTTGGATTAAATTGCATTAAATCGGTGGATCAATTTTGGGGGAGAATCATTATCTTTTTTATGTTGAATCTTTCAATCCATGAACATGGTATGTTTTCTCCATTTATTTAGAGCTTTGATTTTTTTTAAATCAGCATTCTGTAAATTTTAGCATACAAATCCCGTATATGTTGTGTTATATTTACACCTAAGTGTTTTGTGGCTTTGGAGATATTATAAATACTGGTTTGTTTGTTTTCTTTTAATTTTTAAAAAATTGTTTATGTATTCATTCATTCACTTATTTTAATTTGACCAAAGAGAGACACCCACACACAGAGAGAGAAAGACAGGGGAAGTGAGAAAGCAAGCCACCAGGTCCGGGACTTGAACCATGGTCAGCCATGTGGGAGTCCAGCATCTTAACCACCTTACCTCCTGCTGGTCCCTGTGGTTTTTTCTTTTCTTTTTTTTTTTTTTTTTTTTCTCAGCCGTTCATTACTAGGATATAAAAACATAGTTGGTATTTTGCTATTGACCTTGAATCCTGCCATGTTACTGATCTTACTTTTTAGTGCTAGAAGTTTGTTCGTTGTCTGCAAATATGGAAGTTTTACTTCTTCCTTTCCAACACGTGTGCGTTTTACTTATTTGGCCTGTGTATTCACATCGGCTGGGGCTTCCGGAGTGGCGTCGGCGAGGAGTGGCAACAATGGCCATCCTTGCCTTGCTCTGCTCCTGGGGGGGTAAGGACTTGGAGAACACACTTTCACCTTGGTTTGCTGCTTCCGTGGGACACACGGAGTTGTATTTTAGAGCAGGGGTAAGCCCAGCAGGTGCAGCTGCAGCCCCAGCCCCCGTCTTTCATTCCCACCTTCGGGTGTGCGAGGACCATACTTCACCCCATCGCCCCACCTTGGCCACTTCTGGCCCCGGGAGGCGTGGCCCTATCCCAGCTAGGCGAGCCCAGCCTGCAGAGGTGGGCGTCGCCCCGAGGCTCGCGTAGCTGGCCCTGCGCAGCCCCACACCTCGGGCTTTCTGAGGAGGTCATGGTAGACAGCACCGCCGGCTGCCAGGCACCAGCCGACCCGGAGGAGAGCTCAGCCCCTCCCTCCCTTGGCAGCTGCTCGCTCCGATGAGGTCAAGGTGCTGACATGAGTCTGGCCTCACGGGCTGGCGGCTGAGGGAGCCGGACCCCCCAAGGCCACCTGCCATTCGAGTCCCGATCCCAGTGGAACCGTGGGAGGAACCGTGCACATGCGTGTGTGTACCCCAATTCCTGATGGGACGGAGAGGAGGGGGCGAGCGTACCACGGCCACACCCACCGGGCGCCTTCTCCGAGGAGGGGCGAGTAGCATGGCCACACCCACCAGGCGCCTTCTGCCTCCTGTCTCCCTGATGAGCACACAGACCATTAAAGGTAGTCACAGGGCCAGCAGGCAGCGTGGTAGCTAAGGCCGGGACTCCCACATGGCCGGCCACCGGTTACTTTGTTTATTTAAAAATAAATAATTAGGGACCAGCAGTTGGCGTAATGGCTATGTCACTGGACTCCCATGTAGTTGACCACGGTTCAAGTCCCGGACCCAGTGGCTTAAACTCACGCCAGGCGTGTGTGCGTGCGTGCCCAAGATCCCGAGAGGAGAATGGAGGAGAAGGGATTGTGGCGTGGCCATCCCCCCTGGGGGGTGATTTCTTGCTTTCTGTCTCTCTGTCTTTCTGGCACCCTATAGCAAAAACCTCTCCCCCCAAAAATAATAATAATTCTTTTTAAAAAGTGGTCATCACAGAGGGGCCGAGGTAGTCCTCGAGTCAGGCACTCTCGCCGGGCTCGCCCCACGGAAGGAAGTGGACTGTCCGAGGACGTCTCCTCTTACTGTGTACGGGGCGTGCGGACCTGCCTGCTCCCTCCCTGGAGACGCCGTGGCTTCGGTTGCCCCCCTCGTACTCCCCTCTAACAGATGTCGCCCCACGGCTCTGTGGTGTGGGCGACTGGCGCTCTGAGTCGTGTCTCTTGCTGCTGTCAGGAGCCCTCCTCGTCCCCATCCTCAGCAGAGCGTGGTTGGGAGTCCCCGAGTGAAGGTCGAAGAGTGGACTAGTCAGGGCCACCTCGCCGCGTCGTCTGGTCGGCCTCGGCCGGGCGCACACCCAGCCCCGGCAGTGAGCCGGCCCCGCAGTGTGGAAGAGGCGTCCCCTTCCCCTCCCAGCTGCTGCGCCCGGGACAAGGCCAGCCAAGGACAGGGTCGACCCCCAGGGAGTCCACACACTGTCCTTAGGGCACCCGTGCTGGGCAGGGTCCCAGGGAACGTGCCACAGGGCCGTCCTAAGTCAGCTGCCCCAGCTCCCGCCGCCTGGCTCAGGGAGACGGGCATCGTGACCTGGCAGCTACTCGGCTGGCCGCCAGCGGCAGGTCAGATGCCGCCAAGGCTCGGGGGAGGTCCATGCGGTTCGTATTCTCCATGGCAGAGGGGTGACTGCACCCTGGAGCTGGGGGGAGGTCTCCCCCTCCTCCACTGCGCCTCTACACTTCCCAGAGAGGCTGACATCCTCTGGCTGGGAGCGGGCATCATGGAGGAGAGGACACCGCAGTCCAGCCGGGCCGTGGGAGGCAGGGGCCGCTCTTTTGTGAGCTCAGCTCCAGGGAGCTGGTCTCCGAGACACCCCGCACCTGCTTGGGCCGAGACCGTGACCGAGCCTTGGCCTTCCTGGGTGTCTCAGGGAGGAGCTCGTGTCCTGCCAGGATGGTCTGTGCCCACCGTGGCGGCCGCAGCAGGTTGTGGATTTCCCTGTCCTCGTTAGGGTCTAGGTCAGGCTCTGTAAGAGCAGACGTGGCACCAACACCCATGGCTGGGCGCTTCCTCCCTCCGGACCTGCTGCCCCTCTGCCCGGCCCCTCTGCCCCCACCAGGTTGTCGTGTTCAGAGATGTCTCCACAGCCCTCTGTGCTCAGCTCAGCTTTCAGACGCGCGTGCGGGCGGCTCTGTGTCTGCGCGGTGGCCCAGGGCGCGGCCTCCCAGGCAGGGCCTGTGTCTGTCCTCGCTGGTCTCTTCCCCAGCACATCCGGGAGGGAGCTCCCAGGCTTCAGCGGGACAGGCCGGCTGGGATGTCGGTGCCACTGCCCGTCCCTGACGTCGTCCGGAAATCGCAGCTCTGGAGCGGTGGGGACGGGCGTGGGTGGCTCTGTGCCGGCTCTGGAAGCCTCGCTGTTGCGTGCTGGGGTGGACCGCGCGAACGTAGGCCGTGTGTGCAGTGAGACTCGCCCTGCTGCTCCTAACAACCTAACCCGCCCTGCCCTGCCCTGCCCTGCCGCAGCTTGAGCGCCCGCCCTAACCCCTCTCCCCACCCCTGCCGGGGTTCAGGCTTGTTTTATTTTATTTTTTATTTTTCAGGAGCTCTAATCAGTATTTGGATATTAATTTTAAAAAAATCTTGGCTGATGCTAACCATCTGATTTCCTCTTCTTTTTTTTTTCTTTTCATTTTATTTTGTTTTCTTTCTGCACACATTTTCTTTAGCTTGAAATGGCGATTGAAAATCTCCAAAAAAGCGAAGGCGTCACGTCCCACAAAAGCGGTTTACTGAACAGCCATGTAAGTGTGCGTCTGGCCGGGTCGGCCCGCCCTGCGTCCCACTCTCACAGACACTTACAGGGACAGGTAGTGCCACGGCCCCTTTACAGCGCTGAGATGGGGGAGGGGGACGGCCGGCCCGGAACGCGGCCGCAGCAGGAACTCCTCGAACGGTGAGAGAGAAACACGGGCAGGTTCTTCAGTGTAAGACGGGGTCGTGGGCGCACCTGCCTCCGAGGGCTCTTCCAGGGACGAGAGTATTTCTGATGCTTTCAGCAATGCCTGATAGGACGTAGGCAGTATGCGTCTATTATAAATTAAAATAATGCTGGGGACCAGCAGGTGGCATGGTGGTTAAAACTCTGGACGCTCCCACATGGCCGACCAGACCTGGTGGCTTGCTTTCTCACTTTCCCTCTGTCTCTCTCTCTCTCTCTCTGTGTCTCTCTCTGATAAAAATTTAAAAATTATTTGAATAAATAAAATTAAATAGAATAATTCTTTAAAAAAATTAAAATAATACTAAAATAAGCAACAAAAAAGTAAGAACTGACATAAGGAGTGAAAATGCAGGACTAGCAGTTAGCGTCATGGCTATGTCACTGGACTTCCATGAAGTCAACTGTGGTTCGCGTCCCGACCCGGTGGCTTAAACTCACGCCAGGCGCGTGTGCGTGCGTGCCCAAGATCCCAAGAGGAGAATGGAGGAGAAGGGATTGCGGCGTGGCCATCCCCCCTGGGGGGTGATTTCTCACTTTCTGTCTCTCTGCCTCTCTCTGTCTGTCTGGCGAGCGCACGCGCCCTATAGCAAAAAACCTCTTCAAAAAAAAAAAAAATAGTGAAAATGCCAGAAAGACTGCTCATTTTCCTGGGCTCAGATCTTTGGAGAACATGGTTATTTGAAAGAAAGCAGGGCCGGTCCATAGCCTGGTGCTGAGAGCGACTGGATCCCGCAGGGCCGACCACACAGCTGGAGCCCGGGCCTGGAGGGCGGAGAAACAAGCCAGGTGCGTGTGCGTGTGCGTGTGAGCCCAGAATCCCCACAGGTGGGAGAGATGGGGGAGAAGGGCCTGCCACGTCCATTCCCATGGAGGGGCGCCTTGTCACTCCCCACCCCATCTAGTGAGCACACGCACCCACTGCCATATTGAGTTTAAAAAAGGAAGAAGGACTAAAGAGAAACCAACTCATTCCTGCTGATTTTAGCTGCGCAGGATTTTTCTCCCGCACTCGCGTCTCGGGAGAAAACCACAGCGGGGTGCGGGGGAGTGTCCCCTGCAGGCCGGTGCTGAGTGTCCTCACTCTGGGCTGCTCTGTGCAGGCTGGGGCTGGAGGAGCCTCCGGCCCAGAGTCCTCGTTCCCGGAGCAGCTGAGAAGGGACGCCCCGGTCCCCTGGCCCCGTCCTTCCGCCCTGCCTTCCCACATGCTCAGTCCAGCTTTGCGCGTGTTTGGAGATGCCGCGACACTCTAAAACCCGGGCAGGCTGCCAGAGGTAGGCGTGCTGCTAGCAGCTGCCCCAGAGCACTTCACCTGGGACCCGACGGGCCCCTGCGAGATGAGACATCGCAGATAAAGAAGTCCCCTCGAGTCAGACCCAGTCCTAGCTGTCGCCCCATCGAGACTTTGGTGCTGCCGACGTTCAAAATGAGGTCTTTCTTTTTATATCTTTCCTTAGGAATTATTTAATGATATTTATTATTATTATTTCAATTCACCAGAGGTGGACAGAGAAAAAAGAGAGAGAGGGGGAAAGTGAGGAAGCAAGCTGCCAGGTTCCGGACGCAAACCTTAGCCAGCCAAGTGGGACTCCAGCGCTTTATCCAGAAAGGCTGACCCCAGTGAGAGGTTTCTTTTTTTCTTTTCTTTTTTTTTTTTTTTTTTTTGAGAGGTTTTTGCTATAGGGCGCATGCGCTCGCCAGACAGACAGAGAGAGACAGAGAGATAGAAAGCAGGAAATCACCCCCCAGGGGGGATGGCCACGCCGCAATCCCTTCTCCTCCATTCTCCTCTCGGGATCTTGGGCACGCACGCACACGCGCCTGGCGTGAGTTTAAGCCGCCGGGTCCGGGACTCGAACCGCGGTCAACTACGTGGGAGTCCAGCGACATAGCCATTACGCTAACTGCTGGTCCCGGTTTCTTATCTTTTTAAAGAATTATTTAATTAACTTCATTATTATTATTATTATTATTATTATTTTAAATTTGACCAGAGAGAGACATGAGAGAGAGAAAGGGAAACTGAGAAAGCAAGCTGCCAGGTGCGGGACTTGAACCGTGGTCAGCCAGGTGGGAGTCCAGCGCCCTTATCTGCCACCCCGCCTGCTGGCCCCGAGGTGTTTTTTGAAGGGCACTGAGTCTGTGGACGCAAGCCGACCTAGAGAAAGGTCCCAGATCCTTCTGGACTTGTGGATGGGGCACAGGCGAGCTCAACTGCCAGGCCAGCCCCTCTGGGTGAGGGCAGGTCGCTGGAAGTCACAGGAAGGTTCTCTCCTGCTATCTCACACAAACACACAGTGCCCGGCCCCATGTCCCGCAACCCCAGGTCCAGGGAGGGGAGGGTGTCCTGTCTGTGGACGAATCCCAGGAGCAAGGACCTCCCACCCCCCACCTTAAACTCCACGCCATGGGGAGTCTGCACAAAGGGTCGGGCCTCAGCTTAGGAGCAGACGCGGCTCATCCTGCAGGGCCCCAGCGTTAGGTCAGTCCTGGGGGGAGAGCCGAAGGGGGGTGCAGAGCCCAGGCAGGCACCTGCGTCCACGGAAACGAGATGTCTGTGTGAAGACGCATGCGCGCTGGCTGCACACACACCCCCACCCCGCCCCTGGCTTTCTAGCGCTGTCCATTGCAGACGGCCTCGGGTCTTCCCAGCAGGTGGCTGTCCCCACTGACTTCCAGTCGGGCATGTCTGTGATTCATCATCGTGTGTTCTCCATCAGGACCTGTGGCTGGTGGGATTGTGGGTTTGGTGACTTAGAAGTGAAGGAAGGAGAAATGAGATCTGTCTAAGAAGTCCACCATGGGGCCAGCCGGTGGCATGGTGGTGGAGACGGCTGGATCCCACTTGGTCGACTGTGTGGTTCAAGTGACCCAGCGACTTGAAAAACAGTCCCAGGGGTGTACGCGTGTGTTCCTGAGATCTTGAGAGGAGCATGAAGGAGAAGGGACTGCAGTGGGCCACCCCCGCAGTGGGTGCTTTCTCGCTTTCCCTCTCTCTGTGTCTCTCCAGCAAGTGCATTCGACCTATAGCAAACTTAAAAAAAACAAGCCCACCGTGCACACTGGGGTGAGCCGAGCCAGGGTCTCGCACTGGTAAATGTGAGCCGGAGAGGAGGAGGGTGCTCGGCCTCCGCTGCTGGCTGGCTGGGCGGTGGGCGGTGCACGGTGGCCACCTCGCTGCCCGCCGCCGAGTCTCTGCACCAGCCCTTCGGAGGCCTGGGGTGGTGGTGACGTAGCCACGTCCCACTCCTTCCGCGGAGGGCCGACTGGACGGCACCGTGGCAGAGCTGTCACTGCGGGCCAGGGGCCGGCCCAGCTGGCAGCCTCGCGGGCCGCGCGCCCCGACGGTGAGCCGGGCGGTCACTGCAGCAAGCCCCTCCAGTGGCCGTCTTGTCCCGCTGTGTCTTCCGTTCAGCATTCCTGCCCCCTTGCCACCCCCTTGCTGGTCTTGCCCGGGCTTGGGGGGCACCCTGGTTCTTCCCCCTGCCTGTGAGTCAGCACCTCAGCACAGACGCCCAGGCCGGGCTCTGGCCTCACCCCACGCCTCCCGCCATCTCCTGTCCATCTGCTGGGTGCTCGGCCTCCAGGCCCTGGGCCCTCCTCCCACACAGGTGCTCTTCAGCCTTCCCGCAGCAAAGAGTGGGGTCCCCGCATGGCCACCACCGCACCGGCATCCCCATGGGCTGTCGCGGCCACCTCCCTGTTAGCCCTCGGCCTCCACCCTGCCCGGATTCCCGTCCCTGCCATGGCAGCCACCAGAGGGCGCCCACTAAACCCTGGTCGGATCAGGGCTCCCCGTGCCCTCCAGGTAGAGCCAGTGTCATCAGAGTGACCCACCAGGCTCTGTGTCACCTGCGTCCCCACCCCACCCCGCTCGCTCTGCTCCAGGCACGCGGGCCTCCGCACGTTCCTCCAGTACGCCAGGCTCGGTCCTGCCCCGGGCCTTTGTGCTGCCGCCCCTCCTGCAACACCGCTTCCCGGAGTTGGCACCGTCTCCGTGAGCCCCGACACCAGCCCGCCCTGACTTAAACCGCACTTCCTGCACCCCGCCACGCGGGCGCTCCCCACCGCACAGCCCCTCTGGGTCCGAGCACCCTACTTGTGTATCTCGGGGGTCTCCCCTCTGAGGACAGACTTCCTCACCGTTGCACCCCAAGACCGAGAGCAGGCCTGGCGTGAAGTCAGTCCCGCTGACGGTTGGATGACAGCAGACACCGGTGCTGGGTGCTCGGGCAGCCGGTGAACGTCCTGCAGAGCCCCGAACTCCCCGGCAGCCCCTCGGGAACCGGCGCGGGTGCGTTGGCCTGTGAGGAGGAGCCTGCAGAGCCCCGAACTCCCCGGCAGCCCCTCGGGAACCGGCGCGGGTGCGTTGGCCCGTGAGGAGGAGCCTGCAGAGCCCCGAACTCCCCGGCAGCCCCTCGGGAACCAGCACGGGTGCGTTGGCCCATGAGGAGGAGCCTGCAGAGCCCCGAACTCCCCGGCAGCCCCTCGGGAACCAGCACGGGTGCGTTGGCCCATGAGGAGGAGCCGGGTACCCTAGGAGACGAAAGGAGAGGGCAGGGCTGGGCAGAGCTGCCGGGGCCCAGGTGCCCTTCCCATCCGTGGGGAAGCGCCTCAACCCACAGGGCTGTGCCGGGGGGGGGGGGGGGGGGGGGGGGGGGGGGGGGGGGGGGGGGGGGGGGGGGGCAGGGAGAAGTGGGACGCGTTCGGAGGTTTTCCGGTCGGAGAGAGGATCTGGTCCATTCGCGAAGCCGTGTGCGGTCAAGTGGCGGCAGGCGTGGATGAATGTGTTCATCTTGAAAAGCGTTCTCTTTATTAGTGTTTGGTATTGACACAGAAATAGCACATGGTAGTTAAGGCACTGCCTCGCGCGTGGCCGACTGGCGGTTCGAGTCCCAGACCCAGCGGCTTGGAAAACACGCCAGGTGTATGTGTGCGCATGCCTACCATCGCGAGAGGAGACTGGAGAACAGATTGCAGGGTGGCCCTCCTTCCTGAGGCTGTCTCACTGGCCCTCTCTCTCTCCCCATCTCTGGTGAGTGCACTTGCTCTGTAGCACCACTTTTAAAAAATAAAAAGAGCAGAAGAGAGAAGAAATAGCACATACATACGAGGCAGAACTGACCGGACTCTCCGGGTCTGGAAGGCGATCCCGGCCGGCCCTCTTCTTTCTGGGCGTGGAGGTCCCCGGAGCCCAGAGAGGTCGGAGCTCTGCAGCGGGGGAGGAAGGTGCGCCGTGTGGTCACGGGACGCCGGGCCTCCCCGCTCAGTTTGGTTGAGCTAGTGTTGGTGCCTGTTCCGAGTGGGGGACCCAGAACCCCGGATTTCACAGCCCCTGCCCCTGAGCCACCCGCAGCGGCTAGAGGTGTGGCTCGGAGTCAGGGAGCGCCAGTCCTCCAGCGCCCTCCGTTCCGGCCTCTGTGCGGACCTCACGGGTGACCTGTTGGGGCACAGCTCTGCAGGCTTTGGTCGGACTTGGAGCACAAAACTTTGCACGCAGGGCCAGCAGGTGGCGCAGAGGCTAAGGCACCTGGATCCCACATGGGCAACCACGGTTCAATTCCGGGACCTGGTGGTTTGACAAAACATGCCAGGTGTGCCCAAAATCCAGAGGGGAAAATGGAAGAGAAGGGATTGTAGGTGTTCGTCACTCTCCCTCTCCATCTCTCTCTGGTGAGTGCACATGACTGTGCCAAAACAAACAAACAAAAAAAACAATGGGCTGGCAGGTGGCATGGCGATTGGGGCGCTGGACTCCTACATGGTCGACCACGGTTTGATTCCTGGACCTGGCGACTTGTTCTCTCTCTCTCTCTTTGGCCAAATTGAAGAAGAAGAATAAATAAAATTAAATGAATAATTATTTTTAAAAATTAAAACAAAACACCTTGCACGTGAGCATGTGCATCCCCGGTAAGTCCCCACGGGTCCTTGTCCCGCCCGGGGATTTCAGTCCCCGTTGGTCCGCGGGTGTCGGTCACCGCCCGAGCTCTCTGTCCTCTCCCTGCACGCGGCGCTCGGACCTCCCTCCTCCCCTCCGCCCCGCAGCATCGGAGCCGCGCTGTTTCAAGGGTGGGTGGCGCTGCGTCTCTCCGTGACGGTGAAGACAGAACCCGGTAGGTTGCGAGCACACGCAGATTTCCATAAAATAAGTCAAGGAACCCGGAACTGGGCTGAAAGTGGAAGGGACGCGCGAAGGAGTGGAGCCGGGCGCTGACCCGCGTCTTAGCAAGCACGCGTGGGCGCAGCCAGGTGGGGTTCCCGATGGCGTCGTGACGCGCCGGTGTCTGTCCCGCCAGCTGCAGTGGCTGTTGGACAACTACGAGACGGCGGAGGGCGTGAGCCTGCCCCGCAGCTCCCTGTACAACCACTACCTGCGGCACTGCCAGGAGCACAAGGTGGACCCCGTGAACGCCGCGTCCTTCGGGAAGCTGATCCGCTCCGTGTTCATGGGCCTGCGGACGCGGCGGCTGGGGACCAGGTGGGTACGCCCCGGCCGCGCCCCGCGCTCGGTCCTCCTGGGGGAGCCAGGTCACCTCTCCGTCAGGTCCCACGCTGGGACATGGGGGCTCACTTCGGTTTTCTTTCTGCCCTTGGAATGTCCCATGGTGCAAGTTGAGCCTCCCTGATCCAAAACGCCTGGGCCCACAGGTAGGTCTTTTGGATTTGAGACTTGTGTTCAGATCCTGGAATAGCTGCACACGCATGCAGGGCTAGCTTGGGGGCCAGACCCACGTCTTGCCATTCACTCGTGTGTCACACAGCCCTCAGACACGTCGCCTGCAGGTCGTTTTTACATTATTTTTGTTCAGTGACGTTTCGACCACCACCCGTCCCATGGGGTCAGGGGTGGGCTTTTCCACGTGCGGCATCATATTGGCACTCAGAAAGTCTCGGATTTGGGAGCATTTCGGATTTTGGATGTTTGGATTAGGGATGCTCAAGCTACCAAGTCTTTTCTTTAAAAAAAAAAAAAATATTCCATTTTATTCATCAGCGTTATTATCTTTTTTGGTGGGGAGAGATTTTTGCTGTGCGGTGTGTGCACTTGCCAGAGAGAGAGGGAGAAACAGAAAGATGGAGAGACCGAAATTACACGCCCCCCTGGGGGATGGCCATGCCGCAATCCCTTCTCCTCCATTCTCCTCTTGGGATTTTGGGCACGCACGCACACACGCCGGGTGTGAATTTTAAGCTGCCGGGTCTGGGACTCAAACCGTGGTCAACTACATGGGAGTCCACTGATGTAACCATTATGCCATCCACTGGTCCCATCAGTGTTACTATTTTTTAATTTGACCAGACAGAGAGAGAGAGGGCAAGTGAGGAAGCAAGCCCCCAGGTCTGGGGCTCGAACCACAGTCAGCCACGTGGGAGTCCAGCACCCTAACCACCCGGCCACCTGCCGGCTCCCCAGTCTGCTCTCTAAACGGAGTCATTGAAGCTCTGCCGTCACGACTCTCCCATGAGGAGCTAAAGCGGCCATCCCCTGGCCGCACTGTTTTATAAACCGGGCTATTTAGCCGGCGAAGGGGCCGAGGAGCTGCTGATGAGTACCGAGGAGGTCCAGCCGGGACTTCACTGCGCCGCGGTGTGAGCGGGAGGGGGACTGTCCCCGACGGGCGCAGGGCGCAGTCTCCCCGGGGGTGAGCTGAGCCAGCCGGGCCCAAGCCAAGGGCCAGCGCAGAGTCCACGCCGTCCGGCATCTGCCGCGAGCGCGGACCCCGGCGTGCTCTGTTTCCAGGGGCAACTCCAAGTACCACTACTACGGGATCCGCCTGAAGCCAGACTCGCCGCTGAACCGGCTGCAGGAGGACACGCAGTACATGGCCATGCGGCAGCAGCCCCTCCACCAGAAGCCCAGGTGGGCGGCCCGGCCCTGGGGGGGCGGGGGTGAGGGCCCCTGCAGCCGAGGGGGCGGGGCGGGGCGGGGCGGGCTGCCCTGGGAGCACGTGGGGGCGGAGCTTCCCAGACAGACAGACACAGCCAGAGACCCACGGCCCCAGACCAGCCACCCGCGTCCACTCAGGGTGCAGGGAGGCTGCTAAGGGGCCCTGGAGGGGGGTAGGGCCCATTCAGTTGGCAGCGTTGTCCAAGCTTCACTTTTTATTTTTCATTTTTTAATTTTTTTGAGAGGTTTTTGCCATAGGTCGCGTGCGCTCGCCAGACAGAGAGAGACAGAGAGACAGAAAGCGAGAAATCACCCCCTAGGGGGGATGGCCACATCTCAATCCCTTCTCCTCCATTCTCCTCTAGGGATCTTGGGCACGCATGCACACGCACCTGGCGTGTTTTTTTTTTTTTTTCTTTTTTGGGGAGAGGTTTTTGCTATAGGGCGCGTGCGCTCGCCAGACAGACAGAGAGAGACAGAGAGATAGAAAGCAGGAAATCACCCCCCAGGGGGGATGGCCACGCCGCAATCCCTTCTCCTCCATTCTCCTCTCGGGATCTTGGGCACGCACGCACACGCGCCCGGCGTGAGTTTAAGCCACCGGGTCCGGGACTCGAACCGCAGTCGACTACGTGGGAGTCCAGCGACATAGCCATTACGCTAACTGCTGGTCCCATTCACTTTTTTTTCTTTTTAAAGTAGACTCTTTTTAGAGCAGTTTTGGTTCCCAGCACAGTTAAGTGAGAAGCACAGTTTCCAGATAACGTGTCCTGGGCGTTATCCTCCCCTCTGACACCCCACAGAGGGTGCTTTCCTGGGCGTGGACCCCGGAGGCGCTGGGCTACACCAGGGTTCCCTCTTGTCTGGCGCCCTGCGGCTGTGGATGAGGGCCTGACACACCCCTCCCAGGGCTCGCGGGGAGCGTCCTGGCCTGGACTGCCCTGTCTGGCCGCTCACGCCGCGCCCCCATCACAGACCTCTCGCTGTCTCCACGGTTTTGTGCTTTGTCCAGAATGTCATCGAGTTAGAATCACCGATCTTGTTTTTCAGTTTTGCCGAAGCGTGTACACGTGGGGTGTGGTCGTGCCGCAGTCCCTTCTCCATCGCTCCACCCTGTCAGGATTTTGAGCACGTTTGCACACACTGTGTGCCCAGTGTGATATTGAAGCCACTGGGGCAGGATTTGCACCACGGCCGGCTCCCTTTTCTAGCCCACAGGGCCGGCCACAGTTCTTTGCTTTTAAAAGTTTAGAGAAAACGACGGCAGCAAAAATAACACGACCAGTAACTCAAAAAACTGTGAGAATTTGTCTAGAGAGAGAGAAAAAGGGAAAGTGAGAAAGCGAGGCACGGGGTCCAGGACCCGTCTTTTGTCGGCCATGCGGGAGTCCAGCCCTAACCACTACGCCGCCCGCCAGCCCGTTTCCTCATCAGGAGTGGGCAGGCTCTGTCTGTGCAGAGGCCGAGAGCGGGTGCTCAGCCTCGCAGCCCCGCCTGTGGCTGCCGCAGGGTTGCAGAACCAGCCCCATACGGGAGCCCATGCGGGATGGGCGTGGGCCAGTAAAACTGCAAAACCAAGGGACAGAAACAGCCTACGGGCCCGTAGCCTCGTGGTTTGAGGCCTGGCCCCGGCAGCTTCAAAAATGCACCAGACACATGTGTGTGCCCCAAGTCCCGGAATGGCAGAGGGATGGAGGAGAAGGGATTGCGGCGTGACCACGCCCCACTGGGGTGCTCCCTCCCTCCATCCATCCCTCGTCCTCTCTCTGTCTCCAGCAAGCACACATGGCCTCTGGCAATGAGTCAAAAGGGCCCCGCAGGTCACAGTTGGCCCCCAGCCCTGGTTCTGGGCCCTCTGGAGTCTCACCTCCCTGGCACCCTCCCAGTGCCCCTTCCCCGCCACTAACCATGCGCTTCGGTGCATCGCCTGTCCCTCCCTGCGGCGTCTCCGTGCCAGGCACTGGCTCGGAGTGGGCATCCGAATTGGTGCGGCCCAGCGCCCCTCACACGGGGCCAGAGTCCGATTCCCAGTCCAGCTGTCAGGTCAGGCGTGATGGCAGCCTTAGTCCACAACTCGGGAGCTGAGGTAGGAGTGCAGGACCCAGCAGCCCGCCCCGTACCCCGGCCTGCAGACGCGGCCCCCACAGCTGTCCTGCTGTGGTCCTTGGCCAGCACCCGTAGGTCTGTGCTCCAGGCAGCGCATCCTCACAGGAGCAGCCGCGCGCGTGGCGGGCCACACCCGAGCCTGTGTGTCTGACGCCGTGACCTGCCCTGAGCCTGGCCGTAGCTGGGGCTGGAGGGATGGTTGGCTGGGGATCCCCTCCCTCGGGGTGTCAGCCTGCTGTCCACTGCCCCCAGGCCCAGGGAGAACGAAAGTGTCAGACCCTCCTGGACACGGCGCGGTAGTGAGATGCGTGTGACCCTTGGAGAGAGCGTCACTGTCGGGGGAAGGCTGTGCACGCACATCCCCGAGCATGCGTGGTGGGTGGGCGGGCGGATGAGCACACCCTCTGGACAGTGGGTGCAAATCTCCACGCCTGCCCCAGCACAGGGACACCAGGCGTGGAAGGACAGATCCCGTGACCTCCCACAGGAGGGCCCCAGGACGGCCACGCCCACAGAGACAGGAGGGGCTGGGGGGGGCGGGGAGTGCGTGCTTCTCGGGGACAGCTTCAGTTGGGAGACCAAGTTCTGCAGACGGACGGGGGATGTCCGCGCAGCTGTGGGGACGGCGTACTGCCCAGGCTGTGCTCCAAATTGCTGAAATGGCCAATGCTGTGCCATGTGTCTTTGGCCACGACTTTTATAAATAATAGACAGACACACCCCCACACTGAGCCCTGCCCAGCCCTCTGCTGCGGGAGCCTCCTGGTGGCATGCCTGTCCCCTGCCCAGGTACCGGCCAGCCCAGAAGACAGACAGCCTTGGGGACAGCGGCTCCCACAGCAGCCTACACAGCACGCCCGAGCAGGCCATGGCCGTGCAGAGCCAGCACCACCAGCAGTACATAGGTGAGAGGCGCCCACGTCCCCGTACCCCACGCTGCACCCCTGTCCCCACGTGGGGCCTGCCTGGAAGCCCCAGTCCAGGCGGCTCTTGGGCTGCATGGTGGTTTCCACACCAGCAGCATTTAAGACAGGTGTTTTCAACAGTTTTCTTGTACGATAGCTTTTCATTTAGATAGAAAGTTCTAGATATCCAGTCAGCCAGGGGGCATGGTGATTGAGGCGTCGGGATCCTATATGGCTGACTTTGTGGTTTGAGTTGAAAAACACACTGGGTGTGTGTGCATGCATGCCCAAGATCCTGAGAGGAGGTGTGGAGAAGGGATTGCAGCATGGCCCTCCCCCGGGGGGTGCTTTCTCAGTCCCTGCATTCTATCCATCTCTCTTCAGCGAAATCACGTGCCATCTAGCAAATTAACTTAATAAACATGGGACCAGCAGTTAGTGTAATGGCTATGTTGCTGGACTCCCACGTAGTCGACCACGGTTCGCCTCCCAGACCCAGTGGCTTAAAACTCATGCTGGGCGCATGTGCGTGGGTGCCCAAGATCCCGAGAGGAGAATGGAGGAGAAGGGATTGCGGCGTGGCCATCCCCCCTGGGGGGTGATTTCTCGCTTTCTGTCTCTCTGTCTCTCTCTGTCTGTCTGGCGAGCACACGCGCCCTATAGCGAAAACCTCTCAAAAAAACAAAAACAAAAAAACAAACACATTAGCTATGGGACCAGCAGTTGGCCTAATGGGTATGTCGCTGGACTCCCATGTAGTTGTGGTTCAAGTCCTGGACCCGGTGGCTTAAACTCACGCCGGGTGCGTGTGCGCGCGTGCCCAAGATCCCAAGAGGAGAATGGAGGAGAAGGGGTTGCGGCCTGGCCATCCCCCGGGGGGGTGATTTCTCACTTTCTGTCTCTCTGTCTCTCTCTGTCTTTCTGGCAAGCTCACGCGCCCTATAGCAAAAACCTCTCAAAAAAAATAAATAAATAAAAAGTTGTAGCTATACCTCGCTGACATTCCTGAACTTTAGAATAATGAGCACACGTCAAAGAAAGCAAAGTAGGCGTGACCGTCAGGGAGAGCAGCGGGTGCGTGCTGTCTTGCAAGACCGTCAGCTCGCAGGCAGTGGGGTCTGATCGCAGCCCGGGGTCTCCCTGGGTGCCGGGAGCTCCAGTTCCCCGGCCCAAGAGCTTCGAGCTTCACCCTCTGCCCTGAGGGCCGCGCAGGGCAGGCTCCCTGGCATTCACGTGGACCGAGGTGCTCGGTGGTTGTTACGTTGTTTTCTTCTTGTTTTTGTTTTGGAGAGATTTTAGTTTATAGGGCGTGTGTGTTCACCAGAGAGACAGAGAAAGATGGAGAGAAAGCGAGAAATCACCCCGAGGGGGGATGGTCACGCCGCAATCCCTTCTCCTCCGTTCTCCTCTCAGGATCTTGTGCACGCACGCACACGCTCCTGGCATGATTTTCAAGCCACCGGTCTGGAACTCGAACCGCGGTTGACCATGTCGGATTCCAGCGCCTTAACTACCATGCCACCTGCTGGCCCCTTGCTTAGTGTTTTGAACCCGGACAGAAGCTTCCGGGTTGTCGCCTTTGGAAAGACTGGCATAGTGTCAGGCCCATCTCCAGGACTCACTGCCGGGCAGCCATGGGCCTCTTCCCCAGATGTGCTGCCATGGGTGCCCACTGGCTCCACCGTCCTGGCAGAAGCCAAAAATAGGAAACTTCCAGAAGCTGTGCGGCCACATTGAGAGCAAGCGTGCTCCCAGGGCTGTCCGTCTGCACGTGCCCCTGCACGGGGGCGTCCCCGTTTCTCACGGGCCCTGTTCCTCCCAGATGTCTCCCACGTCTTCCCGGAGTTCCCGGCGCCCGACCTGGGTGGCGTCCTCCTGCAGGAGAATGTCACGCTGCACGACATCAAGGCCTTGCAGCTGGTGTACAGACGGCACTGCGAGGTGACTGCCCTCCCCGCTGTCCCCGCGACACAGGCCCATGTCCACCCACAGCCGCCCTCCGCAGAGCGGGCTCTCCACCCACCCATTTCTGTCCACCCCTTCTCCTCCCACCTGGCCTCGGGGTTTCCAGAACTCACTGCAGCCGTGTCACACGGCGACTCACACCTGGCGTCTCACCAGTCGTTTTTACTCCTAGGCAACCCTAGACGTGGTCATGAACCTCCAGTTTCACTACATCGAGAAGCTGTGGCTGTCGTTCTGGAATGCGAAAGCCTCCTCCAGTGACAGCTCGCCCTCTCTACCTGCCAGGTGAGCCCCTCGTCCACCTGAGAGACCTCGCCCGCGCCCCCATTTAACCTGCTGGGGCCCCAGGCGACACACAGACAAAAGCATCAGCGCCGGGAACGGGGGCCGAGGCGTCTTTTCTGTGTCCACGCGGTTTTTAGAATCCGCCCTGTTGGTTTGTAGTTCAGATCGCCTGCCCTTGGCCCCTGTTCTAATGTGAGGATCACGGATCCCAAGCGGAGGGGACCCTCAGCTCCTAGCGGCAGTGAGGAGGGCGGCGGAGGGGACAGCGCCATCTGTGGGTGCAACAGAGATTGTGGACGCGCGGGGCCGGTGCAGGGTGCAGGGGCCGGGCAGGAAGCGGGCAGCGTGCAGCCCCCCCGCGGTGGGCGTTCCCGGCGCGCGACCTGGGCCGCTCCTGCTGCCTCGCCCCGTGGGCACCCAGGCAGGGCCAGCCCTCCCGAGCCACAGCCCAGCCACGCCCCTTCCCGCCCGCAGTGAGGAGGAGCCCGACGTCGCCGTCCTCCCCAAGGACAAGCTCATCACGCTGTGTAAATACGACCCCATCCTCAAGTGGATGCGGAGCTGCGACCACATCCTGTACCAGGCGCTGGTGGAGATCCTCATCCCGGACGTGCTGCGGCCGGTGCCCAGTGAGCAGGCCCCGCCCCGCCCTGCACGCCGCGCCACGCCCCTTCTTTAGCCACGCCCCTTCTCCAGCCACGCCCCCGCCTCTACCCCGGCACAGGTGCAGCTGCGGACGGCCGGGACTCGTGCCCTCCGGTCCCACAGCAGGCGCAGCGCTCAGCGGTCCGTGGCCTGCTCATTTCTCCTGGTTTCTTTATTTTTTTGTTTTGTTTTTCCATGAGAGAGACCCAGAGGGGCCGCTGCCCCAACAGGCCCCTGAAGCTCCGCTCCACGCCCAGCCGCAGCCCGCCCAGCCTACTCCGGCCCGGGGGTGGAGCCCAGGCCCTGCCCATGTTCGGCAGGACATGTACACACGTGTGTGTTCTGGGGTCGCCTTTGGCGCTGTGGACATGGAGCAGACTGCCCTCTGTGGGACGTCCTGGGCACTGCAGGGGCCGAGCAGCAGCCCCGCTCCAAGCCAGGAGCCCCCCAGTGGTGACAACCACAGATGTCCTCAGACCTCGCTCAGGTCCCAGGGAGGGAGTGAGATCTCCCAGTGAGAGCCACTGTCAGAGTCAGTGGGTGGAGACAGACTGTCCTGGGCACCCCAGCCCTCCCAGGAGCCCCTTCCAGTGTCCCCCACTCTCAGTGTCCCGCTGGTGCTCTCACCTGTCTGCGTGGCGTTTTCCTGGGTGCCGCTGTCTTCCTCCCGCGGGCGTTGACTCTGTCCCCTCATGCTGGCTGGAGGCAGGCGCCGCCTTTCTAAGAGTGTGTCGTGGTGGGTCCCGCAGGCACCTTGACACAGGCGATCCGCAATTTCGCCAAGAGCTTGGAAGGCTGGCTGACCAATGCCATGAGCGACTTCCCGCGGCAGGTCATCCAGACCAAGGTAACCACAGGGGAGGGCCCCTGGCCAGGCCCGGGAGGCGCAGGCCTGCTGTGGGGAGGGAGGCTGGAGCTGGTGGGGGGCCTCCTCCCTGCCCAGGGAGCACCGCTGTGCTGTGGAGTGTGGAGGCTCCGTGAGGGAGCTGCTGCCTTCAGGCCCCAGGAGGCCAGCGTGCAGAACCGGTGCCAGAGGGAGGGGGCGACAGAGGTGGCGCTAGACAGCGGTTGAGGACAGGTGGCGTGTTTCTGTGCTCATCTCAGGAGGGGACTTTGACCTCCTTGCCCTTACACTTGTTACTGGGTCTTCAGAACTTAAACGGAGAGGTTTTGCCTCTCCATTGTGGGAAAGAGAAGGCCTGTCGTTCTCATGAATAACCCCCCCACTATGCTCTCGTGGGGTGGGGCGGGGAGAGAGAGAGAAAGTGAGAAAGCACCTTCTCCTCCATTCTCCTCTGCGGATTTCGGGCACACACACATGCCTGGTATGATTTACAAGCCTCCAGGGCTGGGACTCGAACACATAGTGGACGACGACGTGGGATCCAGCCACCTTAGCTGTCAGGCCAGCTGGCCCCTTATGAGTACTTCTTTCTTTCTTTTTTTTGAGAGGATTTTTACTGTAGGGCATGTGTGCTTGCCAAAGAGACAGAAAGTGAGAAATCACCGCCCAGGAGGGATGGCCATGCCACAGTCCCTTCTCCAACAGATGGCGTAATGATTGCGTCGCTGGACTCCCACATAGTTGACAGCGGTTCGAGTCCCGGGAGTCCCAGACCCGGCAGCTTGAAACTCATGCCAGGAGTGTGTGCGTGCGTGCCCAAGATTCTGAGAGGAGAATGGAGGAGAAGGGACTGTGGCGTGGCCATTTCCCCCAGGGGGTGATTTCTCGCTTTCTGTCTCTCTGTCTCTCTCTGGTGAGTGCACATGCCCTATAGCAAAAAGGAAAAAAAGAGCTGCTGAAGACGGATGAGGGTCAGAGTCCCTCCCACCCCACCATGCACGCAGGCATGTTTAAAGCATTGGGGAAAAAGTTTATTTTGGTACAAAAATGTTGAAATCCACTCATTTTTTTCATAACACATTTTCCATGATCTTTTCCAAAGGCTCCTCGTACAGACCACATGTTTTTTTCTTTTCTTTTTTTGAGAGCTTTTTGCTAGGGCGTGTGCGCTCGGTGGAGAGACAGAGAGACAAAAAGCAAGAAATCACCCCTCAGTGGGGATGGCCATGCTGCAATCCCTTCTCCTCCATTCCCATCCTGGGATTTGGGACGCGCACGCACACGCACCTGGCATGAGTTTCATGTCACCGGGTCCGGGACTTGAACCGCGGTTGGACATGTGAGAGTGCCTTACCCAGTATACCACCTGCTGACCCCAAGACCACATTTTCTTTATCTGTACCCCTTTTCATGGAAATGCAAGTTGAGGAATCTGTATTTTCAACAGCTACAGCCCAGAGCTAGAGGGTTCTGGAAGTGGGATCTGAGCCCCGCTGCTAAATTCTAAGTGGCCAGCCCGTTAGGTCGCAGGGCATCTGTGAGAGAGGCCTGTGACGCCCTCGCTAGCTCTTAGTCCTCTTCTTACTGCCCGGGCCCTTCCCCTGCCTCCTCCTCCCTGCCTGTCCCTGTCACCACGCACCCCTGCTAGGAGCAGAGCAGTGGCTGTCCGAGTGCCCCCTGCTCCCCCGAGGCCTGCAGGTGCGGCTGACCGGCTCCGCCCTCTCCGTGCAGGTGGGCGTGGTCAGCGCCTTTGCGCAGACTCTGCGGAGGTACACGTCCCTGAATCACCTGGCGCAGGCGGCCCGCGCGGTGCTCCAGAACACGTCCCAGATCAACCAGATGCTCAGCGACCTCAACCGCGTGGACTTCGCCAACGTGCAGGTGGGTCTCCCGGGCGCCGCCCGCAGGCCCAGGACGGGGCCCCGAGCTACAGAACAGGGCCGTCTGCGTGACCCCGCTGGCCTAGAAAGCCCCAAGCCCACCGCTGAGCCGGCAGCAAAGCCCGCCCCGGAATAGGACCCAGGTCAGAGGCCCCTCGCCCCGCGATCTCAGGCGGTCCCCACATCTCAGGGCCTCTTCCTTGAGTGTCCCTCCGGTGGCCGTTTTCATGGCCTCGTCCGTGCTCGAGAACGGCAGACCCACGGCAAGCAGCAGCCATGGCCCCGGCCGACGCTTTCATCCCGTTCCGGCCTGAGTTTGCCCACTAAGTAGATGCACGCGCACACATGCACACGCACACGCATGCACGTTGGGGAGAGGGGCTGCTCACACGTAGACGCCGAGACAGGTGTGATATGAGACCAGGTGCAGAGTGGGCTCCCTCCCGGTCTCTCCCGCCCTCTGCGCTGCTCGGCTCGCCCTCGGCCAAGGCCCAGGTGAGAAGGCCCGAGGCGCCGGCAGGCCTGCCGCTGCAGTGCGCGTGCTCAGAGCGGGGTGGCGCGGGGCTGCCTGGGCACAGCGACTGAGGCCCGGCCTGCCGCAGGAGCAAGCCTCGTGGGTGTGCCAGTGCGAGGAGAGCGTGGTGCAGCGCCTGGAACAGGACTTCAAGCTGACGCTGCAGCAGCAGAGCTCCCTGGACCAGTGGGCCCGCTGGCTGGACAGCGTGGTCACCCGCGTCCTTGAGCAGCACGCCGGCAGCCCCAGCTTCCCCAAGGCGGCCCGCCAGTTCCTGCTCAAGTGGTCCTTCTACAGGTGGGTCCTGCCCGCACTCCGCACCTGGGGAGGGCAGGCTCACCGAAGCCCTGCCTGTGGCCCCGGTCCTGGGGACCTAGAGGCCCGCAGCTTCCCCCCCACACACCCCCCCACCCCGTGCCTGGGGACCTCTAGAAAAATGGGCGGCAGCGGGAGGTTGAAAGGGCAGAGAGACGCACGTGGACAGGCGACAGGAGAGCCCTGGGGAGATGAGATGGAGGTTTGGGACCACGGCCAGGGCCGTCAGTTCCGACAGAAGGCCAAGCCACAGCGGCAGGTCAGGGAGGCCCGTGCAGCCTTCAGGCCGGGGTCTCCGGTGGCACAGCCGCAAGGGATGGCTGGTGGCTATCCCAGCGTGAGCAGTGTCCTGACTGCCTGTCCTCCCCGGCCGGGGTTACCTTGGGCGTCAGTGGAGCTTTCAGAAGGGCAGCTATGACCCAGGACATCTCCGTGGGGAACGCCAGGAAGGAGACCCCCGAGTGTGGCACGTGTGCACCCATCGCCCGGGGCCGGCTGAGGCTGGGGGCACATCTGTCTCACTCATGGAGAAAAGAAACTTCAGGGCCCGGCAGGTGGTTAAGGTGCTGGACTCTTGCATGGCCGACCACAGTTTGAGTCCTGGACCTGGGGGCTTAGTTTTTCACACTCCTCCTCTCTCTCTGTTTCTCTCTGGTCAAATGAAATAGTAATAATAAATAAAGTTAAATAATTCCTTAAAAAGAAAAAAGGAAATTTTAAAAGAAGGTGCTGAAATTCACATCATTTGAAAGATTCATGAAGTGTAATTCTTTTTTTTGCTGGAGAGCACGTGCACTCGCCAGAGAGAGACAGAAAGAAAGGCGAGAGCACCCCTGTGGGGAAAGGTCACGTCACAATCCCTTCTCCTTTTCTCCCTCCTTTTGGGATTTTGGGTGCACACACACATGTGCCTGGCATGTATCTCAGGCCTCTGGGCCCAGGACTCGAACCATGGAGTTGGCCACGTGGGAGCCACTGTCTTAACCACCAGGCCACAGAGCCAGCCCTATAATTATTTCGATTTTGTTTTCAGCCATTTATAAAAAAACATGCAAACCACTCTGGGCTCTCCGGCTGTGCCGAGACTGGACCCCGAGACTGGAGCCTGCGGCTCTGGGGCGCCCAGCCAGCCCCACCTACATGAAGGCACTAGCGCCCCCTGGAGGGTCGTCCTGTTTCTGGGCTTCTCAAGCCCAGGCTGAGGCTGTTGGGGGTGGAAGTGGGGCAGGAGGGTGCCGGCGTTTGGGGAGACGGTCGCCAGCTCTAGGCCGCGCTCTGGCTGTGGCTGCACAACGTTGGTGAGGACACGGGCTGGGAACAGCCATCTTTTTTCCCAAGCAAGTCTCTGCAGAGCGCGGGCCATCTCCCTCACCCCGGTGGTCCTCAGTGCAGCCCCGTCCATCACGTGGGACTCAGGGTGGCCTCTGCGGCAGCCGCAGGTCTAAGGACCACGTGGCCCGGCATCCTCCCTGAAAGCCCCCTTCTGCCACCGCCCAGCTCCATGGTGATCCGCGACCTGACCCTGCGCAGCGCTGCCAGCTTCGGCTCCTTCCACCTCATCCGCCTGCTCTACGACGAGTACATGTTCTACCTGGTGGAGCACCGCGTGGCCCAGGCCACCGGCGAGACACCCATCGCCGTCATGGGCGAGGTGAGGGCCTTCCTGGCGGGAGGGCGTGGTGGGCGCCTGCGCTCCGGGTAGGCGGCCAGAGAGCGGGAGCCCCGGAGGCCGGGCTGGGACCCAGCAGCTGCGGGGACGAGGGCCTCACTGGGCACCCTCGGTGTGGGGCTGGTTCTTGAGATCGTGGTCAATAGAACGTAAAATTTACCTTTTCGAGAATTTTAATTTATTTATTATTTTTAAATTTGCTCTACGGCACATGCTCTTACCAGAGAGAGAGAGAGAGGGAGAGAGAAAATGAGAAAGCAAGCTGCCAGGTGTGGGATTCAAACTGTGGTCAGCCATGTGGGAGTCCAGTGCCTTAACCACCGTGGCACCTGGTGGCCCCCAAATTTACCATTTGAAAGTGCATAATTCATTGGCAGTTCGTACAGTCACAGCGTGCTACCATCACCCCCATCTAGTTCCAGAACATTCTCATCATCCCTAAAGGAAGTCCCCTCCCCATGAGCAGTTATCCCTCCTCCTCCCCCAGTCCCTGCACCTCCGAACCCCCTCTCTGTCCCTGTGGGCCTGTGGGATCCCGCCCTGCCTGGCCTTCTGTGTCCAGCGTCTCACTGAGCACGTGTGTAGCCAAGAGGCACAGTGAGAGGGAAAGTGAGAAATCACCCCCGGGGGGATGGCCACGCCGCAATCCCTCCTCCTCCGTTCTCCTCTCGGGATCTTGGGCACGCTCGCACACGCGCCCGGCGTGAGTTTAAGCCACCGGGTCCGGGACTCAAACTGCACAGCTACGTAGGAGCCTAGCACCTTACCCACCACGCCACCTGCCGGCCCCGCCTTTCAAAGTGGCAGAGGTGTGACCAGGCCCCCGGGGGTGAGTTCTCGCTTTCCCTCTCCCAATATCTGCCTCTCTCTGTCGCTCCTGCAGGCAGGAGTGGGGGGGGAAGACAAAACCCATTTTCTCAGTGAATGGAGGCTGTTGCTTACGGTGCTATTTGGGCCACATCCCGTGGGACGTTCCTCGGGACCCTGAGGAGTGACTGTCACCCCTCTGGGGATGCCCCTGACTCTGGGCTTTTCTTCCAGTTCAACGATCTTGCCTCCCTGTCGCTGACCCTGCTTGACAAAGGTGGGTGTAGCCTCGGCCTGGCCGCCCCACCTACTGTGAGTTGGGAGGACATCGGGGAGCCGTGCGTGGGATGGGGTCCAGCCACCCCTGCAGGCTGGTCCCGGGGGGGGGCTCAGAGGAGCGGCTCTGCCCCTCCAGCGAGGAGGAATGAGGCCCGCTGGGAACGTCCCAGACCAGTGGGTGCTAGGCAAGGGGGCTCAGGGGTCGGAAGGCTCCCTGGGCACTGCCCAGCCTGGTGACACTTACGGGTGACCAGGCGGGCCAGGGAGGGCGGGTTAGCCCAGAGCAGAGGCCCAGGCAGGTGTCCTAGGCCTCCGCCCCAGCCCGTGTGACTGAATATACACGTCTGCGTCCCTCCCCTGCCCTTCCTCCCGACCCCGGGCCTGCAGGTGACGTCGGCGACGGGCACGGCGGCGAGGCTGACCCAGAAGCACGCAGCCTGGGCGAGCCCCTGGTGAAGCGTGAGCGCAGCGACCCCGGCCACTCCCTGCAGGACATCTAGCACCTGGCGGGCGCCTTCCGCGAGTTCCCGGAAGATGGCGCCCGGCCGCCCTGGGAACCTGGCCTTCGCCGGCCCCACCGCCTTAGTGCCTCTTAGATGACGTGATGTTTACGTGACTCAGTCTGGGGTCCCGGGGCGGCGCTCCCTTAAAGCACGAGATACTGTTGGTTCAAAAAGGAGGATGGTTATTAAAGCTACAGGAGTTCCTTCCGGGCTGCCTCTGCCAGGCTGTCCACCGGGCTGTCCACCCCCGCTGCTCAGGTCCATGACCACATCCCTGTACAAACTGAGGGGTTGTGCTGAGAGCCGGTCCCCTCCTTTCAGCGGGACCCATCTTCACGGGGATTTAGAGAAAACACCAGGCAGAGCCTAGGGAGGTGACAGCCTCCCCCCACCTGTCCTGCCACTCTCGGGCAGGCTCAGAGCTTGCGGGCGCCCTCGGGGCCCCTCAGGAAGGAAAGCAGAGCACCTTGTCCCCACGCCGCACCCCAGGGCCCCCTGCCCTGCAGACCAGGCCGTGCCGAGCCGACTGACCTCTGGATGCCAAAGCCTCGTCCCTGGACAGATCTGCAGCCCAAGAAAGAACACTCCGCAGAAACGGGACGTTTGTGCCGGGACACGGTGGCGTCTTAAAAATCAAAACCGGAAGTCTGATTGGCACCAGGAAGGACCCGGGCCCTGTCCCAGTTACTGGCTGCAGGGAGGGAGTGGGGCGGTCCATGTGCCAGCCATGCTGCCGGGGCCCCAACGTCTCCTGCTGCGTCAACATCTCCGTCCAGATGAGCCACCCGAGAGCGCCCGCCTCCCCACGGCCCCGTCTTCACCGCTTCCGAGTCGGAGCTCCTCTCCGGACACCCCGAGTCCACGTCCACGCAGACGCAGCCATGGCCCTCGGCCCCCAGGGAGCGCCGTCTAATGAAATGCAATAGTTTCCCTTTTTGGAAATGCGTTTATACCGATAGTTTTGTGCTCTAATTGTTACTAGATGGTTTCTTATGAAAATGTATATTGCAGTATATTCAATCCCACGTATTTTGTTCTCGTTCACGCAGAAGGTACTAACGTCAACTCACGTGGCCTTTCAACGCCAGACTTCATGGCGTACCCCTGGGCCTGGGTCGGGGTGCAGGGGGAGCAGAGGGGGTGGGGAGACACAGATCTGTTTAACTTAGAAACAGAAAGTCCGCCCTGATCACCATGCTTGTCCGGTCTCATAGTTCACGACTTAGATAAAATCAGACCGAGGGAATGTCTTTCAAGCGTACGTCTCCTCTCCCGGAGACGGCTCGGCTTGCGGTTCACGGATTGTAACGACCCGGCTTTTCTTCCGCTTGCGGTAACCAATACAAACTGGGTTCTGCCTTCGCCTCTGTCTGGTCCTTTGCAAGGGTCCGCAAGGAGGAGAGGCAGCGAGAGCAAAGCCCCAAAAACACATCCAATGCACCCGTTTTCAGGGTCACCACCCACACTCCAGCCCCTGCACCGGCACCCCCACCACAGCCCTGGAGAATGCAGCTGCCTTCCAGCCCCCTCTGCCCCCGGAGGCCAGCCCAGCCCCGCTTGGGCCCCTCGAACCCGGACGGGAAAGCCGTGGTGGCCTCTCGTGCCCTGCGGAAGGAGCCCCAAGCCCTCTTTAGCAAAGCCAGCCCCGAGCCAGCCATGGTGGGCTGTCTCCTGTTCAGATCTGGTTTGGTTCGGTTTGCTTTTTCAAGTGCACTGGTGTTCAGCAGGAGGAGGGGAGTGGGGGAACCGCCCCCCGTGGGGCATGGTCATGTCACAGTCCCTTCTCCATTCCTCCATCCTGTCGGGATTTGGGGCACACGTGCGTGCCCTTGGTATTTTTCTTTTTCCGAGAGATTTCTGCTGGAGGGCCTGTTCGCTTGCCAGACAGAGACAGAAAGCGAGAAATCACCCCCTGGGAGGGGTGGCCATGCTGCAATCCCTTCTCCAGTCTCCTCTTGGGGTTTTGGGCATGTGCACACACGTGCCCGGCAGGAGTTTGAAGCCACTGGGTCTGGGACTCGACCTGTGGTCAGCCATGTAGGAGTCCAGCCACAGAGCCACTACGCCGTCAGCTGTTCTCCCACATTTTCCTTTTGTACTAGGCTCAACCATCTGGAGAGCAGCCAGGGGAAGCCCACTCGCCCCATCCTGTTGGGGTTCACAACTGCAGACCTTCCCGGCTCCGGGCTCCCTCCAGCTGAGCCACGTGGAGCCCAGCGTGGGCCGCAGAGAGCGTGGAGCCACTCACGGAGCGGAGTCTAGTTGATGAGGCCCTGCCCGAAGAGCCGGAGCAGGTTCAACAGGAGCCAGCAGGAAGCCCACAGCCATCAAGTCCCTCAGGGCCCACTGAGCAGTGCCCAGGGTGCAGGCACCTCACAAAGAAAAGAGCCTACCAAAAGCCCCAGAGAGGCACTGACCCGTCACAGCAGGCTCCACCCAGGATACTTCTGTCCCATCTCCTCTTTTCTAGCGATCTTCAAACGTAGGTGTTAGCCCCACTGTGCACATGGCAAAGTCCAGGCTGCTGGCTGGAATGCAGACATAATGGCTGGAGCACCAACAGCCATCTTGGACCTCGAGGTGGGTGTCACAGGTAAGGATGGCAAAGCCATGGGGTGGAAAGAGCCTGGGTCCCCCGTGAAGATGGAGCTGCTCTTACAGCCCCAGGAGTTTCTAGGGGTTTCCAGCTGGGTGGGAGGGGCGGGGGACACACAGATACCCCTGCCTTCAGAAACTGGTAGCAAGGACTCCGATGCAAGATGGGAGGTGCCTCCCGCACCCCACCTGCAGGCCTGCCGAGAAGGGAGAGATGTTCACTGGCCAGCAGTGTCCCCACCTCACCCGTTTTCCTTCCCCGTCTCTGGCTGCTGTCCCTCTGGCCCTGAGTCTTGCTCCAGACTCGCTTCTCTCCCCACACCCTCAGTGACCATGGCAGAGATGGGCCCTCCTCCGCAGGAATGGAGGTGAGCCGAAAGGCACACAAGAGCTGTGCGCCCAACAGGGCCGTAGTCAGGGATCAAGGTGAGGGTGTCTCGGTCCAGTTCTGCATTATAACAGGACACCGCAGACTGGGTAATTTATACTGAATGGGTGGTGACAGACTCACAGTTCTGGAGGTCCTGAAGTCCAACATTGAGGTGCCAGCACCTGGCGAAGGCTTTGTGCTCTATCTTAATGTGGTGGAAGGGCAAGAGGGGGCCCAAGTTGCCCTCTCATACCAGCATAATCCCACTCCTGAGAGCAGAGCCCTCACAACCCGATCATCCCTCAAAGGTGCCATGTTTGGGGACCAGACAGTGGTGCAGTGGTAAAAGGCAATGCTCCAGAAGGTGATTCCATGTAGGAAGGTCCCCCCTTCAAGTCCAGAGACCTCTGAGTTGCCAGGTATACCCTTGGCCGTGAGCTGCGGGCTGGAGGCTGGAGGCTGGAGGCTGGGGTAGAAATTGGCCTCTAGAACCTGTTGGGGCCTCTCTCTCTCTCAATCAGTCTCTCATTCACGGAAGAAATAAACATTTTTAAAAATGTAAAATGAGCCTAACGGAAACACTGAGAAAAACAGAAGTCCGAGCTTTCTCAGGGACTTGCCCCCCAATTCTGCCTAAGGGTCCCCACTCCCAAAACCCTCTAGTTGCCTGGTCTTCCCTCTTTTCCCTTTGCCCTGATCACCATCCTCATAACTTTCCAGTAAATTCTGCCCTTGTTTGCATTGGTCAGATGTAGATTTATCTATCTATCTGTCATCTATTGATTTATTGGCAGGGGGAGGAGAGGGTGCAACCAGTTTCCAATGGATAAGCCCTCAGTGCCCCTGAATTTTGTAGCCAGATTCATGGAGCCCTGGGTGTTTGTTTGTTTGTTTGTTTTTGAGAGTTTTTTGCTATAGGACGAGTGCATTCACCAGAAGACAGAGACAGAAAGTGAATGAGAAATCACCCCCCAGGGTGGATGGCCACGCAGCAATCCCTTCTCCTCCATTCTTCTCTCAGGATCTTGGGCACGCACACACATGCACCCAGCGTGAGTTTAAGTCACCAGGTCCAGGACTGGAACCGTGGTCGACTACATGGGAGTCCAGCGACATAGCCATTACGCCAACTGCTGGTCCCTTGGAGCCCTATTTTGGAGGTGGTGTGTCCTCGGTGCTTGGCAACCAGAGCATCAGGCTGGGTCATGATTCTCACAGGGAGAGCAGAGTGAGGGCCAACCCTCCCTATGGCCACCTGCAAGACGTGGAGGAGAAGGGATTGCGGTGTGGCTCTGGGAAGATGCCAAGGGGTGCAGAGCCTTCGAGGCCCAGGAAGCTGAGCTGCTTGCAAGGAAAGGAACTCCCCATCCATACGGCGCCGCTGGACTTGGGGATGAGTTTCAAATTTCTCGCTATCTTCTGCTGCCCCCCAGTGGTCACTATGTGAAAGCCGCTTCTTAGCCCAGGGGAGAGTGCAAACTGATTTTCCTTGGGTTTATTTGCAACAACGCGCAGAAAGACCAGGAGCTACGGAGTGAAGGAGCTAGCGTCCCTCCTCCCTCTTGTCGTCAGATAGTCCCTATTTGTTTACATAGACTCCAAGGATCTCCCCCTAAGCTACTCCAGAACGGTAAAGGGAAAGTCACCCGGCAGACGCAGTCTAAACCAAGTGACCTCAAGGACCGCGAGTAATGGGACAAACCGACATCAGTGCTCCTGGTCTGACGCAGAGAAGGGTCTGCAGCACTTCTGCATAATCCCAGTCTAAAGTGACATGGAACAAACACGGAAGTTAAGGAACAGCCTACAAGGTAACCGGGCAGTACTCAGGAGTGTCACGGTGGGGGTCAGCAGGTGGTATGGTGGTTAAGGCGCTGGACTCCCACATGGCCGATGACAGTTTGAGTCCCAGACCTGGCGGCTTGCTTTCTCACTTTCCTATCTCTCTCTCTGTTGAGTCCACATGCCCTATAGCAAATTTTAAAAATAACAGTAATGATAAAAATTAATAATGCTGGGACCAGCAGATGGTGTCATAGTTTTGTCACTGGACCCCCATGTAGTCGATCACAGTTCGAGACCCAGACCCAAAGGCTTATGCGGGGTACATGTGCATGTGTGCCCAAGATCACAAGAGAAGAATGGAGGAGAAGGGATTGGGGTGTGGCCATCCCCCCCCGGGGTGGTGGTGGTTTCTCACTGTCTCTCTCTCTCTCTCTGTCTCTCTGGCGAGCACATGCACTCTAAATCTAAATTTATATCTCTTGAAAGTATAATCAATCAATCAATCATTTTTTCCTTTCATTTATTTATTTTTACATTTTTCCACATTTATTTTACATACCAAAAAATTTTAGCACATACTCCATAATTCTTGACAGTTTACAAACAACTTTCAAAATTTCAAAATACTGAATTAATAAATCATTTTTTTTTAAAGTTTCCTAGTGAAGGGGAAAAAATAAGACTGAAGAAAGGATCTACATTAAAGGAGATTATGGAAAAATATCTAAATGCAGGTGGGACCCTGACTACATCCTGGAACAGAAAAAGAACAGCAGAGGTGATTAGCACAGCCTGCACCGCGCTGAGTGGTGCTGCATCAGTGGGCCTCCAGGCTTTGATCACTGTACTGTGTAAAATGCTAGTATTTCAGGGCAGCGGGATGGATGCTATATGGAATTATCTGTACTATTTTTGCATTTTTTTAAGAGATTTTTGCTACAGGGTCCCCACACTCAAAATCCAAAGAGAATGGAGAAGGGATTGCGGCATGACCAGTGCCCCCGTGTGTGTGTGGGGGGGTGATCTCTCACTTTCCCTCTATTTCTGTCTCTTCAGTGAGCCCATGCTCCCTGTGGCAAAAGCCTGAAAACAAACGACAAAAACCTGTCTCTTTCTTCTCCCATATGCTTTCGTTTAAAAATCAACAGGCCAGCAGGTGGTATGGTGGATAAGGCACTGGACTCCCACGTGGCAAATAGCAGTTTGAGTCCTATACCTGGTGGCTTGCTTTCCCACTCTCCCCAACTCCCATCTCTCTCTGGTGAGTGCATGTGCCCTGTAGTAAATTAAAAAAAAAAAAAAAAAAAAAAAGGTGATTAATTAAAAAAATATATATAGGGGCCAGCAGGTGGCATGGTGGTTAAGGGCACTGAACTCCCACATGGCCAACCACAGTTCAAGTCCTGGACCTGGTGACTTGCTTTCTTTCTTTCTCTCTCTCTCTCTCTGTCCCCCTCTGGTCAAACAAAATAATAAATAAATAAAGCTAAATAAAATACTTTTTTTTTCTTTTTTTGGAGAGGTTTTTGCTATAGGTCACGTGCACTCACCAGACAGACAGAGACAGAAAGCGAGAAATCAACCCCCAGGGGAGATGGCCACGCTACAGTCCCTTCTCCTCCATTCTCCTCTTGGAATCTTGGGCACGCACGCACATGCGCCTGGCATGAGTATAAGCCACAGGGTCCAGGACTCGAACCGTGGTTGACTACGTGGGAATACAGCGACACAGCCGTTATGCCAACTGCTGGTCCCGCCACTCCTTGACCTCATTTCCATTTGTCCTCTCACTCTAATATAGCTCCACTGACATCCTTACTGTTCTACCACCAAGCTAGTTCCTGCCTCAGGATTTTTGCAGAGCATTACTTTTTTTCTTTTTCTTTTTTTTTTCTTTTTTTGCTGTAGGGTGCATGCGCTTGCTGGAGAGAGACAAAGAGAGGGAAAGTGAGAAATCACCTCTCAGGGGGATGGCCATGATGCAATCCCTTCTCCTCTATCCTCCTCTAGGGATTTTGGGCATGCATGCATACGTGCCCAGCACATTTCCAAGCTGCTTGGTCTGGGAGTTGAACCATGTGCCATTCAGCCACCTTAACCACCATGCACCTGGCTAACCCCCCAATGCATTGTATTTTACCACTGTGCCATCTGCCCTGCACCTGCCTCTTGATGGGAAGAGAGTCAAAGAATCTGGAGTCATATTTCTAAATCACCACAGTAATAATCAACACGCATTTGTTTAAATGAATGTTGACTAAGTTATTATTTTAGAGCAGGCCAGCTAATGAAAGCAAAGGAAGGCCTAAGGGGCACAAGGCTGGCAGCCAAGTCACCACTGTGATGAGAATTGGGAAACCAATGGAAATTTGGTTGGCTTACCAGGCTGATAGGTTTCACATCTTAGTGTCCCCTGAAAAGCCACAGCTGGATTATATTTAGTAAGTGATGACATGTGGCTGGGAGTTTCCCAAAGTGTGGGATGAATGTGGTGTATGACATGACTGGAGGCAACATGTAGACATGGCATGAAATGACAGTCACAAGGATTAGTTATTCCATTTTCAATTCTCTTTCACTCTTCATCATGCCAAGGAGAATATCTGTTGAGTTATAATATGCCTCTGGTGTCCCTCTAATACCCTGCTAATCTCTCTTTGCGCCAAAGAAAAAGTAGGCTTTCGGGCTTGGCATCTTGGCAGGTGGCAGTACCCACCTAGAATTTTAAAACGGTTTTGTTTTCGTGTCTATTTTTACAAAGCTCTTCTCTTATTTGTGAGTGGTTTCCTATTTTAAATGCTGATACAAAGTACCTATCTAATATCGATTTAAACCAAAAGAACAAGATTAAATTCATTAAAAGTCAGAGGGTCCAGAGATAGGCAAAGGCTGAGAAGACCCACCCAAGAGAAGTTTGGGGAAACCTGAATAATAAAATCAACAAGCCAGGTATGAGGAAATCTGCCTTCCACACACTATGGGTGACCAGTCAGACTGGGTGATCTCAGAGGGCCTATCCAGCACTGACATTCTAGATATTCCTGCAGGATTTCCAACTCCAAGGTCTGTGGCTGGGGCCTGTAGCTGGCTGGCAAAATCTAAGACAGTGAGCAGAATCAAGATGTCTTAGAAGATATGCTTGGGGGAAACTTTAATGGTATACTAAATCCATCCTCTAACAAGAATAAATTAAAATACCTCATAAGAAGCTATTTAAGGGACCAGCAGGTTGTGAAATGGCTATGTCACTGGACTCCCATGTAGTCGACTGTGATTCGAGTCTCAGACCCAGTGGCTTAAACTCACACTGGGCGTGTGTGCCTAAGATCCTGAGAGAATGGAGGAGAAGGGGTTGTGGCATGTCCACCCCACCTGGGGGGTGATTTCTCGCTTTCCTTCTGTCTCTCTCTGTCTTTCTGGTGAGCTCATGTGCCCTATAGCAAAAACCTCTCCAAAAAAAAAAAAGCTATTTAAAAGGATTTTCTATTATTTATTTATTCAGAGAGACCCATAACAGGGTCTTTGTGCTGCAATTCACCCCTAGTCTCAAATCAGTGTGTTTGGCCTAGATGACAAACACACCCATGTGTAACGGCATGCTCAGGAAGGTCCCAGGATGCAAACCTAAGACCTTCCCCCTAGGGTCCATTTGCATTACCAATGAGTCATCACTGCCTCCTAACATAAAAGTTCTTGAACAGTATATCTCAAAAATCTAATGTATAGAGGAAGTTCCTAGATATCTTCTTAAAATACAAATTCTGGGGGTCAGCAGGTGGCATGTAGTTAAGGTGCTAGATCCCACATGGCCAGACTGCTTGAAAATCATGCTAAGCATGTGTGTATATCCCTGAAATGCCAAGAGGAGAATGGAGGAGGAGGGACTGTGGCATGGCCATCCCCCTTGGGGGGAGATGTCTCACTTTCTGTCTCCGGTGAGCATGCATATACTATGGCAAAAGCCTTAAAAAAAAAAAATACAAATTCTGATTCAGGTCTGGTTTGGGGTCTGAGATTGTATATTTCAAACAAATTTCCAGGTGATGCTGATGCTGTTAGTGTGATGACCACACTGAGAAAATATCAATAGCAAGCTCTCGAAAAACATTTGACATGCTGCTACACTAACTGGTTAGTGATATTACATTAGTAGTTTGAAATAGGCCATAGCTGAACTATTTAAATGAAGAAAATCAAGAAATGCTACACACCAGGGCTCAATTTATTGTTTTATTGTCTTCTAGACTTAAGTGGTAGAAAAATCTTAGTAAAATTTATAACCATACACACATACTCCCACAGAGAAGCAATTGCTAAACACTTAACCACATCCCACTGGTTATATATACATGTAGGACAGTCATATAAATACATGTGTTACCGATTAGAGGCTGGCAAACATGCTCTGTCATGGTCCAAATAGTAAATATGTTAAATATGCTCTGATATTGGAACTTAAAAGCAGTGGCAGACAGTATGTAAATAAGTAAGCATGGCTGTTTTCAAATAAAACTTTATTTATGGACACTGAAATTTAAATTTCATACAATGTTCACGTCATGAACATTATTTTTCCCCCAGTTAAAAATCTAAACCATTCTTAGCTTGAAGGCTAACTGTCCCACAGGTTGTAGAAAGCCCTGTTCTTCTAGCTCATATGAAGGAGCAGAGCTGGAATTCAAACCTAGATAAGACATGGAACGCAAAGTCCCAAGAAAAGGGATCAGTAAGTACAAAGACGCTGAACCTGAACTGAGTTTGGTGTTCCAAGGATGGAAAGACCCACCGAGCTGAACTGCAATGAACAATGGGGAAAAGTAGGGGCATGGGAGCCCAGTACAGGGGGCTTCGTAAGCCTGAATAAAAAGATGAACATTGGGACCAGCAGTTGGTGTAATGGCTATGTCACTGGATTCCCATGTAGTCGACCACGGTGCGATTCCCAGACCCAGTGGCTTAAACGCACGCCGGGCACGTGTGCATGCATGCCCAAGACCCTGAGAGGAGAATGGAGGAGAAGGGAATGTGGTGTGGCCATCTCCCTGGGGGGTGATTTCTCGCTGTCTCTCTGTCTCTCTTTCTGGCGAGCGTACACGCCCTATAGCAAAAACCTCTACAAAAAAAAAAAAAAAAAGATGAACATTTATTCCAAGTTTGGTGGAAAGCCCTTTGGAAGCACTGAGGAAGCCTATGTTCTTAATACTTATATTTTTAGCTTATATTTTTAAGATTCCTTAGCCTGCTGCCATGCATGTACACATGTCTGAACAAAGCCTGGAGCTCAACTAGGATGAAAGGAAAAAGGGCAGAGAGGAAGCTGTCCATTCTTCCAGTAGAGAGACGAGGACAGTCTGGCCTAGGGTGGTAACAGCCAAGCAAGTGAGAACAGGTGGATCAGGGTTATACTTATTTCAGAGGTGAGACCTAGCCCACAGGATTTGCAGAGACATGAAGAGCAGGTGAACTGACAACTGAGTCGAAAATGAGTCCTGGGTGCCCAATTTTCCTGCATAAGCCTTGTGAGGTTCATGGTCCCATGTCACGGATGGAGAAGCTTGAGGCTCAGGGAATCCGACAATCTCTCAAAAGCCTTGTGAGGTTGATGATTCCATTCTACATAAGGAGAAGCTCAAGGCACAGGGGTCCATCATTCTGACATAAAACCTTACGATGGAGAAGCTTGATGTCCAGGGTGTCCAATAGCCTCTCGTTACTTTTCAAGGTTGATGGTCCCGTTTCACAGATGGAGAATTTTGACATTCAAGATGTCCAATATCATCTCATAGGCCTTGGGACACTGATGAAATTTGAGGCCCAGAGTATCCAATATCCTTCCGTAAGCCTTGTGAAGTTGATAATTCCATTTTACAGAGGGAGAAGAAGCTTTAAACTTCAAAGATGGAGGATGGCAGGTGGCCTGATGGTTAAGGTGCTTGACTCCTACATGGCCAACTGTGGTTCAAGTCCCAGACCTGGCAGCTTGTTTTCTCATTTCCTGGCTGTTTCTAGTCAAATTAAAATAAAAATGACAGGGGCTAGCAGATGGCATAGCGGTTACATCGCTGGGCTCCCACATGGCCAAGTGAGGTTCAAGTCCCAGACCTAGTGGCTTAAAACTCACACCAGGGGGGCCAGCATGTGGAGTGGTGGTTAAGGCACTGGACTCCCACGTGGCTGACCACCACAAACTCAAACGTGGCTGATGGAGTCTTGGACCTGGCAGCTTGCTTTCTCACTTTCTTCTCTCTATGTCTCTCTCTGGTCAACTTCAAAAAAATAAAATAAAATAATGACAATGAATAAAATTAAGTAAAAAAATAATTCTTAAAAACAAACAAAACAGGGACCAGCAGTTAGCGTAATGGCTATGTTGCTGGACTCCCATGTGTCGACTGCGGTTTGAGTCCCGGACCTGGTGGCCTACTCACGCTGGGCGCGTGTGCGTACGTGCCCAAGATCCCAAGAGGAGAATGGAGAAGGGATTGCGGTGTGGCCATCCCCCCTGGGGGGTGATTTCTCGTTTTCTGTCTCTCTGTCTCTGTCTGTCTGGCGAGCACACGCACCCTATAGCAAAAACCTCTCCAAAAAACCAAATAAAACAAAACACAAGGTGCATGTGCGTTTGTGCCCAAAAATCCCAGGAGGAGAATGGAAGGAAGAGAAGGGATTCTGGTGTGGCCATGGGGGGTATGATTTCTCACTTTCTGTCTCTCTGTCCAGTGAGCACATGTACCCTAAGGCATAAACCTCTTTTAAAAAATAGTAATTCTCGGGCCAGCAGGTGGAGTGGTGGTTAAGGTGCTGGAATTCCCACATGGGTTACCTCAGTTCAAGTCCCAGACCTGGCGGCTTGCTTTCTAGCTCTCCCTCTCTCTTTCTCTGGCAAAACTCATGTAAAATCAATCAGTAAATAAAATAATTCTTTTAAAAGTAAATAAATAGATAAATAAATAAATCTTTAAAAAAAAAAAAAGCTTCACAGATAGGGAAACTTGATGTCCAGGGTGTCCAATATCCTCCCGTCGGCTTTGAGAGGTCGATGGTCTGGTTTTTGCAGATGGAAAGACTGAAGCCGCTTCTCGGTGTCAGGGACATCCCAGAGCTGGGAATTCTGTGGCTTGGAAAGGTCAAGAGCTCTGTGCGGGGTCCCCCAGCCAGTGCGTGCGTGTGACAGCTGCACCTCGCCCCTCCACAACCCCGTGCCCTCCCGTCACCTCTCCTCGTGGCCCCAGCAATGCGTGTGCCTGAGATTCCTATGGAAGGAACACTGAAGCCTGAGGTGACTGGCTCCCTGCCTGCGTGTGTGGAAAGCCCCAGTGGTCCCTGGGATTTACCTGAAGAAAAGCCTCGGCTGCGGTGCCCTCAACGGCTCACTTTCTCGACTTGGGGTTCCCCCACAAAATAAGCCGGAAAGCAGGGGCGTCAAGTGCTGGTTCGCAGAACCTTCCCCGCAGCCTCGGCGCCGGCTACGCGCGTGATGCTCCTGCGCATGCGCCCCGCTCCACCCACGCCCCCTCGGTCGGCGGGAAAAGGAGGCGGGGGCGGTTAGTGCGCAAGCGCGTGCACGGAGCGCGGCCAGGTCGGGAACTCAACTCCACGCGGGGCTTAGCGCGCAGGCGCGAACTGCCCTCCTCGCACGGAGTCGGCTAGCCCAGTGCGCACGCGCAGGAGTTTCTGGCAGAAAGCAGGCGAGCCCGGGCCGGCGCGGGGCCTTGTGGGAGGGCTTAAGGAAGTAAAATGGCGGACCTGGCGAACGAAGGTAGGGGAGGCGCCGTCGGGGGCCAGCTGGCGGCCGGGGGACGGGCGGCGGGAGGCCCAGGGGCCTCAGACCCGAGGGCTGAGCGCCGCGGAGTCCGGGGTCCTGTCCGCTTTGGGCTAGCGGCCCGGGAGGTCCCGCAGCCGCCCCCCATTGCGTCCCCTCAGGCCGGACTCACCGGCCCGGCCCATCACGCCCGGCAGCCCCGGCCGCTGCCACGGTCGGGCCAGAGGAGCCGGGAGGCCGCTGGGGTCGCGGCCCTGAGGTCCCTCCGCCTCGCTGGCCTGGCCCGGGGCCGAAGGGGGCGGGAGGCGCGGCCCCAGTGCCTCGGCCTCGGATGTAAATAGACCTTGGGGCCTGGTCTGGGGCCAGAGCGCGCCACGCTCGCTCCTCCGCCCCCTCGTCCTCGGGGACCCGGCGTCCCCCGTCCCCTCGTCCTGGGAGGTGCTCGTCCTGCCCGGGCCTGTGGCCTCCACGCCGAGGACGGAGGAAGCCCGGGCCGCGTTCACCCCACCCCCGCCCCGAATGGGCCCCCCACTTCCCGCCAGTTCTCCTGGATCCTTTAAGGCGCCTCGTCTCCCCTCATTTAGTCTCGACCGCAAGATCTGGGCCGCCGAACGCTCTGGCTGCTTTCTGGCCGTTTTTGGCTGCGTTTCCAGAGAGAGGATGTCTCAGCCCGTCCTCTGTGGAGCGCTGACGTCCCACCTGAGCGTTTTTGACAAGGTTACGCTTCCCAAACGCCCCGGAGAAGCGCTGCGTGCGGCTGAGGTCTGCTCCCCTCGACAGGCAGGCGTGTGGCTGTCGTCGTGGCTTCAGGACTTCAGGACTTCCGAAGCCTATTTTTAGCTCCCTCCTTTTCTCCGTCCACAACTGCAGGCAAGCTCTCTACCTGTCCGCCCCGACGCCCCCATACGCTGCTCCCAGCTATGGGAGGCTGTCCGGGGTTCCCATCCCCGACTGCACACATGCATGGATGGTAATAGTAAGTGCTTGGCCTTGTGGAGCGTTTGGGTTGGTACCAGGTACTGTTCTAAGTCCTGGCATGCTGTCACCTGGGCTAGCATTCTTCACTAAAGCTCCCAGACATAGTAGGTAGGTACTGTTTGCCCCATTCTCTTGGTGAGAGCACTGAGAATGGTTAACTTACTTGTCCAAGGCAGGTCCTGTGACTAGTAAGGAGCAGGGGTGGGAACCCAGGTGCCCCATTCTTGGCAGTTTGACACTACATCTCTCATAAAAATAAAGGAGCCTGTGCAGGGTTGAGGCATTCCAACTCTTGATCCTCTTCAAGGCAGAAAAGGGACTGCTTCATATTATGTATTTGCATCTTGAGCCCATATGGTTCTTGAAGTCAAGATCCGTCAGTCCACCATCCTCTGACCATCTCCATTAGGATGTCTACACGGCACATCTCAGTGCGCCCAGAACAAAATCCTGGCTTCCCGCCAGCCCCACAGACTGGCCCATCACACAGACTTTCTCCCATTGAAGTACATGGCGAGTCTGTACTTGGAATAGTGCGGGCCCCAAACTTTGCACTCACCCCGACTCCTTTTAGTCCACACTAACTTCTGTAGGTTCTACCTTGAAAATGTTTCAGAGTGTGACTACTCTCCTCCAACTGCCAGCCCTTGGGCCTCCCTCTCCACCATCCTTACCCACCTGATAGTCTCTCAACCCAGAAGCCATCGGGGCACCCTGATTCCTCCCACTACTCTGTCACTACTCTGTCCCTTACCCTCTGCTCTCACTACCCTGGCTGTCTCAGTGTTCCTGGAATGGTCCCTATACTCCCTCCTTTTAGCTTTTTCCTTGCCCCAAACAGTTTTCCCCACTACTCCCATGACTCACCTCTGGTTTTACCACATTATTATTGAAGACTTCTCCACAACCTATTTTAAATTATATACACATTACTTATTGCCTTTATTCTACTTTATTTTACACCACATCACTTAATGCCATCTAGCATGCTAGGTTTCCTTGCCTCTCCACTAGAATATAAGCTCCACAGGGACAGGGGTTTTTATCTGTTGTGATCACTGATGGATCCCCAGCATCTAGAATGGCCTCTGACACAGAGGAGCTATCCAGGAAATGTTTGACAAATGAATGACTGAGGGAGTTCATCAGTGAGAACCCTTACTGTGACAGATGCCTTGGCACACAGTGTTTTCCAGGGGTACTGTTTCTAGTATAATACGTGTGGATTGTAAATTGTGAATTGTATGGTTGAACAGATATGTATAAAATAGAGAAATGAGGGACCAGCAGTTAGCGTAATGGCTATGTCGCTGGACTCCCACGTGGTTCGCGTCCTGGACCCGGTGGCTTAAAACTCACGCCGGGCGTGTGTGCGTGCGTGCCTAAGATCCCAAGAGGAGAATGGAGGAGAAGGGATTGCAGTGTGGCCATCCCCCCGGGGGGTGATTTCTCACTTTCTGTCTCTCTATCTGTCTGGTGAGCACACACACCACCCTATAGCAAAAAACTCTTCAAAAAAAAAAAAAAATAGAGAAATGGAGTGTTTTGCAGTAAAAGATTTTGTCTAGTAAATGCCACATTTACATAGTCTTTTCTCTGTAACACTAGTTCTGGGATAGTTCCTCGAGAAAAATGATCTTAGTGGATTTTTGTGCCTCAAAGAGCCTTGACATCCTTTAGTTAGTCTTTGTGTGTATGTTGAAGATTTCATTTCTGTTTTGGCTTATATAGCCTGGTGGAATATTTAAGTAAAGCAAGACTTCCTTGCCTTTGTGTGTTGAAGAGTTAGGGACTGCCCATAATCATCCTTTCCCTCTCATTTCTTAAGCTTCAATCAAACTCTTCCTTGACTTCTGCCTCTCCAAACCGGGATCCCAGTTGGTCCCTCCTCACACCTACTCTCCTTCTCCATCCATTCTCTATCTCTCTTCTCCAGCCCGTCGCACTATTTGTCAGTCTGAGGAGTGTTTGTCACCCCAACTGGGTGTCAGGATCACCTGAGGAGCTTTCTTAAAGCCACAGATGCTCAGTCCCCATGCCATACAGATTCCGGTTCTGTGAAGTGTTGGGTGAGCCTTGGGCATCTGTATAGTTAGAAAGCAGCGTGATTCTGACATACAGCCTAGGTTAAGACCCACTGGTCTGAGTAGGTGTGCTGTAACTGTACAGTCATGTGACCAGTACTACAGCATCCTGTTGGTCCTGTTGCCATGGCAACCTCCAGACCTGTGTCAACAACTCCCATAGCACTTTTCTTCGTGGTCCTGTAGTCCCTGTTTTTTGTTTTTTAAAATTATTTTCTAGTTTTTGCTGTAAGACACATCCGCACACCAGAGAGAGAGAGGGAAAGAGAGGCATCTCCAGGGACCATGGCCATGCCACAGTCCCCTCTCTTCCATTCTCCTCTCTGTATTTTGGGCATGCGTGTATATGTGTCTGGCATGGTTTTCAAGCCACTAGCTCTAGAACTCAAACTGCGCAGTCAGCCATGTAGGACCCAGGTGCCTTACCCTCCATGTGGTCTGCTGGCCCAGTCTCTGACTGGGCGCATTCTGACTGCTCCTCTCCTAGGAGAGTGTGTTTCCCCGTGCCCAGGGGTATTCTCCCCTCCTTAGTGTTTCACCATTGCTACCTCCTAAACTCGCTAATCATCCTGTCTCCAGTCATTCTGCACTGTAGGCTGACAGCAGGACTTGAAGGCTGAGTTGTGTAAAGAAGAATGGGAAGAGGGCAAGCAAAGTATATTTAAACTATAGGAAATCTTGGATTGTAGATCTAGCATTAAAAGGTAACATAAATTCCCGGCTGGCCTGTAGACATGCATGGTGAGAACTGGGAATTGGTATAAGGCAGGTTCTCAACTTTGACGTTGGACATTTAGGGCTGGATAATCCTCTGTTAGAGAGGAAGGAGGCTGCCCTATGTTGTAGGACATGTAGACATTGTAGGATGTTTAGTAGCATTGCAGCATCCTTGACACTGCTCAGAGACCCTCCCTCCCACCCGAGGGACCATTTCAGCCAAAAATGCCTCCAGACATAGCCAACTGTTGGGGGTGGGTCAGAATCACCTCCAGGTGAGACTCGGTATAAAGTGATGGTGGGACCCAAGCTTTGCCTTGTAGAGAACTGGGCTTGTGTTTTGATTCTGCTGAGTGTTCCCTCAGTGATTTGGGGCAAACTTCATAACCCTCTAAGCCTCAGTTTCTTCAACATGAAATGGGAATAATGAAAGCCATACCTCGCTCAAGGTGGCTGTGGGCATTGGGTGAATTAACACACAACACTTATTTAGCACCTAGCTTAGCCCACAGTAATATACACTCAGTGAGTGGCAGCTGTCTTTACTGCAGTGGACTCCATCTGGACAGTTAGCTTAAGGACACAGGAAGAGAGAACAAGAATAAATCTGAATAGTGCATATGAGTCTGTCCTCCTCAGGGATGGCCATGGGCCAAGCCCAGGATGGGAGGCCAGCAGGTGCCATTGGTCCCCTTAAGTTCTGTCCTGCCTTCCCTTGAGCAACCACCTAGTCCAGGGTTTCTCAGCTATGGCATGAGAGGCATTTGGGACCAGAAAATCCTCTTGTCATGGGGGGCTGCCCTGTGCATAGAAGGACTTCGGTTATCCCCCTGGCCTCTTCTCAGTAGATGCCAGTAGTGCATGCACACACACCCTAGTCATGGCAACCCAAAATGGCTCCAGAATTGCCCAGTGTCCCCTGGGTGGCAAAATTGCTCCCAGTCAAAAACTACTGATCTCGCCTGAGTAAGTGTGAGTCTACAGGTGTTCAAGGGTGATTTTACTTCTCTCAGTTTGCACTTTACTCGTTAACTTGAAACCTAACCACTGAGAGAATGGCATGCAACTGAATTTTTATTGAGTAGCTGGAACTCAGACAGTTGGAATCCTGAATTCACTCAGTTCTCAACACCCTCTTCTGTCCTCATCTTTTTTTTTTTTTTTTTTTTTCTCCTGCTCACACCTTAATTTTTAGGGTAAAGGAGAAATAACTTGGGAAATTTTTATGAACTCATGTTAAAAGTTAGCTCTGGGATCTGTTCCAAGATCAGATGTATGCCTTCAACATGATTGTGCCTCCTATATCTGTACCAGATGGGGCCTAGTGGTGGCTGGAGGGTGTCATGATAACTCAGAGGCTGCAAAATCTTTACACACTTTGGAAAAAAAGAAATGTGGGTTTTGCCCAGGATCCTCTGTGCAGAGAACATCTTTCAGTTCTGCCAAACTTTTCTACCAAGCCTTCAGCCCATCTCTCAGTTTACTGGAAAATGGAATCACCCCAGAAGTCCTTTTACCCTAAACCATTCATTGGGCAGTAGGGCCAGCCAGGATCTGGTGTGTCCTTATGCTCTGAAGTCTTGGGGTGAGTGGAGGCGGTGGGAACCATAGGTGAGCTTAGAATGGCACTTGGAGAAAGGAAGGTGCATGGGGTGGGGAAGGGGGCAATCTGGGTGCGGTTTTAATTCCAGCCTAGGAAGTGAGTTCAGGCACAGAGAACAGATTGGATAGAGTGGGAGAGGAGGGAGAGATGGGATGCACTGAAGGGATCTGAGAAGACGGCATCATTAACGAACACTGGTATCCGTATGACTGGGCTGGTCATTGGTAGCTCTCCATGGTACTTTGAATCTATCATGAGGCAAATGGTTTGTGTCATTAACTGTTGGGTATCTAATGGTGTCCAGGGAGTAGCAGGCTTTCTTTGTTTTGTTTTAAGAAGATTTGTTTTGGCCGCCTCTGCACAGTAATTTGTGGTCCTGGCCTCGCCAAGTTCTGTTTGACTCTGCACTACGTGGTGGAGAATCCATGTGTAAAGTAGGACCTTGGGGTAAGCACAGGCTGCTTCTTCCCTTGGTAGTCTTGGCACTTGGTGCTGTCACACAGCATGAACTGTGACTCTCAACCCTGTCTGTGCCACATTCACGTAAGGAGATTGTTGAGGAAAATGAAAGCCGCTGCCTGGGCCGCCCTGCTAGATAGGACTGCAGGAGATCTGGGACGTCCGTGGGTTTAAAAAGCTTCGCAGATGTTTTTACACATGAAGCCAGAGTTGAAACCACAGGCAGAGGTGGCAAACTTGCCTGAGGGCCAAGCAGACATATTTAATTTGGCCCATTTAGGTTTTTGTTTGGTCTTAATTAGAAGCTGACACTGAAAATTCTTGAGATTTCAGGGAGAGAGATCTAAATTTCTGATTTTTCTTGAAAAACGAACCGTTGTTGGCCAGTCTTCTTACACAGTAAATGTTTCCCGAGGCTGAGAAATAGCCACTGACCTTGAGCTTGACAGTATGCCCTCCTGGGATTTTGGGCGCACAGACACACACACACACACACACACACACACACACACAAGCACAGTGTGAATTTCAAGCCTTCAGATCTGGAACTCGAACCCTGGTCAGCCATATGGGAGTCCAGCACCTTAACCACTATGCCACCTGCTGGCCCCCCAGCATCTTTTATTAAGCCAGATATTGAAGAAATTTATGAACACCTAGGTGCCATTTTTCTCACTATTTTTTTTTAGTTTTTGAAAGTAGTTATTCTTTATGAAAATGTGTTTTCTGAGTAAACCTTTTCTGAACTTACTCTCTTAAATAAGTTAACTAATAAGCATATCACAAAGCCACATGGAAGGTCCACGTTTGATTCTCCAGCCCTCCCAGAGCTGAGTGTGGTGGCACAGGCCTTTAGTCCCAGGTACTCAGGAGGCTGAGGCAGAAGGTTCCAGACACAATGATATCCTGTCTAAAACAACATACACACACACACATTTGTACACCACAGATAAATACATAGGTAAATATTTTGAATTTTTCTTAGGTTTAATTTGTATCAGCAGTATCTATAATCCACATTTATGAAATTTCTTGGGAATCCTCAGTCATTTAAGATGGAAAGGTGTCCTGAGACTAAAAAGTTTGAGAACCACTGCATGTGATAGCAGAGCCTTGGCATACAGGCCTGAGCAAGGCCTAGCATAGGGCCTGTAGTGCTTTCTCCCTGTCTTTCCAGCTTTGGGACTGACCAGCAGGCCCCAGTCATGGCACAGTTGGGAGCGCCTGGACTGACCGTCACTGCTTTGTGTCGTGCTTCATCTGCCACTTACTTGCCCCCGAACCTTAGGCAAGTTGTTTGGCCTCAGTTCCTGCGTCTGTGAAATGGTGTAGTGATAACCAAGTCTGAGGGTTACTGTGGGAGAGCGAGTAGGTAATTGGCTCACTGGCACGTGGGAACACATCAGTTACCGCTAGCCACATTTCTCCTGATTTGGTGCCTGAGTGGAGAAAAGGCCCCTGTCAGGTTATAGCAGGGTTTTCCCAGCTCAGCATCACTAACTCGGGCCAGTGGGGGCCGTCCTGTGCGTTTTAGGATGCCCAGCAGCAGCTGTGGCCTCTGCTCACCATCCACCACCCCCAGTCATGACAAGTAAGACTGTCCAGGTATTGCCCAGTGTTGTCTGAGAGCCAAAATCACCCCTAGGAGAAACAACTGGTTTAGGGGATTTTGTTGAGACCTAGGAGATGTTGCGTCCCATAATTCTCTGCCCTGCCCATGTCCTAGGAAGTTGCATACATGTAAATCCACACGCTGAGTGGGGGAAAGGGGAAAGATGAGTCCAGAGCGGGGACAAGGAGGGCTTGTCACCTGCTTTATGTCATCTGATACAGTGGTGTGTAATGTGAGTTAGGGACCTAGCTCTCTTATTTTTTTAAACCAAATAATTTACCAATTTTTTTTTAACCAAATAGTGGCAGATTTCTTAATACTGGCACAGTTGGCATTGGCCTTGATTCACTCTTTATGGTGGGGAACTGTCCTGTACCCATAGGATGTTGACCAGCGTTCCTGGTCCCCTGCACTGCGTCCACCAAGTGCCATTAGCAGGGCATCTCCCCCATCTTGACAACCACAATGATCTCCCAACATTGGCCACTGTGCCCAGGAGGGCAGAGTTACTCATGGGAGAGGACACTGGACTGTAGGATTTAATGAAGCTGTCTAGGAATCAATTATTTGCCGAGCTTAGGGCTCATCCTCACAGCCCTCTTTTCATCCTGGCCTCCTGGCAGCTAAGTAGGTGTCTTGATGTCTTGGAGTTACAAGGCAGGGACCTGAGAGGACGCCAGAGCTGGGGAGGCCCTCAGAGATGCTTGAGTCCTGGCCAAAGCCTAAGGCCACCTAAGCAGAGAGGGCCACTGGGCCTTCACTCCCGTGTTCGAGGATCAGTAGCACCCAGTTCTCAGGTGCATGTTCTGACAGCCAACTGGCGTAGGTCACGCTGCCTTTGCTGTCACCGTTTACGATGCTCAGAGAAGAGTAGGGAATTGCAGAGACAGTAGTCGTTTTACTCCATGCACGTGCTGAGAATGCAGGCCCTGCTTTTCCGCAGGAGGCTTTTAAATGCCTCTGCTAAATTAAGGCCCCACAGGATTTTGGAACTTGCTTAGCTGGGATTCATTCCCACATTGCATCTGTAAGGGCAGAGCCTGAGTTGGGAACGTAGTCTTTGAACGTTTGGCCTTCTCAGGGGTTTGGGTGAGAGAATGAGCTGCCTTTTGCTTGGAGGAGAAAGGATGTTTGGCAGCCTTAATGGTGGGACTGCGGGGGACCTGAGTCTAGGGCCTGTGTCCACGTCATCGTCAGCACCAATTCCGGGTGGTGGGGGGGGGGGGGGGCGCAAGCCCTGCCTGTGGATCTTGTCAGAGGAGTGAATTATTTTAGCTGATAGCGTGTGCTGCTGAGTGGGCAGGTGTGCTCTCAACCTCTCGATGGTCATCTGGTCTCCCACAACTGAGGCACCAGCAGTGCTGGCTCCAAAGTACGCTGATGCCTCCATCGCTTTGCCCCATCCCCAAGCCCCCCAGACTAGCCCAGGCCACCGTTGTCGCCTCCACTCCTTGCCAGATGACTCTAGGCTGCTGCTCACGTTCTGTCTCCTTGCATCTCTGAGATTGTCCCACTGCTCCCAGGATAGTGTTTTAAAAGCACAAGTCAGATTCCCTCCGCCGGGAGGGATCCAGATTCCTCTTCATGGCCTGCAGGGCTGACGTCCTCTGAGCCCCTGCCCAGCCCCTTCCAACCTCCCCTGCAACTCCCCCTGCAGATTCTCCAGCCACCTGGACCTCTTTCCATCCTCAGGGCCTTTGCACTTGGTCCCCCAGCCTCGCCTGGGTCATCCCTTCTCCTTTATTTTTGAGATTCAGATGCCCCCTGAGAAAGGCCTTCCCCGACCACTCCCTCTCTCCCACCCCACCGTCCTGCTTATTTTCTTTCTGTAGCACCTCTCCAGAATCACCCGCATAGCTCTGCACGCAGCTGGGAACTTGTTTGTTGTCTCTCTTTTCCCCCTCGAGAGCCGTGGCCTTGTCTGCCCGTCTGCCTTTTCATTTCTGTCTCCAGAGCTGAGCTCAGTGCTTGGCACAGCGCAGGTCCTCGGTAAATCCTGCTGACGTGAGCACAGCTGGCCTCCCTCTCGCTCAGTGCTTCCTTCCTCACAGGGCTGGGGTCCCGCGACTGAGCAGTTGTGTTGTGTGTCCCAGGCTTCTAGGCAGCTCCTCAATCCAGCTGTTCACTCCTCAGAGGGAGGGGGCCAGGCTGCTGTGAGGCATTTCTTATTGTTGAGGGTCTGGGTTGAATCCAAGAGCCTTTTTTTCTTTTCTTTTTTTTTTTCTTCTTTTTGTTTGTTTGTTTGTTTGTTTTTTTGCTATAGGGTGTATGAGACAGAGAAAGAGAAAGTGAGAAATCATCCCCCTAGGGAAAATGGCCATGCCAGTCTCTTCATTCTCTCGGGGTTTTGGGTGTGCACGAACACACTCCTGGTGTGTTTCTTAAGCCGCCAGGTGCAGGACTTGGAGGCACAGTCAGCCATGTGGGACCCAGCTCCCTTAATCACCACACCACCAGCTGGCCCCCAAGACCCGTGCTTTAAGGGGTCCCTTTAAAGCAGTGTGTTTGCTCTGCGGTGTTCAGAATATAATTATAGTGACAATGCTAGTGTCAATGTGGGATTCATAGTGTGCCAGCTGCCCCCCCAGATGCTGTACCAGGGTCTTCAGGAAGTTCACACAGCGAGCGTATAAAGAAAACAAACTACATGTCGACTTTTTCCCCACTAAAATAGTGCTTTAATTCATTTTTTAGCAAACTTTCTGAAGTCCTGAGATGTGTGCATCATTTCATTCACCCCCCTCTGTCACCACCTGGGTGAAGTGCCATCTTTATTAGACATCGTACGTGAGGGGGGACGTTGTAAAGGGGTCGGTGAGTGCACCCACATCCCAGCCACAGTCGTTGAGGTAGGCTCCACACACCGGGAGGACAGAGCCCGCCAGCTCCCTTCACGCGGGAGGGGTCCAGATTCCTCACCGTGGCCTGCAGGGCTGTCGTCCTCTGGGCCCCCTCCCAGCCCGAATGTCTTCAGTTTGGGTCAGCCTCAGCGGAAGTTCTGCTGTCCTTGGGTTTCCTCTCTGTGAGCTTTAGAGAGGGGATTCCCACGGTCCTTACCCAAACTTCCCCCCTGAATCTTCAGTCGCTTTCACTTCACCTCAGCTGTGTTAGTGTCGTGCCATCTGCTGGCGGTACAGAAAAGTGCTGTCAAAGCTGGATCACTGAGTTTCTCCCCTTTTTGGGGCAGTTATTGACATTTATTCAGTAAGTTTATGGAGTTTTTGTTGGAGTTAAGGCCTGGAAGGTGCCTGGAGTGCGAGTCTTGCCCCCAGGGGCTCACAGTCAGCATGGGGCAGACTGGAGGTGGTAGGTAGGTCTGGCTGCAGGCTGGGAAGTGTAGAAATGAAGAAGGCGGAATGTGGGCTGGCCCTCGTGCAGGTCACAGGGAACCGAGGTGCCCGGTTTGGAAGTCGGGCAGACCAGGCTCTGGTCCTGCATCTGCCACCTGCCAGCTCTGTGACCTCGGGCGAGGGACCTGTGTGTCCAAGGCCTCTCGGTATTCTTTCACGGTTTATAGATCAGAGACAGTAAATAACTACGACACGGGGATGTGGCCACGTGAAGTGAGACTAGGTTTATAAAGTGCCTATGTGGCGCCTGGTAAGGGTGGTCAGCAGATGTGCGCTGCTCGCTGCTCCTGCTGTTACCGTAGGGGTCGGCCATGAGATTGGAGCAGTGGAGATCGGCTTGGATTTCAGTAGGTGAAGGGGAATGTCAGGGTGAAGAAGCTTCCAGAAAGAAGTATATAAAAATGTAAGGTATCTCCAAAAGTCACGTTCCTGTGGTCTCCACGAGGCCAGTTGAGATTTGTCGGAGGAGAGAGTTGAGAAATAGAGAAAGGAATTGAGCGACGGGGCCACCCCCCTCCATGAGCTGGGCCGGTGAGCACCGAGCATGCCGTCCACTGAGAGTCAAGCGTGGCCTAGCAGCAGCGTGCCTGAGATCAGCTCCATTCTTCAGCAGGGGTGAGTGGGAGAGCAGAGGGGCCCGGAGCTGTTTATACCAGTTCCCAGCAAAATAAATGACTCGGAGGGTGGAGATAGCGTGTGTCGCCAGATTAAAATGGTTGCCACGCAGTTATAGACTGTTATTTACATTGGCAAGATGCTTTCCATATTTTTCTCACAGATAAGAAGATTAAGACACATCAGCCCAGGATTAAAGCTAATTTTATACAAACACCTTGCTGGTATTTTGGTCAAGAATTCTAAGTGGCTTTCCAGATGGGGGCCGCTTCCTGGCAGGTGTTGGGCTCATCAGTCAGGAGGGGAGTAAACAGAGATGACCAGGTTCCAAGTTCTCTTCTGTGCATGTGTTCCTGGGGCTACATAGTTTTATCTATTACTTTCTTTCTTCCTTTCCTTTTTTTTTTTAAAGTTTTTTTGTCATAGGACATGTGCACTTGCCAGAGAGATACAGCAAGAGAGGGAAAGTGAGAAATTACCTCCTGGGGAGATGTCCACGCTGTAGTCCCTTCTCCTCCATTCTCCTCTCGGGAAAGGCACACGTGCCCGGTGTGATTTTCAGGTGCCCAGGTATGGGGCTCGAACTGCGGCGGTCAACCACATGGGAGTCCAATACTACCATGCCACCTGCTGGACCCCCTTTTAGCGTTTTTTTTTTTTTTTTTTTTTTTTTTTTTTTTTTAAATTTGTTTATTTATTTAATTCCATTTGTTATTGTTATTTTTTTTTTCCTTTTTAAAAATTTTTTTATTTTGGGAGAGGTTTTCGCTATAGGGTGCATGCGCTAGACAGAGACAGAGACAGAAAGCGAGAAATCACCCCCCAGGGGGGATGGTCATGCCGCAATCCCTTCTCCTCCATTCTCCTCTCGGGATCTTGGGCACACACACGCGCGCGCCCGGTGTGAGTTTTAAGCCACCGGATCCGGGACTCGAACCGCGGTCGACTACGTGGGAGTCCAGCGACATAGCCATTATGCTAACTGCTGGTTCCCTGTTATTGTTATTTTTTGATTTGACCACCAGAGAGAGAGAGAAAGGGAAAGTGAGAAAGCAAACCACCAGGTCCGAGACCTGAACCATGGTTGGCCATGTGAGAATCCAACGCCCTTATTTACCACACCGCCTGCTGGGTGATCTTCCAAGACGGGCCAGAGCCAATTTCTACTGCAGTGCAGGCCTTTGGTGCTCCGTGTAGGTCTCTACCCTGCGGCAAGGGGAGAGTTCACGTGGAAGGGGGAGAGGAGAGGAGGGAGTGTTGTCAGCCTCGGTTCTGAGTGTGTCAGGCAGAGCATTCCACAGTTAGACCTTGACAGGCAAAGACAGAGCGCAGCCTGGGTCCCCACTGAGTGTGCACCTTGGAATGTGTCTTTGATTCTTTCCTTGACAGTCTGACAGGGTTTTGGTCTCCACACGGGTCTCCAGTGGCGTCACTGCACAACTGTGTCCCCCAGGCAGATGGTCACGTACTTTGGAAAGCCTGGCGTCCCTCCACAGGTGCTCACCCAGGGTGCAGACTGCCAGCTCCTTTATTTCCGATGTCATTCGTCCGAAGACAGGAGCGTCTGGTGTGGAGCTCTGTGGCCCAGCTGAGCAGCAGAACGGACAGGAAACAGACTGGGACGGTGCCTTCTAACCCCCGGCACCTGCCTTGGGTGCCGCAGAGCGCACACTCAGGCGAGGGCTCAGAGCCAGCCCACCTGGGGGAAGACCCTGCTCCCCCTCGGACTCGAGCCTCTGGCTCCTTTCCTGTAAAGTACGGACATCGGTCTACCCTCTCTGCTGAGGGCCATGAGGGTTCAGGGAGATGATGTGGATAAACTTAGTACATAGGGACCAGCGGATGGCGTAGTGGTTATGTTGCTGGTCTACATAGTAGACTGGGGTTTGACTCCTGGACCCAGTGGCTTAACACTCACGCCAGACACGTGTACATGCATGCCCAAGAGCCTGAGAGGAGAATGAAGAAAGGATTGCAGCATGGCCATTCCCCTGGGAGGTGATTTCTCACTTTCTGTCTCTCTGTCTCTTTCTCTCTCTCCGGTGAGCACATGTACCCTATAGCAATAAATAAATAAATAAATAAAAAGGAAAAAAAAAACTAGCCCATAAAGAAGTGCCCAGGGACCAGCAGGTGGCATAGCAGTTATGTCTTCGGACTCCAAATGTCCGCCTGCAGTTTGAGTCCTGAACCTGGTGGCTTCAAACTCACTCCTGGTGTGTGCATGCACATACCCAAGATCCCAGGAGAATGGAGAAGGGATTGCTCCGTGATCGTTCCCCCACCCCGGGGAGTGATTTCCTCCTTTCTGTCTCTCTTTCTCTGTCTCTCTGGCGAATGCATGCACCCTATAGCAAAAATCTTCCTTAAATCCCAAATGAACAAAGAATTGCCCATTGTGGGGCCAGCAGGTGGCGTAGTGGTTAAGGCGCTGGGCTCCCACATTGCTGACTATGGTTTGAATCCTGGACCTGGTCACTGGCTTTTTCTTTCTTGCTCGCTCGCTCTCTCACACATGTCCTATAGCAAAATTTTAAAAAATAAATAAAATAAAGAATTCTTTTTAAAGAAGAGGAGGAGGAGCCCAGTGAACTCTGCTGCCATTGGGGACTTTCTGGATTTCGGGAAGCTACATGTTTGGGTGTCTTCGCTGTACATTATGGGCAGAGGCTGGGAGAGGTCCTGAGACAGGAAGCCAAGAGCCTGGCTACCCTAGAGGGCTGGGAAGCGATGCTTTTCTGTCCCGGCTGCCTCTCGGGTTCAGACCAGCCCCGCTCTCCCCTCTTCTTGCTCACATAGGCAGCAGGCACCCTCCCCAGGTGCCCTTCCTCCTCCTCACAGTGGCTTTGGGCAGGACTCTCTCCAGGGCCCCTCTCCCTCTTCGTGCTGCCTCTAAAGTAGATATATGAGTTGTTTTGTTTTAAGGTTTTAGTTTTGGGAGAGTTTTGTTGTTGTTGTTGTTGTTGTTATAGGGCGCATGCACTTGCCAGAGAGACAGAAAGCGAGAAATCACCCCCCCACCCCCCCCCCAGGATAGGCACTCCACAATCCCTTCTCCTCCATTCTCCTCTCAGGATCTTGGGCACGCACGCACATGCGCCCAGCGTGAGTTTAAGCCACCGGGTCTGGGACTCGAACAATGGTCGATCGGCTGTATGGGAGTCTAGCGACATAGCCATTACACCAACTGCTGGTTCCTTGTTTTGAAAAGACACGTCAAACCTTTGAGTCTCAGGGGCCTCCTTGTGGGGGTGGTACTGGGAAGCCCGCTCTGTCTTAATTCTCTCCGGTATTGGGCTGTTTAGAACTGACCACTGCCCTCTGACTCAGCCTCCCTACCTGCCGTGAGGAGGCAGTTTCTGGGCCCTCTCCCTAGGCTACACCAGACTACGGAGACGATGTAGAGCATGTCAGGCGAGGGGTCTCTTTCTTGGCCAGAGGATCCGTACGCTGGCGGAGAGGCAGAGAGGGAGAACGCCTCCCAGCAGGCCCTCGTCCTGTCCTCCGTCCTGTGGGGACTTTGGACATGTATTCACATGTGCCTGGCATGGTTTTCAAGCCACCAGGACCAGGATTCGAACCATGCCATTGGCCCTATGAGATCTATTACTTTAACCACCCCAGGCCACAAGGTTAGGGTTTTATGGACTCCCCACCAATCACCTGCGCCATCTGTGGACCCAGGTCAGTTTCTGCTTCAGAGGAAGGTGCACCTCCTCAGAGCTCCCCAGAGACCTGTGGCTCCTGCAGGGGAGTGTTCCAAGGCCCTTCAGGTCAGGAGGGACCCTGTGTCCTTCCAGGGGAAGAGAGCACCTTCCACCAGGACCCCTGCCTTTAGGGAGACCTTTGGTTCCTGTCGTGGTTGGCGATGGGCCTGGGGCTTCTCTGCTGGCCCACGGCGGTGTCAGTGTGCAGGCCTCAGACCTGGGGGAGGGCGGAGGAGCACGCTGTCCAGTCCTGTTGCCCGGCACCGGCCAGCTTCCCAGTGTGTCCCCAGGGGGCCTGCAGTCCACAGGTGTGCCCCACACTTCAGGGTACCAGGCACACTCCCCAGGTAGCAGGTGCTGCCCTGAGCCACCCCTTCCCTCCCCTCTGGCCTTGATGCTGGTTCCCTGTCACCGGCCAGATGCTGCTCCTCCTGCTTAGCAGCACTTCCTCCCAGAAGCCTTCCCTGATACGCTCCTTTTCTGCAGCCTCACTGGGTTGGGTGCCCAAGCTCTGCCTTCCTAGGGCCTCCTATACCTCCCCATGTTCTAACTCGTGACAGGCAGGGGATGTCTCCCGGTCCCTGCCATATCCCCAGAGGTCAGCATAGTGTCTGGTGCACCGTGGGTGCTTGGATGTGTGGTGTTGCTGAGTTAATATTACAGTCGGATCTGCAAATCCCGCATGCACTGGCAGAGTGGTTCCCAGGCTCAGCTGGGTGGGATGGAGCATCCTAGGAGTGCCAGGGTGCCCAGGGGACAGGGAGGCGGGGCACTGTGGAGGGGTCTCTGACACCTGCAGAGGTCTCGGACCTTTCCCTGCCTGGGCTGGCTTGATTTTAGCCTGTCTGTGCTCAGCACTGGGACCACAAAACCCTGACCTGGGGGTCACAGGCAGCGTCTCCCACTCTGCCTCACACATCGGGTGGAGGGAGCAGGGGGCGAGAGGGACACTCCTTTCACTTCTGGCCAGACCTACCTCCTTGCTGTTTTCCTGGACGTCTGGGAGAGGCAGGGGACCCTCCCCGGCTCCGGTGTGTGTGTGTCACTTGGATCGTGCTGGGGCTTGGGTACTGTCGGGGGCAGAGGCCGTGAGGAGGGGCCCATGGAGGAGAGGACTGAGTGGGGAGAGTCGTGAGTAGAGAGGTCGCCGCCGGGACTTGGACTCAACGCCCCGGGAGCCAGAGGGGAGTGCGTGGTGTGCCCAGGCGCCGTACCTGCCCCGGGGTCATAGCAGGACACGTGGGGACACCGGGGGTCCACCCTGCCGCACTCACTCACAGGCCATGTCTCAGGCCTCGGCACGTGTGTTCCTGGAGGGGGGGCTTTCCCGTCCGAGTCCTTGGCAGCCCTCGGGCATCTTTCCTGCCACCTGGTCACCCGACAGCTGGCACGCGGAGCCCAGCTCCGGGCAGGCTGTTATGAGCGGGTCTGCTTGCTCAGGGAGCATTTCACGAGGGTGGGAACAAGTGACAAGCTCTGGTGACACGCCTGTTGGGCTGTCTGCACTCGGTGGTCTGTCTTAGTATTTCAGGGCTGGTGTGGCCTGGCTCTCCAGGACTCGTGGTGGCGGTCCTCCCTTCTGCTCAAGGAAAGCCAGCCTGGGCTTGACGGGGTCGTAGAAGCCTTGGTGCTCCCGAGTACGGTGATGTGGAAGGCTCCAGAAAGCAGCCGCCCACCTGCTAGGGTGGGGCAGGGCTTGTGTGTGTGGCCACCCTGTCACCTCCATACCAGGTGCAGCTCCAGAGGCAGGCCGGGCGAACCTGCAGCATGTCACCCTGTGACCTTTCTTTAGGCAGGTGGTGGAGCTGACATTGCAGTCAGTGCCGTGGTCAGGGTAGTCGGGCTCCCAGCCCTGCTGTCAGCAGGGGTCTCCCATCAGCCTGTCCTGTGGGTCCTGTTCTGGGGAGAACCCAGCAGGCCCCCGTCTCTGTGCCGTGCGCGTCCCACTCGCCATTGGACAGCTCCCTGAGCGCCTGCTGTGCGTGAGGCTGTGTCCGGCACCGAGGTTACAACGGTGAACAGAACAGACTAGACCCACTCTCGCGGAGCCCGTGTTCTGGGGTACTAGCAGATATGCCCCTCAGGGTGCTCCAAGGCTTCCTGTGCCAGGCCACCCCCAGTGCAAATGCCCCTTCCCTTTGAGCGGTGTATTACCCAGAAGCCTCTGCCCTCCACACCCTCTTCCCCTCTGTTCCCGCAGTGTCTGTCTCAGAACGAGGGCTTAATAAATATTTATGTGATTGCATGGCAGCTGGTGTTGTGTGTGTGGAAAGTGCAGAGGGGCCCACGAGGGGTTGTGCATGGCACGTGCTGGGCACAGGGCTGTCTCAGGGGCCACGTCTGTCACCCAGCCTCCCTCACAGAGCCTCGGTGTGACCTGGGGCTGTATAGAACCAGAGGCATTCCTAAGAGGGACACAGTAGGGCAGCAGTGGTGTGCAAACGGGAGTTTCCAGAAGGAGATATGTGTGCAGGAGGAAGGGGTGGGCACGGACATAGAAGGCGAACGTGTCCCTGGGCAGAGGGACTCGGCCACGCAGCGTGCACAGAGGCCGCAGACTGGTCACCCTTTGCCCATGATGAAGACACCGTGACAGCCACATTCCCCTCCTGCGTGTGAAGATCAGGAGGTGCCACGTGAAGATCTGGCCTCTCTGAGCCATGTTCCTGCAAGACCACAGCTGACAGCACTGAGTGGTGGCCGAGCACGCCCTCCACTGAGCCACACTCCCTGGGGCACCCTCCTGTCATTTCCATGGCTGCTCTCTGCGAGTCCCGGCAGCCCTTACCGTAGCACTGTCCCCAGTGCTGTTGGTTTTTACACCAAGCACCTGCGCCCGCGGGGCCTGTCAAGCCGCTGTCCTAAGCGAGCTGTTCTCTGGAGTTACTCGCTTTGTATATGTATGATGTTTCTTCCCCAACTCGTTACAAACGCATGTAGCTTTGTTACTGTACGAATATAGTGTTGGGGGGAAAAAAAACAATTTTTCTCTTTGCAGAAAAGCCTGCCATTGCTCCGCCCGTCTTTGTGTTTCAGAAGGATAAAGGACAGAAGGTAAGGAGGGGCCGGTACGTTCTCCCTTCACACCCGCGCTCTTGGGCTTCTCTCCCAGCCTGTCCTCCAGGTGGCGTTCTGCCCACGGATGGGGAGACCTAAGAGGGCCTTGGCCTCAACGTGGAGTGGGGAGGAAGCCCAGGGGCTTAGGTCACCATGTCTGTCGTGGAAGGGGCGGCGGAGGACGGGCTTTGTGAAACAGCGATAGGACACTTCCTCCCAGATCCTGATGGTTCATCCCAGCGACACCATTGCACGTGAGGACAGCTAGCCAGCTAGCGGCAGAGGGACACGGACGGAGAGAAAGTGAGGGCGGAAGTGAGGGAGGGAGGAGGGGGAGGAGAGAGAGAAGGGGGGCAGAGGAACTGCGATGGTTAAGGGGGAGAACAGGACTGTAAAGTTTGGGGGGCCCTAGCCAACGTGGCGTAATGCATTTAAAACAGCTGTGAGTTTTCTGGCGTTGGGTATTTACGTCCCCCTTTGTGGAGCTGCTTTGCCTGCTTCGGTTTCTGGATTGCACTGTCGTTGGGAACCCCTGGCCTGATGGATGGCGCTGCACCAGCAGCCTGTCCGAGGTCGGGCTGGGGTGGCTGAGGGTGCTGGGACGCGACAGCCACCGTAGACGTTGCTTTCTCTGGAAGCCATCGGCCCACAGGTGGGTGTAGCAGTCAGAAGGAAGCGGATGTCCTGTGGCAGTGGTTCCCAGCTGGACGAGGGTCCCCTCCGTTGACCCCCCAGCTGTACGGTCCAGCCGGCCGCAGGTACTGTGGTGACTGCTGCACTGAGGCCCGCGCCTCCTGTTGCTGATGGTTGACTGGGGCTCCGGCTCCCACGCCGGGAGCTGCCGGCTGGCCACCTGGGACTCAGGGCAGCCCGGCTACTGCGTTTGGATCCTGTCCCTGGTCTGTTTGTCTTTCTGAGAAGGGGAGCCAGAACTGCTTGTGTAGTCGAGACTTCCTAGGCGGAGTTGAAATGCTATGTAGGGAAAAAGTGTGTGTGTGCGTGCGTGTGTGTGTGTAAGACAGGGAAGCGGCTGCCCCGAAGTCCTCCCCTGTGCCCCCACACGGGAACGTCTGTGCTAGCCTGATCTTAGTACTCAGCTCAGACCTTTTCACTGTCGGCCATGGCTGCCCCCTTGGCAGGGTTTGGATCGAGACCATCTGACCTGCAGAGTCATATTTGACGTTAGCAGGAAAAAGTATGCTGGCCCTGATTTCAAACAAATAATAGAAGGACCAGGTGGTGGCACAGGGTAACACAATGGACCCACATGAGCAGGGTCTTGGGTTTGTGTCCCAGGACCCCAGGAGCTCCCTGACCCCCTGGGGCACAGGCACGGATGCTCATAATCCAGGCCGGCTGACACTGGGGGGGAGTATGGCCTGAAGACCCTGCTGAGGTTGTCTGTCTCCTTCTCTCTGTCTGTCTGTCTGCTGTGGAAGAAATAAACTTTAAAAAATAATAATTTGGGGTTGGCAGGTGGCGTAGTGGTTAAGGATGCTGGACTCTCACATGGTCTCGGGTTCTCTCTGCCCCTCTCTGGTCAAATTAAATAAAGTGAAATAAAATAATTTTTTAAAGAATTATTTATTGGGACCAGCAGTTAGCGTAATGGCTATGTTGCTGGACTCCCATGTAGTTGACCGCGGTTCAAGTCCCAGACCCGGTGGCTTAAACTCATGCCAGGTGCGTGTGCATGCATGCCCAAGATCCTGAGAGGAGAATGGAGAAGGGATTGCGGCGTGGCCATCTCCCCTGGGGGGTGATTTCTCGCTTTCTATCTCTCTGTTTCTCTGTCTTTCCGGTGCGCGCACACACCCTATAGCTAAAACCTCTCCTTTTTGGAGAGGTTTTAATTTTCATTTTTTTAATGAATTATTTATTTATTTTTATTCATTCGTTTTATTTTAATTTGACCAGAGAGAGAAAGAAGGAAAGTGAAAAAGCAAGCCACCACATCCAGGACTCGAACCGTGGTCAGCCATGTGGGAATGTCCAGAGCCTTAGCCACCATGCCACCTGCTGGTCCCCAAAATAAAATAATTTTTAAAAAATAATAAGAATTAGTGGGTGGCATGGTGGTTAATGCAGAGAGGTTCCACATGGCCAACTGGGCAGTTTAAGACTGGATCCAGTGATGTAAGCAGTCTAGGCACGTGTGCCTGCATGCCCAAAGTCCCAAGGTGAAGGGGCTGTGGCATGGCCATCCCTCTCAGAGGCTGATTTCTCACCTTCTCTGTCTCTTCTCTCTCTCTCTCTCTAATTCTCTCTGGCAAGCACATGTACCCTATAGTAAAAACTTAGAAAGGGGAGGGGATTAATAATTCCTTTTTCTGCATTTTTATTGACAATAATAATTCTTTAACCCAAAGGCTTTAGGACAACTAGCGAGATAGAAATACTGAAATGTATTATTTGCTCAGATAAATATTAAATGCGTTTAAAATCACTAGCTCCTATCAGGTTAGGGTTGGGGCTAGCTATTTTTACAGGCAAGGTGGTTCTGTTGCTGTGTGATTTGAAAGCTGATTTACACGTGCGACCTTCAGGAGGTCTGTGCACATTATGTAATGGGATGAAGTTGAACTTGAACCTGAATCGGAAGGCGGAGTAGGAAGGCTTTCAGGTCATTTAAAAGATGCACGAGTGTAGTTCTTATCAAAATATTGACTCGGAGCCAGCCCTAAATGGCTTCTAAAAATAGCTGCTCTCCAGTGCCCAGAGCTCTGCTCCCCCTGTCACACTTCTGTCGCAAGATCAGGAAAGGGCACGGGAAAACATCCGTGCGTTGAAGGGTAGATGGAGGAGGCATGAGGGACATTTTCTCAGCTGCCAGGCAGCCGGTGGCGTCTCTGGCATCTTGCTCCGTGTTTCTGATGGCTCAAGAGTGACATGGAGAGTGAACGCGGGGCAGACGTCCAGCTCGTTTCTCTTGAGCTTCCTCACCCAAGGGAGATGGGGAGGCAGACCTGCAGGGCCCCCAGCCTAGTTCTGCCCACGAGGAACACTGCAGGGCTTTGCAGTTCCGTTCTCTCCCAGAGCTTTCAGCCCATCCCTGTCACTACAGAAGCCAAGCGGGGCAGAGCCATGTGGGCCTGAGCAGGCTTTCCCTCTCTTTTTACCTCAACTTTTTTTTTTTTTTTAACTTTGCTAAAGGTTACATGTGCTCACCAGAGAGGGGAGAGTGGAAAAACAACCCTCGTGGGCCCGCTCAGTTTGCAGCCCCTTCTTCCTATGTCCCCCTCCTCTGTGGGTCTTGGGCACACGCACCCAGTGTGTCTTTCAAGCCAGAGTTCGGGGACTCAGTCATATAGGCCGCCATGGGGGGTGCAGCCACTTTGACCACCTTGCCACCAACCAGCTCCAGCCTCAGCATTTCATTTTGATATTTTTAAGCTCTCGCTCTCTCTTTTTAATGTTTTGAATTTTTGGAAAAGAAAAGGAGGGCACTGTAGACATTTGGGTATCTTCACCTTGCTTCAGGGTTAACATGACTGTCGTAAATGCTGACAGTTGGCCATAAATTGTGCCCACGTGACCTATCTCCCTTGAACACAAGCGACCCTTGAATAATGCAGGGATTGGGGCGCCGGCCTCCCCCTCTCAACCCACGCAATCAAAAAATTCACATAAAACTTTGATTCTGTCAAAACGTAGCTTTTAATAGCCTATTTTGGCAAAAAAAAAAAAAACAAAAAAAAAAAAACCTTACCAACAACGTAAACTGAATTAAGACATTTTGTATGTTATGTGTGTTATATATATACAGTATTCTTTTTTTTTTTTTTTTTTTGGAGGGTTTTTCGCTCTAGGGCATGTGCGCTCGCCAGACAGACAGAGAGAGACATAGAGACAGAAAGTGAGACGTCACCCCCCCCCAGGGGGGATGGTCACGCCACAATCCCTTCTCCTCCATTCTCCTCTCGGGATTTTGGGCACGCACGCACACGCGCCCGGCGTGAGTTTTAAGCCACCAGGTCCGGGACGCGAACCGCGGTCGACTACATAGGAGTCCAGTGACATAGCCATTACGCTAACTGCTGGTTCCCTTCTTTTTTTTTTTTTTTTTTTTTAAGAGAGATTTTTGCTATAGGGTGCATGTACTCCCTAGAGAGAGAGAAAGTGAGGAATTGCTCTGGGAGAAGGGGTCGGCCACTCCACAATCCCTTCTCCTTCACTGTCTTCTCAGGACTTCAGGCACGCACGCACACGCACCCAATGTGAGTTTCAAGCCTCCCGGCCTATGACTTAAACTGCAGTCGGCCATGTGCCAGTCTAGCACCTTAACCACTTACAGTAAAGTAAGCCAGAGGGAAGAATGCTATAAGAAGGTCATAAGAGCGGATCCATTCCCAGTATATATTGAAGAAAGTCGGTGCGAGTGGGCCTGTGCGCTTCAGCCCGTGTTGTTCAGGGTCCCGTCGTATCTCACAGGTGGCTCCCAGGAGTAGGCCGCTGCCCTCCATGGCCTCTGATGTCCTAGGAGACTGGCTGTAATGGAGTAACTCCCGCCAGTATGGTGCAGTCCGTTCTGTTTGTTCACGCGTTTGAAGCGCACACGCTTGCTGGAGAAAGAGACCAAAAGTAAGAAATGGCCCCCAGGAGGAATGGCCACGTTGCAATCCCTTGTCCTCTGTTCTCCTCTTGGGATTTTGGGCACGCACAGGCGCCCAGAGAAATTTTCAAACCACTGGGTCCAGGATTTGAACCGCGAAGTAGGCCATGTGGGATCCAGCACCCCCAGCACATGCCACCGGCTGGCCCTGTAGTCCGTATTTTAATTGTCCCCCAGCCGTGTCTCACAGCGGTTTACTTGAACACTTTCTGGACCCTCACAGATCAAGGCTCTTGCTGTCGGCTGAGAGGCCAGTTAGTTAAGCTGGCAGTAAGCAGACATCGCCACCCTGCCCGATGGGTGGCCTCCACCTGGAGGCCAGGCTCCACATGCGGGGTCACTGTGGATTGATTGAGATAAGGGATTTGGGGTTGAAAAGAAATTAAGCTGCCAGCTCAGGGCTGTCTTATTCTCGTGTGGCTGCCGGCCGACTGCCACCGACTGCGGATTGGCTGCAGTGGGTGACCTGTGCGTGGCACCCCTGTGCCCTGAGACAAGTGCCCACCCCTCTGGTCCCACGTTAGGGAAAGGGCCTGGGTCTTCCCTGCCTGCAGTCTGGACACCGGGTTGAGTCCTCAGCTGCAGCCACAGTGCAGGGATGTATTTCCTTCCTTCCGTCCCCAGCCCGTGCTTCCTGGGACAGCTCTGTTGGCGAAGTGCTGGTGTTCGCCTGTATGCGCGTTTCGGGGACAAAAACGAAACCTCCTTTTATTCTTGACGGCCTGGAATGGAGGCAGAGTTCTCTTTAATGTGAAGAGAGTTCTAAAATCCGTATGTGGGCTCTTTCATTATTTATAATGACTCGCTCTCTCGGGAGCGTGGGTTACCGCAGTGGGAAGGCTTTGGTTACGCTGGCAGAGGAACGCGGGTTCGGTAAGAAGACCGGAGGTGGCCAGAGGTGCCGTCCAGTGTGCGCAAGCCACACTGCGAGGCCAACTGTCGCGGTCTGCGCTCACCCCGTCCCTGTCAGCCTGTGTATTTCAGGGTGGTGCCAGAGACTGGGGAGGCCTGGCTGGCTGCTCTCACCCTCCGTGTCGAAGACCTGGGAAACCGCAGGCCCTGTCTCCGTTCTTCGGGCTTCTTGGGGCCCGGAGAAGCGCTAGGACCCAAGCCGAAAATGCTGGCATGCCATTTCAGAATTGCTCTGGGAGATTTCTAAATCGGAGGGAGAGAGCGGTGGCACGTTCCTCGGCCTCGTAAGAATCACCGGTCGTAACCCACGGTGAAGAAGTCGTCTTCGCTTCCCTGGTTCTCGTCTCCATGAACGAGTTTCTCTGTGCCCTCCTGTTTTGGCTTGCATTTCCAGTCCGCTAGAGGGTGTCTGAACATCGGCATTCCACCCCAGGGTTAAAAGAGAAGCCGGGTGGTTCCAATTAGAGCGAGGCCGTCTCCCGCGGAGCTCTGGGCCTGGCTTCTCCGGCAAGGTGTTAGACCTCCAGCCATAAAGTGGCAGCGGACATGGGTGGCTGGCGTGGCCACAGCGCCCCACGGCCCTGGAGAGCTTGGCAAGAGTTGCTGGCATCCCCTTGACGATGTTTCAGTCACTTGAGTGTTGGCTTCTGCTTCCCTACAAGCCTGTGGAAGCCCTCTGATGCCTGGCGTCATGCCCCTTGTCCTGCAGGAGCAGGTGTTAGGAAGAGCACCCACACCCCTCTAGAGAGCCCGGGAGTTCTCACCTAGGAGACCCGCAGCTGGGTCTGCCAGGCACAGGGTAGCCCTCGAGTCCTCTAGGGCACCAGGCGAGTCAGTGCCGTGTGGCTGGACAGTGCCCGGTGGGAGGGTTGGGGACAGACCCCAGGGGTAGAAGAAACAAGTCCTGGAGTCACGGCCCCAGAGCCCGCTGGAACCCCAAGAATGCCGTAAAGGAGGCCGGGTGTTGTGCGCGGGGGATGAAGACTTTCAGAGTCAGCTTTTCTTTCTTACTGTGGCTCGCTCTTACCCTGGCTGGTTTCCAAAGAAGCCCTGGCTCAGGGTGTGTGGGGTGAGCTTGGAATAGACCTGGGCCATGCCACCTGCCTGCCCCGTGATAGGGTGACAGTCCTGGGTGTCCCTGTCCCCCACACTGGCACTCACCAAGGAGAGAATCTGCAGCTCAGCGTCAGCAGAGCAGGGGGGAAGACTTGGAAGAGCACTAGGTGGAGCTGGGCCCCGGACTCCCCGTTTCAGATCACGCGGGGCGTGCTGGGCACAGAGGCGGCGCCGGCCCACGCCCCGTCAGTGTGTTTGAGGGAGAAGTTACCAGGCTCTAGGAGGGTAAAGAGGCGGTTAGCATCGTCATCCCTGCTCCCTGCCCACCAAGGCTCCCCTCCCTCGAGACCCGAGACCCGTAAGCAGAGTCGCTCCAGCCCAGGCCACCCCAGAGCTCTGAAGGTGAGGGCCCGGACCTCCCACACCCCTCCAGTGCCTCGCAAAGCTGGGCAGCGCCAGGTGCGCCCTGGTCTCCCCTCGTTGGCTGGGAGGGCCATTTTGTGACGCGCAGCGCAATCACCCAGGCCTGCCTTCTTGGCCTGCCCTCCAGGTGGGTCCGCACCAGCCAAGAGCTGCTGCAGGTCAGGCTGCCTCCAGCTCCCTGCCCCTCCCCACCTGCCCCTGCCCGATGGTGCGGCCGCTGTCGACATTGAAGGAAAATTGTCTTTTTCGCTCCCAGTCCTCTGCAGAGCAAAAAGACTTGTCGGATTCGGGAGAGGAGCCTCTGGGGGAGGCGGAGGCCCCCCAGCGTGGCACAGGTCAGCCCGAGTCAGCTGGTGAGCAGGCCCTAGAGCCTCCCGCCCCCGCTAGCACCTCAGCCAGCGCTCCTCCACCTCCCACTCCTGAAGCCCAGCCTCCTCCTTTTCCACGAGAACTGGCAGGGGTAAGTCTGCATCCACCCGGCTGCCGCCCACTGCCCAGGGTCCCAACCCAGACTGTCTACTTTCCCCTCGGGACCCTGAGAGCCAGACCCTGGGCCATCACAAACGGCTGATGATGCCCTAAGTGGTGATAAGGACTTCTTCAGCTCCCCGTAATTCCACTCCTTGCCTGAGAGGCAGGAGTGCTCACCCCCCTTGTATGTGTAGACTTTCCTCACCAGGGAGGGTACACTGCAGCAGACGCACAGGAGGGGTCAGGAGAGGAAGCGGTGCGGAGAGCCTTCCAGGCGGAATTTGATCCCTCTCCCTCTTCCCGTTTTTCTTTATCCTTCCCCAAATTTGGGCATTCGAGTTCACTGTCTTAGAAACCCCAGAAGCTCAGGCATCCCTTGATGTAGAAGAGATCACTTTGCAGGACTGACGATGTTTGGGCCGTGGTTAGGCCATGAGCTGATTGCCTCCAGTCAAAGCCAGAGGAAGGAGAGACTCTTCCTCTGACTGCAGGGGGAGCCCTTGAGCCCTCTACCTTTGTAGTAAGAAGGCGTTAGAGGCCAGCAGATGAGGTAGCAGTTACGTTGCTGGACTCCCACATGGCTGACCATGGTTTGCGTCCCAGACCCAGTGGCTTAAACCTCGCGCTGGGCGCATGTGCCCAGGATCCCAGGAGGAGAAGGAATTGCAGCATGGCCATCCCCCCAGGGTGTGATTTCTTACTTTCTGTCTCACTGTCTGTCTCTCTCAGAGCACACGTGCCCTAAGGCAAAACCCCTACTGAAAAAAAGAAAAAAAGGACATTGGAAGATCGTAGGTGGAAAAGATTGTGAACTGTCAAGAACAAGATATGTCTTGGGTTTCAATAAGTTGGGAAAGATAAATATCCTCCATTTGGGACAGAAAACTCTGTCTAGAGACCAAATGACAGAAGACCCCTCTCACGCCAGGGGAAAAGGACCCCTAGCAAGAAAATATCCACCACCATGAATACCCAGGGTAGCACGGCCCAGACCTTTCCCCAGCCTATAGCAAGTCCTCTGTCCGTTATTAAAGAACCTTTCAAATGCTAGGATACTCAGAAGTGTGTAGCCAAGCTGAGGTTCGATCCTGTCTTGGCATTCTGGGAGAATCTGTGTGATGGAAAAAGAAGACCCGGACTTTACCATGTGCCAGTCTGTGAGGGCGAGGGGCGAGGGGCAGGCCTTCATGGCCCAGCAGTAGGTGTGGGTGGTGGGATAGACGCAGGCCCACGAGAGGCCCAGCACAGTGGTGCAGGCCCTGGAGCAGCACTGCACCGTCTGGAGCCACATCACAGGCCTGCTCTGGGTCCTGGGTGTGCCTGGATGTGCCGGGCATGCCCGTGACCCTGGCTAAGCTGGGGGAGAATTGTGGCATGGCGAGGCCCTGTCGAGGGAAGCAGTGTCTGCCTGTCTCACAAGAGACTTCACATCCCAGCCGGGGGCACTTGTGCCACAGTGCCCTGGGAGTGACCCCACACGCGGGCTGCGGGAGGTCATCTCCCCCATGGCCAGCTGAGCAGCTCTGAAGCATTCTCCTGAGACAGGGGTTGTGAGGGTTCATGCTGTCCAGCAAGAGCACAGGAAAGGGATCCTCATTTCTGTCATCAGCCCTCAGCGAGCTGGCGGTCTTCACGGAGTCTGTCCCAGAGGCTCAGGACCCTCGCTGCCGCCCAGGCTCGCAGAGAGCAGCTCGTGTAGGACCCTGCGGCTGAAGAGGTGGTGGGCTTTAGAGGGAGAACGGCGGTCAGGAGGGTCCTGGAGCTCTCAGGGTGGCAGCTCCTGGTGAAGAGCACGTGGGCTGTCCCGCACTCCGTACTTCTACGAGAGGCCCGGGCAGAGAGTGCCCCGAGGGAACGGCATCACCCCTGGGGTGGCCTGTGTCCGTGGACCTTGACCTCTTGGTTCCGCGGGCTTGGGGTCAGGCTGTCCCTAAACGAGCAAATGCCAGATGTAGCCTTGGGCGGGGGCCTTGAGGCGAGGTGCCAGGCCCTGTGGGCGCGAGCCAGGGCCGGGGCACATGCCAGCGTGGCGCTGAAGCCATGCACGAGACTCACGCACGCACACGTGCTCTTCATTTGGAGCGTTTGTCACTGGAGGAGTGCCACACCCCCTGGTGACAGCTCTGAGCCGCCTGCCTGCTCCCTGGGCCCCGCAGAGAAGGTCCCACGCAGCCGGAGCCGGGGCCTCCTACTGACAGGTCCCTCGCTGGGCGGCACGATCGAGGTCAGGCAGGCTTTCTGCAGGTCATGAGGCCGCATGTCCATGGATCCCTGCCTCCACGACTGCAGTTTCCTTCAGTTCACTCGGGGTGTTCTCTTCCTCTGGACAAGTTGGGGTCTCGCTTTGTACCACGTGCAGTTCGGGAAGCCGCCCCCACACCTAGCAGGGCTCACCCGTCCCGAGCCCGTCTGGTCCGCCACGATCCCTGGGGCGGTGTGAAGCGGAGAGCTCCTTACAGTAACCGCGCCCGCCTCTCCGCAGCGCTGCTCGGAAAGGCCTTACCGTCTCAGTCTCAGTCTCACCAGAACTCGGTCCTGGAGGACTCGGCAGCAGGAAGCAGTCCCGTGTCACTTCCAGGTCCCCCGCAGACAGCGAGAAGCCCGGCCACACCTGGATTCAGTCCTGTCTGATCAGCTCCTCACTTTCCCTGAGCCCCGCGGATCGGACTGCAGCAAAGCCGCGGGCCAGGCCCTGCCGAGTTCCCCGGTGCTGGTTAGACCCACCGGCGAGTGTGAGGAGGTTCGGCCCTGGGTTTGTTCAGGGTCTGCCCCTTGAGCTGAGCCGGCTTCCTCAGTCCTGGAATACGCAGCACTGCCCTGGCCTGTCGTTTACTCCTCGTCCACTCTGCGGCCGCCAGCAGCCGGGCTTTCCAGCTGGTCACCCACACAGATTCCATATAGCCTCTGGTGGCCGCCATCTTCCTGTTAGTCAGGCAGACAGCGCCATTGGCCCCTCCTGACTGCCATCCGAGATGTGGCCTGCAGCCCAGCCCCTTCCCACGGCCGCCTGGCCTGGCATCTGTCCTCAGGGCCAGGCCGGGCAGCCTCTCACGAGCCCTCAGTCCGGGTCCTTGGTGCGTCACGGTTGGCTGGCACAGGCCTTTGGGGGTTCTAGCAACATCCGGAAGGGTCCCGGGGGCACGGAGCCTCTTTGTGTTGTCCTCCCAGCCCTCGTGGGACTGGACCTCCGTCACTGTCCTGTGAGCATGTCCTTAGGAAAGAACAAGGATCTCCTGAGGTCGGGGGTCAAGGGGCATCTGAGTCTCACCCGGCCAGGCACCCTTTCCCAGGGCCACAGAGGGACCTCTCAGAACATGGCCAACACTCGCCAGGCGTCTGGTGCGCGGTGTCACGGGTGCTGGGTGTCCAGGCGGTGTGGTACAGGAGACAGACGTGGAGCCGCAGAGCGGGGAGGTGCAGAGCTCGGCTCAGTCAGTTTAGAAGACAGTCACTCGGAGTGTGCGCCCCGCCACACGGGACACCCCAGGGAGTCCACAGTATAGCCGGGCGGACTGCGGCGGGGGCAGCTGTCGGTGCGGGAGCTGAGCAGGGGGAGGTGAGGGGCGAGCAGCGGCAGGGCTGTTGGCCTGGGACTCGTGGTCCGGCACAGACTACAGGTCAGGATGAGAGTGCGGAGGTGAAGTACGGGAGTGACGACACCGGGTGACTGAGCAGAAGGACCTCCTTAGACGGAAGGGCCTGGGCTGGGTGCGGCCACCTCTGGGTCCCAGACGCCAGTCAGTGGGGGCCGAGGAGGCCACTGTGCAGGGGGTGGGTAGAGTCAATGCCCACTGAACTCCAAGGGGAGAAGAGGCCCCGCAGTGGTGCAGCTGGAGGGCGCCCCTGTGCAAGGCTGGGGCCACACAGAGGCAGGAGAGGGGAGGAGCCCAGACCACAGGACGGGGTGTGGCAGTGGGGTGCTAGGCCCGAGGCAGGAGCAGGTGGGAGGCCCCGTGGGGCAGGCACAGGGCATGCAGAAGCCCGCTCCTGCCTGCAGGACTAGGAGGGCGAGCTGCCCAGAGGTCACGGGGCTGCCGCCTCTCCTCTGAGCTGCGAGGGTAGAGGCCGGCGGGCCTGTGCACAGAGGACAGTTGTCCTGGGAACGGAGGGCAGCTCCGTGCTGGGCCTGGGCCTCTGCTGGGTGGGCCGGGGCTTCAGCGGCTCGGGCAGCTGGTGCTGCCCTTGCGTGTTTTTCTCTTCTTTGCTAAGTGCAAGCCGAGTGGTGACACTGTGACCCCAGGCACTGGCCTCTGTGGAATCAAAGCCCTGCAAGAGTGCCTCTCTCAGCCTGAGTCCTGGCTGTGGCACCCTCTCCTTAACCCCCTCCCAGGGTCCTAGCCCAGGTCCCTTGCTTCCGGGCTGCACCCAGGACTCACGTCACATCCCAGACTCCCTGTCCACCCTGCTCCCCACACAGCCTGAGGGTTTAGCATCATGTGGAAGCTGGTCCCCTGCGGTCTCACGTTGGACAGGGTAACCTGGTGGTGAGCGGCAGTGACTGTGTTGTGAGGCATGAGCACCACGGTAGTGAGTACGACGGGGGCTGGGTGTCACCGCCATCCCCAGCATGGGCTCAGTGTACACCTGCATCCTCCCTGTGTGTCCCAGGTAAGCCGGGCCAGCCAGCCAGCAGGTGGGGAGGCACTAGCAGCCTTCCGGCCCATCTGTGTGGGCCCCGGGGCCAGCCTGCCTGGCGCGGGAGTGTGACTTGGATTGGACTCTGCAGCATTGTGCAGTTGGCCAGCGACCGTGACCCCCATTGTCCTGAGGGATGTTTTCCAAGCGCTGGGCTGCCCCTGATCTCAGCCTCCCAGTCACCCCATTCCACATGTGGGGGTGCCGCAGATAGAACCCCCAGAACCTTGACTTGCTTTTCTGACCCACGCCTGGGGTACCAACACACAGGAGAGGAGAAAGTCAGGTCAGGAACCTTTTCTCACTGCTGTGAGCTGATGATGGCTGTGTGCCGTCCGGCGGGCCTCGCCCTCTCTGGGCTCTGGGCTCTCACTGCCGTGAGCTGTCGATGGCTGTGTGCCGTCCGGCGGGCCTCGCCCTCTCTGGGCTCTGGGCTCTCACTGCCGTGAGCTGTCGATGGCTGTGTGCCGTCCGGCGGGCCTCGCCCTCTCTGGGCTCTCACTGCTGTGAGCTGATGATGGCTGTGTGCCGTCCGGCGGGCCTCGCCCTCTCTGGGCTCTGGGCTCTCACTGCCGTGAGCTGTCGATGGCTGTGTGCCGTCCGGCGGGCCTCGCCCTCTCTGGGCTCTGGGCTCTCACTGCCGTGAGCTGTCGATGGCTGTGTGCCGTCCGGCGGGCCTCGCCCTCTCTGGGCTCTGGGCTCTCACTGCCGTGAGCTGTCGATGGCTGTGTGCCGTCCGGCGGGCCTCGCCCTCTCTGGGCTCTGGGCTCTCACTGCCGTGAGCTGTCGATGGCTGTGTGCCGTCCGGCGGGCCTCCCCTCTCTGGGCTCTGGGCTCTCACTGCCGTGAGCTGTCGATGGCTGTGTGCCGTCCGGCGGGCCTCGCCCTCTCTGGGCTCTGGGCTCTCACTGCCGTGAGCTGATGATGGCTGTGTGCCGTCCGGCGGGCCTCGCCCTCTCTGGGCTCGCACTGCCGTGAGCTGTCGATGGCTGTGTGCCGTCCGGCGGGCCTCGCCCTCTCTGGGCTCTGGGCTCTCACTGCCGTGAGCTGTCGATGGCTGTGTGCCGTCCGGCGGGCCTCGCCCTCTCTGGGCTCTCACTGCCGTGAGCTGTCGATGGCTGTGTGCCGTCCGGCGGGCCTCGCCCTCTCTGGGCTCTGGGCTCTCACTGCCGTGAGCTGTCGATGGCTGTGTGCCGTCCGGCGGGCCTCCCCTCTCTGGGCTCTGGGCTCTCACTGCCGTGAGCTGTCGATGGCTGTGTGCCGTCCGGCGGGCCTCGCCCTCTCTGGGCTCGCACTGCCGTGAGCTGTCGATGGCTGTGTGCCGTCCGGCGGGCCTCCCCTCTCTGGGCTCTCACCGGACACCAGCCCTTGGCCTGTTTTTGCACAGCTTGCTTCTGTCCGGCTGGTAAGCTAAGATGGTGTTTACATCGTAAGGGATTATAAAGACAAGAGGAAGAATATGTAACAGAGACCAACTGTGGCCTCAGAGCCAAAAGCGCTGGCTGTCTTGGCCCTTTATGGGAAAAGTGCACCACTCCCAGCCAAGGAGGGCCCTTCTGGTCCGTCTTCGTTTTATTTATCGCCGTTGCTGCATTTGTGTTGGCCGCGCTGCAGCTCACAGAGCAGTCTCACACGTGTTGTCTCACACGTGTTGTCTCATTTAATCCCTTGCAGTTCATTGGGGCTGGCTGGGCCTCATCTGGCTACACTGCTCTTTGAAGGGCCATTTGGAAAATAAGGAAGCTGGCTCTTGGGCCCGCGGACAGTGGAGAGCCCGAGGAGGTGGAGTATTGCCTCCTCGGAGTGGCCCCCAGTTCTGAAGGGTATCCAGCCCCCAAGAGGGCACAGACTTGGAGAACAGCGGCGAGGGCAGTTCTCATTTTCCCTCTTAACTGTTCCGTCGTTGGCATTGGAAAGCAGGCGGCCATCCAGGGTGGAGCCCCGCCCCAGCCCCTGCGACCTCAGCCCGCAGAGCCGGGTGTCGGGTGGTCCTGTGCCGTGCGCTTTGCAGCCCGCTGTGGCCCCGAACTTTGGTCTCCCCCTGTTCTGGCAGTAGTCGCTCAGCATGGAGCGGGAGTGCACACTGCGGAGGGTTCCCGCGCCGGGCCAGAGACCGCTTTAAACAGTTCCGCTGCCCTCATCGTGGAGCGGGTCGCTTGCCAGCTCTTGGCGAAGTCCGTCGTGGCCAGATAAAGTTTCACAGTGTTTGAGTTTAGGGGCGGCACACGGGTCGGTTGTAACCTGTGGGGAAACAGAAACTGATCTGGTGTCCTGAAGGCTTTCCCAGCTGTTAGGATTCTGTGGCGCCTGGCCTGGGAGCCAGACACAGGGCGTTCTTGGGGTGACGGTCAAACTGAGGTCGAGATTCCAAGGTTGGGGGTGCCAAGCTCGGAGAGGTAGCCCTCAGCCCCGAGTTTCAGGTCTGTCGGTGTAGGCCCGAGGGCTGTCCAGCCCAGGCCGCCTGGCGTGTTCTTACCACCTGGTGTGTGCTCTCGTTCCAGAGATCAGCTGAAGGCTCGAGCCCCGAAGGTGGAGAAGGTAAGCCAGCCGCTCAGACGGTTAGCCGTCTCTGGGTAAGCATGGCGCTGCCTGACCGCCCTCTGTGTCGCCATCTCCTGTAGATTCTGACCGAGAAGATGGAAATTACTGCCCTCCTGTCAAGCGAGAAAGAACGTCCTCTTTAACCCAGTTCCCACCTTCACAGTCAGGTAAAACGTCGACCTGTTGCAGGGTGAGAGTGTTGGTTGTTGTGTGTTTTTGTTGTGGTGGTGGTTGTTTTTTAAGATTCCTGCTATGGGGCGCGTGTGTTCACCAGAGAGACAGAGAGAGACAGAAAGCAATTAGCCACCCCCTGGGGGATGGCCACGCCACAGTCCTTCGTCCATTCTCTCGGGATCTTGGGCACGCTCGCATGCCCGTGCGCCCAATGTGAGGTCTGGGACTTGGGAGCCCAGCGACCTAGCCATCTCGTCCTCTGGTCCCGAGAGCACTGATGTTTATAAGGCCGACCCGCCCCGCCTCGTCACCGTGCCCTGTGAGGTCAGTGCACACCCAGAGTGTAGTCCCCGTTGTCCCCATCTGGAAGCAGTGGCTCATGCAGCGTGGTGACTTAGTGACAGGAAAGCAGAGGACATGGTCCCCATGACGTAGATGGAGCAGAGCGACGTTCGAGGGGCCTGCTGGGGACCCCGTCCATTGGGTCCCTCTCCTCCTGCCCAGGCTGCTGGCCTTGCTGTGGCCAGAAGGTATGAGGGCGGCTGTTCTCCCGGTCCTCCCGAGGGCCAGCGTGCACCCACCCAGAGGCCCCTTGGAAATGCACGCGCCCTGTTGGCCCAGCCCCACAGAGAGGCCTTGCAGGTTGGAGAGGAGCAGCCGCCGCAGGGCTGCCCTCACCCTTCCTGACCTGGGCCCTGCCTTGGAGACAGACGTTCATCTAGAGGGGTCCTCCACGTCCCTAACTGGGCAGCCCCCAGGGAATCAGCGCTCTGGGGTGGTTTCTGCTCACTGCGGGGGCCCCGGCTAGCAGGTCACTCACGCCTGATTTCCCACCTGTTCCTGCACGCCAGTTGGGACCTGGCTGCAGCCCTTTCCACGGCTGCGTCGGGATCCCCTGAGTGTATTCGCTGTCTGCCAGCCAGATGAGGGGGGCAGCCCCGGCTACCGCTGGCGTCCTTTCCGAAGGGTCTCTGCACTTCTGGACGGTGTTCCTGTGGAGTCGGGCCTGCCTCCTGGCCGTCCGTTTCGTTCTTGCCATGTGCTGCCTGCGGCCAAACCCCACCTTCTGCATCTAAAGGCCCCACGCAGAAGAGAGGGGCTGCCTGGTGCGGTCTGCAGGTTTAAGGGGTAGTGGGCCACCGATCCTCGTCTGCTGGGTGAGCACGGTTCCCACGCTGCGCGCTGATTCTTCTTCGCAGCCTCTCACTGTGCCCAGTTAGCCATTCACCTCCGCGCTCCCCCTCGTCTGTGGAGGCCCGGGGTGGCCTGCACCTGGGGAGCAGTGGCTGTCGGGGGGTCTGAGACAGGTGGAGGACGGAGTGCACCTCCAAGCAGGCATCGAGCGTTGTGTGTCCCGCTTCTCCACGGGCTGCCCCCACAGGGACCCGAGGAGAGCCGAGTGTGAGCACAGGGCGGCAGCCACCAGTGGCCAGAGCTGCCCGGGAGCTGTCCCATTGGCCTGAGTCCCTGTTCTCGCTGTAGAGAGAGCCTCAGGTTTGCCCTCTATTGGGGAGTCTGAGCGCGTGGTCACCAGCCCCTGCCAGCCCCTGCCCTGTGGCTTGAGCGTCCACCCCCCAGGTGGAAGAGGTGGTCTCTGGGTACCCCCACCTACTCACGCTGTTTTCCTCTTGTCCCCCCCCTGCCCGCACCTCCTGCCGACAGTATCCAAACCCAATGTCTTTATGCCACCCGCCTTCTGCGAGGCCTCTGCAGGCAGTTCTGACTCAGAGCCAGGTGAGCCCGCCCCGCCTTCCTGCCGGCCCCGGGGGTCCTCGGATGGGAAGCACTTGGTCCTTACAGTCCGGCCTTCAGCAGGCCTTGCATTGGAGACCAGGGTCCTCTTCCAGTTCCTCAGTGTGGGTGTTTTGGCTTTTTGGGTCCCCCCAACTCTTCACTCTTAGACTTTGAGTTCCATGTGAGAGGAAGCTTCTTGCAAATAGGATCTGGTTGCAGGAAGTTTTACCAAAAAAAAAAAAAAAAAAACAAAGGGGCCAGCAGGTGGCATGGTGGTTAGGGTGCTGGACTCCATATGGCCAACCGCAGTTCATGTCCTGGACCCATCAGCTTGAAAAGTCACGCCAGGCACCTGTGCGTGTGTGCCCCAAATCCCAAGAGGAGTATGGAGAAGAAGGGATTGTACCATGACAGTTCCTCCAAGTGACTTCTCACTTTCCCTCTTTCTCTCTCTCTCTCTCTGGTGAGTATGTGTGCGCTGTATCAAAACCCTTAAAAAAAAAAAAAAAACTTTATTCATTTTTCAAAATTCACACAATTGATGCATTCACATTGCCTTAAGAAATTGCAAGTTGGAAATACGTAGAGTAAAATAGGGACCAGCAGATGGCATAATGGTTACTTCACTAGATTCCCACATAGTCAACCATGGTTCGAGTCCTGGACCCAGCAGCTTAAAACTCGTGCTGGGCACATGCCCAAAATCCCAAGTAGAGAATGGAGGAGAAGGGATTGCGGCGTGGCCACCCCCTGTGGCCATCTCTCAAGGGGGCGATTTTCCACTTTCTGTCTCTTTCTTCCAGCAAGCGCACACACCCTATAGCAAAAATCTCTTTTAAAAGAAAAAAATAAAAGCAACACATAGAGTAAAATAGAACAAGCACACACATGCACACGCACACGCCCTTGCCACTCACTCCCCATCCCAGAGGTGACTACTGTGAAGTTTGTGCGATTTTCCAGGTCCTTCTCTGGGTATTAAATTTTCACATTGGTTAATATTGCTTAGATCTGTTCAAATAAATATATTTTATCACACCTTTAAAACTTCAAGGAGAACAGCCTGAACCCTTCTGAAGAATAGGGAGCCTTCCTTTTTTGGTCTTTGGCTAGAAAACCAGCTCCAAGATTTCCTGAAAGTTTCTCCCACGTGGCTGCAATTCCTCATAAAAGAGTTAATGAGTGGATTTAACAGCCCGAAATCTGTAACCCAGCCTGCCTTGTATAAATTCATTGCTGACTTCAAAAGCCTGGTGAGATAAGTCGTGGCTGGCATGATGTCCGTGTCAAGCCAAGAGGCGAGTTTTTACCACTTTGAGGATCGATTTGATGGCACCATTTCAAACGGATTCATTTTGACTCCAAAACCCACTGTTTCGAGCCAACCTCCTGCCCTCATCCTCAGGCCGGAGCTGGGTTGCTCAGGTCCCCTGGAGCTGCCGGCTGACCTGGGCGGTCCCTGACAGGGAGCGCTCTGCATGGTGGGGCCACATCTGCAGCCTCGGGCTCTGGTCTGGGCAGGTCGGTCGGTCAGTCGGTCGCCGAAGCCACGTCTCTCCGCTGCCGAGCTCCGTTCTCCGTTGCTGCTCGTGATCCTGCCCGAGGTCTGGGAGCGATGGCCTCCCTCACCCCTTTCCCTCTGCCCTCCACCCTGGCATTGGGTCCCTCGAGGGATGGGGATGGGAGCGATGGCCTCCCTTGCTCCTTTCCCTCCGCAGACCTCCGCCCTCCACCATGGGTGCCGGGTCCCCTGAGGTATGGGGACGGGAGCCATGGCCTCCCTCGCCCCTTTCCCCCTCAGACCTCCGCCCTCCACCATGGCCACTGAGTCCCCCGAGGGCTGGGAGCGGCTCAGCCGGAGTGTGAGGTCCCTGGCGCCCAGACGTGGGGTCGGCAGCAGGGGCTTCTCTCCCGTCTGCCTGCCTGCCGTTCTGCTCTTTAGCTTTGACTCTGAGGAACCTGAGTCCTTACAGAAGTATCAGGCACCCCGTATCCCTTTTACCCAGAGACCCCGTACAGCTCCCTCCAGTTTCCTTTCCAGGGGCGCCACGTCCCAGGCCGTACCTCCCTCCGTCATGGCAGGTCTTCGTGACTTCGAGGTTACAGGTCAGCTCCTTCCTGGAGGCCGTGGGTTTGTGCTGGCCTGTTGTTTCCTGGTGACGAGACCCAGCAGTGCCGCATTCTCAGGCAAGCCATGCCGCTCGTGCCCTTGGTGGAGCGAACCCCGATGTCCGATAGGCGGGAGCCGCCCGGTGTCGCTGGGCACAGCCCTGGCTCCCCTGGCTGATGACTGCTTTCGGGAGCGATGCTTCGTCCCTCCTGCCTGCCCGTGAGCCCCTGCGTGGTCCCCTGGCTTGAGTGACCTGCTGCCCCGGGGACTGCCAGCTGGGCTTTGCCCGCCACCGCCCAGCGCGTGGTCGTTGGAGGGAAGCACTTCCCCCTGTGCCTCCCAGGTTTTGGCTGAGTCTTGCCGGCGTGGACCCTGGGCTCTTGTCGGCTGATGGGTTCTGCTCTGCTACTGCTCCGAGGGCCCCAGTGGGCGCCCGGTCAGACACTGTCCTGTGCCCCTCTGGTCTGTCCCCATGTTCTTTTGAGCACTTCTTTAATTTCCGTGAGGACATGGCTCCAGGTTTGTCCTCTCTCCCTGTGCTGGCCCCAGCACCTCCACCGTTACTCAGAGGGGCTGCTTCACCACTGCAGTCCCTGGAGACCGAGATCGGGGTGAGACCGGGGTGCTTGGAGTGCCCCTGTCCTCACGCTGCCTCCCCTCCGTGTGTCCCTGCTCCCGGGTCTCCGGGGACAGAGCTGGGCCGTGTGTGGAATGATGCCCTCGGGAAGACCCCAGCGCACAGCCTGGACAACCCCCTCCCTGGGGGAAGGGCAGGCCCAGCCATGAGGCAGGGACCTGTGCTGCAGGACAGCTGAGTTTCTAGAAGGAGCAAGAGGAGACCACAGTTGTTTGAATAGGATTTTATTCTATTTTTTAATTATTTCTCAATTTGCCATAGGGCACATGCACTCACCGAGAGACAGAGAGAGGGAAAGTGAGAAAGCAAACCACCAGATCTGAAACTTGAGCCGTGGCCAGCCATGTGGGAGTCCAGCGTTAACCACAGCCCAACCACAGTTAGCGGCAGAGGACCTGTGACAGGGACCACCAGGGTTTGGCCTCCCTGTGAGCACATCCCTTGGCTACCCCCGAGTTCTCAGTCCCATTAGGAGCACAGCTGTCTTTTCTGTCTGCAGCGTGGGTTTCCGTGGGTGTCCGGTGTGTCTGCAAGGGGGGCCCGGTGCTAGCGGCCGGTCAGTGGCAGCCGTTACCGGGGCAGCCTGGCGTGGGCCTCGGGGCTCAGACTGGTATCAGCTTTGGCACTACGCAAAACAGGGCTGAAGAGCAGCCCGCAGCAGAGCACTCACCCCGAAGCCAGCCCGAGGGCACTGAAGGGTCTGCGGTGCGGGTCTGACTCGGCAGTTACCGTGGGTCTGCACGCCCTCTGTCTCCCGAGCAACCCTGTGCCTTGGAGACGTAACTCGGTGTCTCCCTGCTGAGAAGGGGCATCTGGTGGCACCTGTCCCCCACCCAGTGGTGTCTGCTTCACGGTGTTTACAACGCCAGCCCCACTCGCACCGGCTGACCGGAGAGCTGCTGCAGGAGAGCGGCCGGCTCAGCACTGCCTGGTCGGGAAAGGTGCTCTCCCGTCTCTTTCCGGACCCCCACGTGGTTTCATTTCATACTGAAGAATGCCGTCTGACGAGGCATTTGGGGTTCTGTCGTCGTCATTGTTTAAGTGTACAATGGAACGATGGGGGATTTTTTTTTTTAAGCATTTAATTTTTTTTTTTAATATTTTAGTTTGCTATAGGGCACATGTACTCATTATAGAGAAATGGGGGGGAGAAAGTACCCCTCAGGGGGGATGGCCTCGCCATAATCCCTCTTCCATTCTCTCTTGAGATTTTGGTGTGCATACACACACACCCAAGCGTGTGTTTAAGCCGTCTCTCTGGGACTCGAACCACTCCATTGACCACGTGGGATCCAGTTGCCTTAACCTCTGCACCACTGCTGGCCCAATATTGTGTGTGTGTGTGTGTGTGTGTGTGTGTGTGTGTGTAGTTTATTTCTCGTGCATGTGAACAAGGGAGAGAGGGAGAGGGACACAGAATCAGCATCCCACACCCGCCCCAGATCTTGGGCACGCACATCCCTGGTGTTCTCGGGTTATCTCAGGACTTAAACCAGAACCTTGCCATGTGGGTCAGGCGTGCAAGCCATCGCTCTTTTAACACAGCACCGCCAGCTGAGCCCCGCCTAGGGGATTTCCGTATACCCACACAGTTGGGCAGTCGGCACTACGATTAACTTCAGAACGGTTCCACCAAAAGGAAACCGTGTCCCGTCAGGCATCGCGCACCCTCTCCCAGCCCCTGGCAACCCTGAGGCCACTTCCCACCTCTCTACGCCTGCCTGTCCCGGGCCTTTCATAGCAGCGGAATCAGCACGTGACCTGGGCTGTCGTTTCCTCCCGACAAGGCTGTGTGCCCAGGTGCTGTCGGGAGTGAGTGTGCTCTCCTGGTGTCGCTGCCAGTGTGCAGGGACACAGCCGGTCTGTCTCCATCTTATACCCTGTGGCTGACACTGTGGCCAGGGGCACTGCTGAGGCCCCGCTCCTGTGCCCTCCCCAGGAGCAGACCTTCTGTAAGGGTCCTCCCATCCTGGGTCAGATTAGACCGCCCCCGCTCCCACCTCACCCCGAGATGGCAGAGTCGCTGAGACACACAGTTAAGGGACCGCGTGGACACGTGTCTGAGAGCGTCTGCTCCCCTCTCTGGCTCTGTGCGTCCACCCGGAGACGCGCCTTCTCCCACAGGTGCTCTCGGGTGACAGGGCCAGGCCCTGCAGCACATGTGGAGGCGAAAGCCAGCCCGTCCAACACCTCCGACTCAGACGGCCTCTAGGGAGGGGAGACAGATCCCGGGAATCTGTGCCTCGGCTCCCTGACGTCGGCCAGGGCCGCGAGCCCAGCACCAGAGTGGGAGGCAGCGGACCGCCAGGGCCAGGGGGGCCTGGGCTCGGGGCTGCTGCAGCCAGCGCCCTGTGACGCAGCTCCCCTGAGCCGGCTCGGCTGCAGCCCTGCCCACAGCGCTTCTGCGCTTGTTCTAGTCGGGAAACGTGTCCCTGCTCCCCTGGGCCTGAGGTCCCTGAAGCCAGGAGAGCCCTTCCTGCCCGCCCTCCAAGACAGGCCTGCTGATATTCCCTCCTGTGCTCTCAGAGGAGAAGAGCAGCGGGTTCCGGCTGAAGCCGCCGACGCTGATCCACGGCCAGGCGCCCAGTGCAGGTAGGCCACTTGCCCGCCTGCCCTGGAGGATGGTCACATGGCACTGCCCCGCCCCTTCCCAGGCCCCTGCGCCCAGCCTGCTCTAGGTTGGCAGCGACCTAGCCCAGAGCCCTGGAACACGGGTGTGGAAAGGGACCGGGGAGGTGGGGCCGCCCGCCCTGGGCTCAGGAGAGGGGGTGGTGGTCAGGAGCAGGCTGGGACACTCGGGCCCTGTGCCCAGCAATGCCACAGTGGTCCAGACCGGCCCTGAGTGCACTGGAGCACACATGCCATCGTGCTGACCCTGATGGACTGGGCCGCTGAGACCCACTAGGAGGCTGCCAGGGATACCTGTGCAGGGGGCACACGTTCTCACCGGCCTCGTCTGCTCTGCATTGGGCAGAGAGCTCTTCCTGCATGGCGCTTGGAAAAGCAGGTGCAGAGCTGCCTTTGCTGACCCAGGCAGGGTCCTGCATCCCAGCGGGTCACGGGAACGCACTGCCTCCCCCCACTGTCCTGCTCATGCCGAAGGACCCCGTTAACCCAGGGTTCTGTGGGCAGTTCCCCCGTCACATGTCACGGCAGCCGGGATGCAGGTCGAGCCGTAAAGAGAAGATCCTGGGTCTGTTTTTGTTTTGTTTCTAAAGTGCTCCCCTGTGCAGTCTCGCCTGCAAGGCACCTGACCAGGGTGGAGGGGCTAGTGTCCCCTGACGCACCCGGGGCCAGGGCGTCTCCGCCAGGTCCGACCCTGGAAAAATTGACCTCTGTTCCCAGGTCTGCCGAGCCAGAAGCCCAAGGAGCAGCAGCGCAGCGTGCTTCGCCCGGCCGTGCTCCAGGCCCCGCAGCCCAAGGCGCTGGCGCAGACTGGTAAGACGGTGCTCCGGCTCAGGCGGGCAGGCCTGGGGTGGCGGTGCCATGACAGCGGCTGCTGCCCCACACAGCTGAAGAGCTCAGGAAGGCACCCCGTAGGCCAGCCTGGGCCTCCGACTGCAGAGAACGGCCAGCCGTGAGCAGCTGCCGTGGAGACCAGAGGCCGGGAGCGGCAGCCCTGTCCCCACGCGTGTGCCCTGTCTTTCACGGCTGCCATGGAGACTGGAGGCCATACCGCACTCGCTGTGCGTGTCCCCTTCTCAACCAGCCGTTAGGAAGAACGCCAGAACTGAATGAGTGGACAGCAGAAAGTCTGTGGGGCATGGAGTTCAAGTACCAGTCTGTTTCGGTGCACGGTATCTCGAAGTCCCTGGGGCCGCGGATGGCACGGTGATTAAGGTGGCTGGATCCTACATGCCAACCACACAGTTAAGGCCCAGACGCTGCGACTTGTACCTGCTGCCCAGCATCCCAAGAGGAGAAGAGAAGGGATTGCGTCGCGGCCATCCCCCCGGGGGTGACTTCTCACTTTCTCTCTCTGGCTCTCTTTCTCCTCTCTGTCTCTGGGAGTACACCTTCCCTATAGCAAAATTGTTTAAACAAACGTTGAAGTCCGTCCCGTTTTCTCCTCACACACATCGCCCACGAGCGTGCCGAGGGCCCTCGTGTTCCCGTTGCAGCAGCCCCTATATGTAGGGTCTCCCCACACCCACCAGTGGGTGCTGAGACTGCAGGGATCCCCACGTGTGTGCTCTGCGTGTTGGATCTGGTAACGCAGCTGCCGTGCGACCCATGGGCAGGTGGTGTCGGTGCGCAGCGCAGACGCGCACCTGCCAGGCAGGGCAGGAGAGACGACACGCACTTCTGGACTGTTCCGTTTAATATCTTCCAGCCACGGGACACAGAACTGGGGGTAAGGGGACCGCTGTGTATCCCATAAGTTTTCCAAATCCTCGGTTTTCTGAACACTAATGAGCTTTTCTGCCTCTTCGTTTGAAAGTTCCTCGTCAGAAGCCACCGAGAGTCCCACTCGAGAGAGACCATTAACATTCCTGAAGAGTTATTAGTTACACGACAAGTTGTTTAAATCTAATGCTAAAACAGAGCCAGATTTTAGATGACAGGCGGCGGGCCTGCCGATCACAGGGTTAATGCAGGTGTGCCCCACACGTCCAACTGCACGGTTCAAGTCCTAGACCTGGTGGTTCCAGGAACACACTGGTGCTTGTGCGTGCATGTGCGTACCCAAAATTCCGAAAGGGTGGAGAACTGGAGGAGGGGGGATTTCAGCATGGTCATGCAGCCTCAGGCAATTTTTTTTTTGTTTTTGGAGAGGTTTTTGCTATAGAGTGCATGTGCTGGTCAGACAGACAGAGACAGAAAGCGAGAAATCACCCCCCAGGGGGGATGGCCACGCCGCAATCCCTTCTTTTCCGTTCTCGGGATCTTGGGCACGCACGCACACGCGCCCAGTGTGAGTTTAAGCCACCAGGTCCGGGACTTGAACCGTAGTCGACCACATGGGAGTCCGGTGACATAGATATTATGCCAACTGCTGGTCCCATCAGGCAAAATTTTTTAAGACTGTATTTCTCATATTAAAGGGGAAATATGCATAAGGACTTTATTAGTGTAACTAGGTTTACAAAACTCATAGACTTATTCCCTTAATGTATTTTCTTCTATTTTTCTTTCTTTCCTTTTTTGGGGGAGAGGGGGGATTTTTACTATAGGGCTCATGCACTTGCTGGAGAGAAGCAGAGACAGAGAATGAGGGATCAGCCCGGGGGGATGGCCATGCCGCTGTCCCCTCTCCTTCCTTCTCTCGTGATCTTGGGCAGGCACACACATGTGTCTGGTGTTATTTTCAAGCCACCACATTCAGGACTTGAACCACAGTCGACCCTGTGGGAGTCCAGATGGCCTTCACCTCCACACCACTTGCTGGCCCCCAATTTCATTTATTTATTATTTCGCCCCAAAGTAAACTGGTTCTTTAATTCTGTTTTCCACGAACTGTGTGTGGCACCGTCCCTGGCCACTCACGAGCCCTTCCCTCTCACAGTCCCGAGCAGCGGTACCAACGGGCTCAGTGTCCCAGCAGACTGCGTGGGGGCGGCACCCGACAGCCCTGCCCGGAGGAGTCCTTCAGGCCCTGCTGATGAGGCTAATGTACTGGAGGTCAGTGGGTCCCGGGGCAGAGGGCGGAGTGGGCACAGGGCTGGGAGGCAGCCTGGAGGGCCCCAGGGACAGGCATCTCCATGGTGACAGAGGCCCTCCGAGGGCTCGTGTGCTCTCAGTCTCGGGCTGGCGGGGAAGGTGAGTTGAGACCGCAGCCCGGGGTCTGCAAATCACAGAGCTCCAAGTGAAGCTGCTGAACCCACCCTGGGGCCCCGGTCGGTCTCAGACAGGGTCGGGAGCCTCTTCCCACTTCCCTGAGGTGGCGCCAGTGTCCAGCCTCCCCCTGCCAGCTCTCGGATCTCAGCAAACCTGGTAGTCTCAGGTGCATGGGGTTGGCAGTACAGGGGTGTAGGGGCCTCCGCCACGCAGCAGCCCGGCTCTCCCTCGGAGCCGCACAGGGTTGCTGCTGCGGCTCTGCGCCTGAACCCCCCACCACTCCCTCAGAGGCAGGCAGGCCTTCTAAATGTCCCCTGCTTCACGGCCACTGTGAAACAGTCCTTTTTGGCCTGCGCATCCCCAGACTCAGGGAGGACTGTAATGTAAACGTGCTGCTCCCGGAGTGACGCCCAGCTTTCCCTGCGAGGACGGGCGACCTCCTCCAGTCCCTGAGAGCTGGTGGCTCAGGTGCAGAAGCAGCGAGAAGGCACGTTTTCGTGCACAGTGGTGTGAGGAGACCGTGCCCCACCCTGAGACTCCCAGCCTTCCCACAGAGCTGCCCTCATCACACCGTCCTCGCCTGGCAGAGAGACCACCCTGGGCAGCCCACGTGGGTTCGTCAGGCCACGTGCTCACTGAGCACAAGCAGTGGGCCGGCCACACCCACAGGCCCCACTCCCTCCAGCCCCGCTCTGGCCCCAAGGACCTCCAAGGCCGGAGGCTGATGTCCAGTGTTCAGAGAGCCAAGCCTGCCCCCTCACGCTGCCTCCCATCCGTCCAAGGCCAATCTGCACGCGCGTCCAGGAGCGGCCGCTCCTGGGGTTTCAGGCCCCTCTTCCTGGCTGCTGGGCAAGGCAGGCCCACTTGGTTCCGGGGCCACACCCAAGGACGCGTGGAGTAAGCAGACCAGTGTGGCCTCGTGCATCTGGTGTGTGTGCTCTGAGTCGCTATTTGTTGGTGGTTTTGTTTCTTGAGTGTTTTGTTTTTCTTTAATAGGAGAAAAAGCCCCAGAAAAATGAGTGTAGCAATACTTCTGAAGAGGAGAACTGTGCGAAAAAAGAGCAAGCCACGCAGCAAGCATTTGTGTTTGGACAGAACTTGAGGGACAGAGTAAAGGTACGTGCTCGCGTGTTGAATGCGCTGAATTGTTAAATTGGTAAAAGAAAAAAAAATTAAGGTTTTTTTTTTTTTTTTTTTTTTGCCATAGGGCACATGCTCTCACCAGATAGAGAGGGAGGGAAAGTGAGAAATCAGCCTCTGGGAAGGATAGCCACACTGCAATCCCTTCTCCATCTTCCTCTGAGGATTTGGGGCACACACATGTGATTGCAAGCCACCAGGTTCAGGACTCAGACCGCGTTCAGCCATGTGGGAGTTCGGTGCCTTAACCACCATGCCACTTGCTGGCCCTTAAATTGGTAAATTTTACACACACACACACACACACACACACACACTCACACCTGGTCAGCAACAGGAGTGAGAGTAGGTTTTGATTTTTTTTAAAGTGGAAAAGGAGGACCAGAAGGTGGCTTGGTGGCTAAGACACTGGACATTCCCACGTGGCCAGCCAAGATTCGAGTCCCAGGCCTGGTGGCTCGCTTTCTCAGTTTTCTTCTCTCTCCATGTCTCTCTCTGGTCAAAATAAATACACGAATAAGTAAAATTAAGTAAATAAATCCTTTTTTAAAAAACAAGTGGGAAGGAATGCCGTGTCGCCAGATGGCCCCGTGACACTACAGGGTACCACTCACCCTGCTCCTGTGTTGGCGTCCAACAATAGGCCGCAGGGCCTCCCCGCAGCAGCCTTGGGGTCCGCCTGCTGCCGCTCCCTGCTCTGAACGTGGGGCCTGGGGGTACCCTCCAGGCTCTTTGATACTCCCTGTGGTGGAGACGAGGCAGCGACTGAGAGTTTGAGGGAGAGAACATCACAGCGCAGTCCAGTCGTGGCGTCTCCTCACGTCAGGGCCTCCATCCCAGCACTGCTCGCACTTGGACTGCAGCTCTCTTAGTGCGTCAGTCCTGGGCCCTGCGGGTGCCGTGCAGCATCCCTGGCTCCACCCCCTGCATGCCAGGAGCAACCCCACTGTGACACCCTCAGGTGCCCCACGGCCCCGTGTTTCTTGTGGGGAGCCGGCATTGCCTCTGGTTAGGAATCACCACCTTGATGTTTGAAGTGGGGCGGGCAGGAAATCCTGTCCTCTGTCCAGAAGGAAGTACCGGTCAGGTGGCCCCGGCCGCTCTCCCCGTGGGTTGGTCTGTTCCGGGACCTGGACTTGGGGTCCCGGGGTTGCTGGCGAGCCTGTCCCTCTGTGGCAGGCCCAGCCGCTCGCCAGCCAACATGTTGCTTGAGGTCTGAGTACGTATGGGCAGCCTTGCCAGGAAGTCTGTGGTCACCATGCTGCAACGCGCCTGAAATGGAGCAAACGGAGGCCAGGGACGCGCCTCGCCCTGCAGTGCCAGGACGGCGCGCCCGAGTCTGAACCCAGCCGTGCTGTGTGTGCGGGAGTGACTGAGCAGCCTGTGCGGTTGGGACACCCGGGCCATGCTCACACTGTGCAGCCACAGCACCGGCTTCCTGAGAGACATGGAAGAGACGCTGGCGTTGCCATGGCCTTCAGCCGCGAGAACGAGCCCCTGCAGGGAGGCCCGCCCCTGGCCATTGGACCCAGGCCCCTCGCGTTTCTTCCTCTGGTCTGCGGGCACTTTGAGACGGGTAGGGGTGCTCTCTCTCAGAGGTCGGGTTTGTGGAACGAGGCCAGCCTTGGGCCGCAGTTCCCTGGCCCTGCAGAACCCTCTGCTTCCTTGTTTGTAAATGGTCAGGAAGGCCCACCCAGGGCTCCATGAAGATGAAGTGAGGTGACAGCCACGGAGCCCTTGGAAAGCGGCTGCTTTCACGTTTGTGAGAAACCCTTCGAGCACCATATTTGTCAGTGCTCCTTGTCCTCTGGGCACGGGAGCCTTCCCGGGAGTGAGTGCGATGCCAGAGCGCAGCCCTTTCACGAGGCCACAGCGGCCCCTGACACCCTCTGGGCTGCTCTAACAGCAGAGCGCGGCGAGGTGGGCAGCCCAGCCCCAGCTCGCCCGCCGTCACACCCACGCACCGAGACAGGACTCGCGTCTTGGCGCTGCGCCATGTGCAGGGGCTGGGGGGATGGGGGGCTGCAGCGTTCCGGCCATGTGCACTCTGGGTGCTCAGTGTCCCCTCTCTGTCCCCAGCTCATCAACGAGAACACTGACGTGGCTGACATGGAGAATGCCGGGCATCCCAGCTCAGAAACACCGACGGCGACCAACTACTTCCTGCAGTATATCAGCTCCAGGTGAGTGTCTCGGGGCGGCGGCCGCAACTGGGAGGGTCCGCGACGGGGCAGCCTCAGCCTCAGCCCCAGGCCTGGATCCAGCCAGGTCCTTCCAGCGTGGCGGAGGGGCGTTTGTTCTGTCTGCCAGAAAAGGGAGGCGGGGAGCAGCTGCCTGCAGGGTCCAGGGTGTCCACCTTGCCCTCTGGCAGGGCTGGGCACCTGTAGGGGTGCCCGGGGCACGTGGAGTGACCTCTGTCCCTGTTGGCTGGCACAGACGTGAACAGGCCATAGCGACCTGGTACCAGGTTCTGACCTTCCCTGGGGTTTGGGCACGTGGGTGAAGACTCTGGCTGCCCCCTGGGTGTTTAAAACGTGGCCCTCATGGCCGTGCTCCTGTGGGCGTCCCCACACTCACCACACGCCTACTCCTCAGCTCAGAGAACTCGACCAGCAGTGCCGACGCCTCCAGCAACAAGTTCGTGTTTGGCCAGAACATGAGCGAGCGGGTTCTGGTGAGCGGCCACAGTGGGGTCCCAGGCGTGGCTGTGAGGGTAGGAGGGGTCGGCTGCGAGCCAGCAGAGCTGGGGACAGGGCTGTCCGTCAGGACCACTCAAGCGCCCTCCTCCCGTGTGCGTCTGACCCCTGCAGAGCCCCCCAAAGTTAAACGAGGTCAGCTCAGAGGCCAGCAGGGAGAACGCGACTGCCGAGTCTGGGTCTGAGTCCTCGTCCCAGGAGGCCACCCCCGAGAAAGGTATGTAGAACTGCTGCCGGTGGGGAGGGGGTGCAGAGCATTGTGGAGGCAGGGGTGACGGGGACACTTTCTTCAATCCCTCCCGGGATGGAGGCACCAACCCTCCCAGTGATGACCTGTGACCCCACTGCTGGGCCGTCTAAAGCCAGGCTGGCAGCAGGGCTCCGAGTCTGAGCAGGACGATTTCACCTGGCAGACCGGTCAGGCCTGGGTCAGCACGGCAGGGGAGGGTTGTCCAGGGCAATTGCCCCGTTGCTTCGTGCTCCCAGGCAGCAGGCCAGGAAGGATTCTCAGCGTCCTCTCAGGAGCCCCTCTCTGTCCCCTGCTGCACAGGGAGGTCGGCACTCCAGAGGTGGTGGCAGCTCGCAGGCGGCCTCCCTCACAGGAGTCTGAGGCCCAGGGGTGTCCTCCTGTCCAGGGCCCACTGCAGATGCCAGGTCTGGCCTGCTGGGGGCAGCTGGCATCCTTGAGGCCAGAACCAACCCCCTCTGTCTCCTGGGAGGGATGCCCTCTCCCTCATCGATGGCATAGTCAACCTTGTTCACCCAATAACATCACAGAGTCCCTGGTCGAGTCGGCCGCTGCCTACACCAAGGCAACTGCACGGAAATGTTTACTGGAGAAAGTGGAGGTCATCACCGGGGAGGAGGCGGAGAGCAATGTGTTACAGGTGAGAACTGGGCTGCGGGTGAGGGCCGGGCGCGGGCGAGGGCCGGGCTGCACAAAGCCGGTCAGAGCAAGCACCTTTTCTTACTACCCAGAGCAAGCAGCTGTCGGTTCTGTCTCGGCAGGAAGAAATCCATTGCAGCCAGAGCTCCGCCCACCACCCTGTCCCTGTCCCCAACTCCGTCCCCTCTTCCTGAGGCTGCACTTGGGGCAGGGTGTTGGTGACATCAGCCACCTGGTCTCCCTCCCTTTGGCCTACACGAGTGTCTGTCCACAGTCCCTGCAGAGCATTGGGGACGCTTTGCTTTCTGACCTCCTCATTCTGAGAGAGTGCAGCTTGGAGGACCCGCAGACCTTCTGCTGGAGGCCACCCACCAGCTGTCATGTGATCTTCAATTATTTTTTTTTTAATTGCCAAAGGGCATTTGCATGCACCAGATTGGAAGGAAGCATAATGCAGTGGGCACGGTCACACCCACCATCCCTCCTCCACCTCCATCCTGTCTGGGTTTGGGACACTCGCACGCGCCTGGTGTCTCTCAGGCCACAGGGCCGGGATCCAAACCACAGTTGGCCACGTGGGACCCGGTGCCCGTGACTGCTAGGCCACAGGGCCAGCCCTGTGTCTTTCCTTTGAGATGTCATGCACATATACTATATAATTCACTCTTTTTTTTCCTTTTTTTTCTTTATGAATTTTTGCCATAGGGTGCATGTGCTTGAGAAAGACACAGAGAGAGGGACAGTGAGAAATCACCCCCCAGAGAGGATGGCCACACCACGGTCCCTTCTCCAGTCTCTTCTTCAGGTTTCGGACATGCACACACATGCACCTGGCATTTTACAAGCTGCTACTTGCAGGACTTGAACCGCAGAGTCAGTCTATGGGGATGGTGTGGGGTCCAGCACCTTCATCACCGCACCACCTGCTGACCCTAATTCACTCTTTGAAATCACTGTTATTTTTCACATATTCATCAAATTTCAATGATTACTACAATCTAATGTGAAACTGTACTGCCCTTAAGAGAGACCGGTCCCCTGAACGGTCGTTCCCAGCTCCTGGTACCCTCGAGTCCACTTCCTGTCCCCATGGATTTGCCTGTTGTCAATATTGCGCAGAATCAGAACCACACACTGTGCGGCCTTCTGTGGCTAACGTCTCTCGTGAGCAGAGTATTTACGGTGCATCCACATTGTGGCCGGTGCCAGAGCCCCGTTCCTGTTCGTGGCCACGTACTATTCCATTGTAAGGACATACCACAGTTACATCACCTTTTCACCAGCGGGTACTTTCCGGCTCTTGGGAATGATGCTGCTACGAACAGCCCTGTACAGGTCTTTGCGTGAACCTCTCATTTCTCTTGAGTAGATCCCCAGGAGTGAGATCACTGAACCACGTGGAGCCCTGTGTTTAGCTGATCCTTTGGGGGAGCTGCCAGGCTTTGCCCCTTAGTGGCCACAGCCCTGTACATGCCCACCAGCAGTGTTCCCCACACTCTGTACCACCTTTCTCTTGAGTGGTGGCCCCCCCAGGGTGTGAAGTGGTATGTCATTGTGTGTTTTGTTTTGTTTTGTTTTGTTTTTTGAGAGGTTTTTGCTATAGGGCGCGTGCGCTCACCAGAGAGACAGAAAGCGAGAAATCACCCCCCAGGGGGGATGGCCACACCGCAATCCCTTCTCCTCCATTCTCCTCTCAGGGTCTTAGGCACGCACACACACACACACACCCAGCGTGAGTTTTAAGCCACCAGGTCCTGGATTCGAACCACAGTCGACTACATGGGAGTCCAACGACATAGCCATTACACTAACTGCTGGTTCCAAATGTGGTTTTGATTTGTACATATTTTTTTTTTTTTTTAAGATTTATTTATTTATTTATTTATTTATTTTGGAGAGGTTTTTGCTATAGGGCGCATGCACTCGCCAGGCAGAGAGAGAGAGAGACAGAGAAACAGAAAGCGAGAAATCACCCCCCAGGGGGGATGGCCATGCCACAATCCCTTCTCCATTCTCCTCTCGGGATCTTGGGCACGCACGCACACGCGCCCGGCGTGAGTTTAAGCCACCGGGTCCGGGACTTGAACTGCGGTCGACTACGTGGGAGTCCAGCGACATAGCCATTATGCTAACTGCTGGTCCCTATTTATTTATTTTCATTTGACCAGCGTGTGAAGGTGGGGAGAGTGAGAAGGCAAGCCACCCTGGCTGGGACTTGAATCGCAATCGGCCATGTGGGAGTCCGGCACCTGAATCACAATCGGCCATGTGGGAGTACAGCACCTTTAACCACCACATCACTTGCTGGCCCCAGATATGTGCTTTCTCAATGATATGTTCCATTTAATAACCCTTTTAAAATATAAAACTTTTTCATGCTCAAGGGCAGGACAGAAAACTGGCCAGGGGTCACGTGGCTGCAGCCATAGCCCGCCCGCCCCGGTAGTCCTCGCAGGTTAGTGGAGACCCTTGGGGGTCCCAGCCCACAGCAGCGCCATCGGGTGTGTTCCAGATCCAGTGTAAGCTGTTTGTCTTCGACAAGACCTCGCAGTCGTGGGTGGAGAGAGGCCGGGGGCTGCTTAGACTCAACGACATGGCTTCGACCGACGACGGGACGCTACAGTCCCGACTAGGTGAGCTGTGGCGGGTCCCCGTGGGGCCGCTGAGGGCGGTGGGGCATTCAGAATGCTCAGAGGCAGGGCCAGCAGACGGTGTAGTGGTGACGGCGCTGGATTTTCACTTGCCTGACTGCAGTTCAAGTCTCGGACCTGGTGGCTCGAAAATCGTGCCGAGACACGTGTGTGTGGCCAAGATCCTGGGAGGAGGAGGGATTGCAGCGTGGCCATCCCCCATCGGGCGATTTCTCACTGTCCCTCTCACTGTCTCTGTCACTCTCTGGCAAGTGCATGTGCCCTATGGCAAAAAAAAAAGGAAAGCCACCGCTTGGGCCAGGGAAGGTCCCCGTGGGCAGCCCCACCCCACAGCCACCTGAGGCTGCCTGGCTCGAGCTGCCAGCCCCTCCCTGGCCCCTTCTGAAAGCCGCCAGAAGCGTTTACAACTGGTAGCTGTCCTTCCTACCAGTAAAACCAGGGCGCGTTCAGACAAAGGGGAAGGGAGGCCAGAGCTCCACTCTAGTTAACCCCCGTCGGGAGGAGCCCCTGCTAACACACCTTGGGGCCCACTCCTCCTGCTTTGTGACCTTTTTTTTTTTTTTAAGAATTATTTATCTAATTCATTCCGTTTGTTATTATTTTTTTAATTTGACCAGAGAAAGACAAAGGGAAAGGGAGAAAGCAAGCCGCCAGGTCTGGGACTTGAACCGCAGTCGGCCATGTGGGAATCCGGTGCCTTTAACCACCATCACGATCCTTTTTTAAAGAAACGGAGCAATTTTGTATCCTTCTTTCACTTACTTTGTGAGCGTGTCCCTGTGTCGTTCAGTTTTTATCTGTCTTTGTTTTTAATTGCCAGAAGGCACATGCACTCCCCCCAGAGAGAGAGGAGGGGGAGGAGGAGGGAGCAGTCACCCCAATGGGGTGTGGTTGCACCAGACCCCTGTTCCGGCTCTCCTTCCCTTCAGGATCCTGGGAGCGCACATACTCGACTCTGCTGTGTTCAAGACTAGGGCCAGGGTTTGAACCACATGGTCAGCTACGTGGAGTCCAGCTCCTTTAACCACGAGGGCACGGGGCTCCCCTAAATGTTCCTTTAAGACATGGTTATTTATGAGAAAGTTTCACGTGAATACTCTGTTGGTGATTAATGACAGACATTCCTGATTTTTTCCTTTCCTGTTGTAGCTCACGCTACTCGGGCTGTCATCCATAAAACTCGTTCCCGGGAGTGCGTCCCTGACAGTGGGCATGCGTGTGCACACACGCTCGAAACATGCAAATTTGTTTCTTTATTTTGCTTTTCGTTTTTTGGTCTAGGCTGGGTGTGCTCACCGGAGAGACAGAGAGAGGGAAAGTAAGAAATCAGCCCCGAGGGGCGATGGCCGTGCCGCAGTCCCTTCTCCGTTTTCCCAGGACTTTGGGCATGTGCACACACGCACCGGCATGTCTTTTAAGCTGCCGTGTCCAGGGCTCAAACCATTGCAGTCGGCCGTGTGGGATCCGCCTGCCGTAACGTGCATGCCGCCCACTGACCCCGCTTCCTTTTATCTTCCAAATCAGAAGGTATTCCAGCCTTCACAGAGACGTGGGCTCTGGCCCTGTAGAAGCTCACGTTGCCCCCTGAAGCTCTGTGTTCCCGCACCTCAGTTGGAAATAGCCCTGAGGTCCGCGACGTGCTTTTTGTTTGCCTCATAGCGCTCTCTGTGTAAGCAGCGGGTGCCGTTGGCCGTGGCCGGTCTGTGGTGGCTGCTCCCACCCAGGCTCCTGTGCCTTCCTGCCCCCAGCCCCTCTGAGCTGAGTCCTTGGTGGGGCTGAGGAGCCTCGAACCCTCTCGGCCGGTTCTAGTGGGGAGTGGGCCTGGCGGCTGGATGGCGCTGCCTGGTGGGCGCACACCCTGCGGAAGGGCAAGGCCTGTCCCATGTCCCCCCACTCCCACTGCCCTGACAGGAGCCCCGAGCAGCTTTTATCCCGGGGCTCCCTATGAGGCTGGGGGCCAGCCGGCCCGCGGAGACCCTGTGTGCTCCCCCAGATGGTCCCAGGGCTGCGCTGGGAGTGGGAGCGGGCCATGTCTGAGGGCCGTGTTGGTTGCAGTGATGCGGACGCAGGGAAGCCTGAGGCTCATCCTCAACACCAAGCTGTGGGCCCAGATGCAGATCGACAAGGCCAGCGAGAAGAGTGTCCGCATCACGGCCACGGACGCCGAGGACCAGGGCGTGAAGGTCTTCCTGATCTCGGTGAGCCTGGCCCCGGGGACGGGAGGGCGGGCCACGTCCCAGCCTGTGTCCCACCACCATGCTGGTCCCTCACGCTGGGCACAAGGCTAGACTAGGGACACCCTGCAGTGTCGCCCTGGCTCCACTCCTAGTGGAGAGGGGGCTGCACAATCACCACGCAGGGCTGGGACAGGGTAACAGCAGGGCTGGAGGGGGCGAGGCAGGGGTGGCATTGCCCAGGACCCAGCCCACCCTGAGAGCCTCAGGGCCCTGCAGGCAGGGCCACGGGCCCGGGTGCTGCTGGGAGCCCAGCCCACGGGCGAGCCTGGGGGTGGAGGGAATGCCGTCCATCGGCAGCCAGGATGGGGGGGCGTGGGGGGTAGGCCTCGCTCACGGCCTGTGACACGGGTTAGAGTCCTGCTGCGGTCCTGGGGACTCTCCCGATGCGGAGGAACAGCTAGGGAGTAGCGGGCATGGCACCACGCTCGGACAGATGCCCCGTGCCGCGGCCTCTGTCCTGTCAGGCGTGCGGGATGACCTGGGCCCCGCCTGTGGGCCAGCCCTGACTGCCCCACTGCATGGGTCCTCTCAGCCACCAGGGGACGGTGGTGTCCCCTCACACAGAGGTGGCCGGCCCGGAGCTCGTGGCCGCCCCTTCGAGCCTGCTCTGGCTGCCTCGCGGCTTCACAGCCCCCGCCCCCGCAGGCCAGCTCCAAGGACACGGGCCAGCTATATGCGGCCCTGCACCACCGCATCCTGGCCCTGCGCAGCCGCGTGGAGCAGGAGCAGGAGGCCAAGACGCCCGCCCCCGAGCCCGGGGCCGCCCCGTCCAACGAGGACGACAGTGACGACGATGTCCTGGCGCCCGGAGCCAGCGGAACCGGTGAGCCCGGGCTCCCTGCCGCGGGGCGAGGGGCTGGCTTCATAGACCCTGTTCCCACGCACTGTCGTTGACGTCTGCCACTGTTCCCACAGGCGCCGGCGAGGAAGGGGACGGGCAGACGACCGGGAGCACATAGCGGCTGGAGCCGCACGCACGCACGAGGCTGCTGCACTGTCATCCGCCTGCCCGCCCGCCGCTCCCCGCAGGCAGCGTGGAGGGCGGTGGGAGCCGCACAGTCTGGCTGGCCGCAGTCTGGACCCGCACGTCCTGTTCAGAGCAGACTTGGGACTTGCCCGAATGTGGTTTGGGACGCGAGACCTCATCATATTGATGAGCAGAACAAAGCATTTCTGCCCTCCTTGAATTGAAATGGCACATTAAGACTTGTCACGGCTTCTCACTGGGGCTGGGAGACCCGTTTCCTCGCCCTGCGTGTCGCCCCGTGGGGAGCAGCGCCCCGCACGCCCAGGCCCGCCGCTCACAGAAGTGTTACACGGGGTCTCAGGACGATCACTCCGCTCCCCACGTTCTGGTCCGGGTTCATATCTTACAGATCTACGGTTCCATTTTCAAAGGCTCTGGTTCTGGCTGCTTAGAGCCGAGGCGCTCGTGCGCGGGGCTGGCACTCCTCCAGCAGGTCCCTGCTTCCCCTCGGGGCCAGTGGCTTCCCCACTCGTCCATATTTTACGGATCTATGGTTCATTTTCAAAGGCTCTGGTTCTGGCTGCTTAGAGCCGAGGCGCTCGTGCGCGGGGCTGGTACTCCTCCAGCAGGTCCCTGCTTCCCCTCAGGGGAGCAGTGGCTGCCCCCACCCCACCCATCAGGCTGCACGTGGGTCCTGAGCCGCTGGGCCCCGCCTGGCTCGGCCTGCAGAGTGCCCACGTGGAGGTCACTGGACCTAGGCGGTCCCTCAGCCCCCACCACCCTCGCCCTCCATGCCACGCGGCTCCCTACCACCAGGTGCCCCAGCGCACACCTGCTTCCTGCTGCCCGGCCCCATGTCACCGCCCCCAGGAGTGTCCCGGACCAGGGCTCCAGGAGGCAGAGCAGGACCCTGGCCTGGCAGTGGGGTGGGGCCCAGCCTGCGGGTGCACCCCGCCATCTGGGGAGGCCACAGAGGAGGTCCCCATGCACAGGGCCTCTGGTGGCTTCAGAAGATGCCTCCCAGCCACACCCCACACCCTGGGTCAGATGGGCCTCCCCACTCAGCCCCGGAGCAGCCTGAGCCGGGAAGACGGGCCCTCCCAAGTGAGGCTGCTGCTCTGCGTCCAGCCCCAGCCGATTGGTGACAAGTCAGACCAGACGATGCCCATGTGTTTTGGAACATTTATGTAAGATTGTCATATGAAATGTATTTGGGAACTACATTAAAACTTTTAACTAAAACCTGGCCTCCTGCATGCCTAGGGGCTCAGGAAGCCCAGGCCTGGCCAGAAGCGGCTCCACCTCCCAGGGCCAGGGGCCCCAGCACCCCCAGGCCCTGCCTCATGCTTCCGTCCTGGGCAGGCATCCAAACTGCCCTCCCAGGAAGGCCTTCATGCACAGCCACTGGGGTCAGCTCGGTGTGAGCCTGGGAGGCCTTCTCCCCCAGGGCCCTGGTCCAGCCGGTTCTGCGGCCTCCGTCCTGCTGGGAGCCCAGGAGAGGAGGTCTGGATGCGGGGTGGGGGTCCTAGTGGGGCTCCCAGCACAGGCGCGCTCTGTCACAGCTGCCAGGCGCTGCGCATCATGGCCACGAACTCCTCGTCCGTGTCCACGGAGGCGCTCACGCCGCTGTAGTAGTCCTGGAACTCTGCCCGGGTGACCTGTGGGCGGACGGCCGTGAGGGGGCTATGCTGGGGCTACGCCGGGGACACGGGCACTGCGGGCCACCCACCTGCCCGTCCTTCTCGGAGGAGTCGAAGTTGTCCAGGAAGCGGCGGAGCACCTCGTCCTCGGTCCACTCCCCACTGCGCACCTTGGGGTGGGCGCGGGCGCTGTACACCCCGCGGAGGTCGTCCACAGTCACCACACCGTCCCCGCTGCGGTCCAGCTTGGAGAACGCAGCTGCAATGACCGCCTCCCGGGCCTGGGACATGGGGGGCTGGGAAAGGGGAGAGCGTGACGGGGCGGAAGGTAGCACCCTTAGACAAGTCCCCGTCTCCCGTCGCAGCGTCCTCGGACACCCCAGCCCCGGAGCACTCGACCACCAGGGGTCTTCACCCGCAGCGCCCGCAGGAACTCCTCCAGGTCCAGCGTCCCGCTGCCGTCACGATCCCAGCGGCCACACACGGCCTCCGCCTCCGCCTCGTCCAGCACCAGCCCCAGCTTGCCCAGGCCCTGCCGGAGCTCCCCAGCATCCAGGGACCGGCTCCCATCCTGGTCCAAGCGGCGGAAAAACCTGCGGCAGGGGACTCGGTTGGACGGTGTCACCAGGACGGGTGGAGGAGGTGCGAGGGGACAGCTCACCTGGCCAGACCCTGGATGCCCGAGGCCCCTCGGGACAGGCACTGAACCCGGAGCTTCTCCACGGTGGCGTCTGCGGTGTCCATGTACGGCCAAGTGGGGAGGTCGGTGGGCTCCCGCTCGGCCGGGCTCTGGGCTGGTGAGGCACGGCCGCCCTTACCTGCCTTGCAGCTGTCCTTGTGTCCTGTGTGCTGGGGTGGCTGTTGTGCCTCACGAGCCTGTTGCTAAGGGACAGTGACTCAGGAGACTGGGAGGGGCCCCGCTGTAACTCCTGCAGTGCCAGGCGGGGCCGACATGCAGGCTTCTGTGTCGCTGAGGCTACCTTCGTCCACCTTACTGTGGACACTGCCCACCTTCGTTCTGCTTACTCGCCCAGGCCTGGGACAGACAGAACCAGACCCGACCGCAGGGAGGAGGGGCAGGAGTGTTCGAGACAGAGGCGAGGTCACGGCGGGGAGGCTCCAGCCTCTCTCCACTCACGCTTCGTCTCGGCCATTGTGAAAGGGCGTGGGGCAGTGCCAACAGGTGGCGTGGAGGTCCGGGCACTGGGCTCCCACGTAGCCAACTACAGTTCGAGTCCCAGATCCGGTGGCTGGGAAATGACACTGGGTACGTGTGTGCACATGCAAAATCCTGAAAGGAGACTGGAGAGGGGACTGTGGTGTGGCCATCCCCCCGGGGTGCGTTTTCTCACTTCCCCCCTCTTTCTCTTCTTCGGTGAGCACACCCATGCCCTGTGGCTGTGGGGGGACCGGGGCCCTGAGACCCCTGGCCCTGCCCAGTTCAGTCTCAGGCAGTTCAGCGTGAGCGAGCCAGAGCTGTGTCTGCTGGTCTCGTCCCAGGAAGTCTGTCGGTCGGTTTTCAGTCCTCACACGGTGCTTGGCAGGCTCATGGCAAGCTGGTGGGCCAGGCACCCTCCGGAACCACCTGGAGAAGCAGCCCCGGCCCCAGCCTTGATCCCAGAAGAACCGACGTCACCACCACAGAAAGCCAAAGCCGTTGAGACCTCGGACATCACTCCCAGCAGGGAGGGTGGGGTTTTCCAGGGCTTCGTTCGGGAGCTGTTTGGGGAGCTGCCCTCTACACGGACCCGCGGACCCTCAACCCAGTCTTATCTTTTTACATAAAAAATATTTTATTTGACTTTATTCATTTTAATTTGACCAGAGAGGGACAGAGTGAGAGGGTGAGAGAGAAAGAGGAAAACTGAGAAATCAAGCAGCCAGGTCCAGTACTCGAACCGCAGTCAGCCATGTGGGAGTCCTGCACCTTAACCACCCTGCCACCTGCCGGCCCCAACCTGGCCTTTTCTTTTTGTTTTAATAATTATTTATTTATTCATTATTTTAATTTGACCGGGGCGGGGGGAGTGAGAAAGCAATCCACCAGGTCCAGAACTCAAACCATGGTCAGCCACGTGGGAATGTCCAGCACCTTAACCACCACGCCACCTCCCAGCCCCACCTGGCCTTAACTTGTGGGACGTTGCTCTTACAGTCAGAAACCCCAGCACCGGGGCAGACGCCACAGCTGGTGCAGCTCGCGGATTTAATGAGACCCCACAAAGACATTTGCCTACAGACGTTCTAAGGCTCACTGCAGTCCTAAGCCCTCCAAGCTATTCCGTTGGCCCGGTTTTCTATCAGTGTTCCAAGCATCAAGCTTTTGTTTGTTTCTTGTTTTTTAGATATTTTGGCCTTAGGGTGTGTGTGCTTGGGGGGGGGGGGGGGGATCAGCCCTGGGGGAATGGCCACACCACAATCCATTTTCCTCCAGAGATTTGGGGCATGCACACACATGTGCCCGGCATCATTTTCTTCTTAGCGAGAAACCACCCTGGCGGGGGATGGCCACGCTGCAATCCCTTCTCTTCCATTCTCCTCGGGATCTTGGGCATGCATGCACCTGGAGTGAATTTAAGCCGCTGGGTCTGGGATTCAAACCAGGGATGATTATGTGGGAGTCCAGTAACATAACCATTATGCCATCTGCTGCTCCCACCATGATTTTCAAGCCACTGGGTCTGGGACTCAAACCACTGTTGTCCATGTGGGAGTCAAGTGACATAACTGCTACACCACCTGCTGGCTTTTTTTTTTTTTTTTTTTACTTGCTGTGGGTGGGGGATATGTGATCACCAGAGAGAGGGAGAAAGCACCCTCAGTGGGACGTTAGGCTACGACCCCTCCTCATCCATTTTTCCATACTGCTGGGGTTTGGAACACACACGCACACACCTAGTGTGGGTCTTTTTTGGTTTTGCTTTTGTTTTTTAAGAGAGATTTTTGCTGTAGGACACATGTGCTCACTGGAGAAACAGAAAGCAAGAAAATGACCCCGTGGGTGATGGCCGCCCCACGATCTCTTCTCTGTTCTCCTCTTGAGATCTTGGGCACACATGCCCAGCATGTTTTCTTCATTTCTTTTTTTAAAGAATTATTTTATTTAACTTTCTCTTTATTTTCATTTGATCATAGAGATAGAGAAGGAAAGTGAGAAAGCAAGCCGCCAGGTCCAGGACTCAGCTGCAGTTGGCCATGTGGGAGTCCAGCGCCCTTGACCACCACGCCACCTGCTGGCCCCAGCGCCCGGCGTGTTTGAAGCCACTGGGTCCCGGACTTGAACCCCGGTTGACTAGGTAGGGATCCTGTGGTGTAATCACTATGCCATCGGCTGGTCCCCCAGTGAGTTTTTTTAAGCTACCAGGGCCAGGATTCGAATCGCGGCCAGCCATGGGAATCTGCCTTTCTTAACAATGAGGACACAGTAAAAGAATTTCTGGGGTCCGTAGGTGCCATAGTGGTTCAAGTGCTGGACTCCCATGTGATCAGCCACTGTTCAAATCCCAGACCTGGCAGCTTGAAACTCAGGCTGGGCGCAGTGAGGCCGGCCTTCCTGGGTGTGAGGTTGACTTCTCACTTTATCTCTGTTTCTAGCAAGCACGTGTGCCCTATGGCAAAAATTTCTCTCTCAAAAAAAAAAAAGATAGGAATTTCAACAATATTGGAAGTAGCCCTGGCCCCCTGGCCTGGAGGCTGGCTCCCGCCTGAGCCTCCCTCCCCACAGCTGTAAACGGGGCGACGCCAGCACCCACAGGTGGCCGTGCGCGGCGGGCCAGGCACACGCTCCCCAAGCAGATCCTTGGGACCCTGAGCCGCACAGGACCTCCCCTCCCCATCCAGGAAGAAAGGAGGACGGGTCCAGGCCAGGAAGGCGTCCGGTTTATTCCTGAGCACGGACAGGCCCCGGCCTGCCTTCCCTTCCACAAACAGCCCCCGCTTTATTCAGCCAGGAGCGAGAATGGGGCCCTTGTTAACCGCACTGAGGGGTCGCTGTGGGTGCCGCCAGGGTGGGGCATTGTCCTGAGGGCCGGGGGTGGCCACTGACCTTTCTGGGCTCAGGCGGGCCCTGCCCCGGGGCTCTTGTTGCTGTGACAAGTCCCTGAGAGCTGCCCCTGGGGGCAGGGCAAGGCACTGTGATTCCCTCCTGCCCCTGGTTGGCTAAAGAGCGGAGCACCCTGAATGCCTGGGGCCAGGGAGGGCAGCAGAGAAAGGGGGTTCAAAATAGATTCTCTGGGGATCTACAAGGGAGACAGTGGAGGCCAGCGCGTGGTGTGGTGGTTCAGGCGCTTGACTACCGTGTGGCCAACCACAGTTCAAGCCCCAGACCTGGTGGCTTGAAAATCACACCAGGTGCGTGTGCGTGCGTGCCCAAGATCCCGAGAGGAGAACGGAGGAGAAGGGATTGCAGCGTGGCCATTCCCCCTGGGGGGTGATTTCTCGCTTTCTGTCTCCATTTCTGGCTCTCTCCAGTGAGTGCACGTGCCCTATGGCAAAAACCTTTAAAAAAAAAAAGACAACTGCTGGTTACAAGAGCTAGACGGGCAGGGGAAGGGGGACTCGGCGGGTGTGCCGGGGAGCCCCCTAGTCCATTCAGAGCCCGCCCAGGCTCCTGCAGTGTCAGCCCTGGTGGACAGAGAACCAGACAGACAGAAACCTTGTCCTCGCTCTCTGACAGTGAGATGTCGAAAGAAAACAAAGCGGGGGAATGGCACCCGCCGGCCTGAGGGATGCAGGGGGGGTGGGGGGAGGAGGAATGGCTTCAGATACAGTGGTCAGGGAAGGCTTCTCTGAGGAGGTGCCGCTGGGGCAGCCTCCGTTGTGACGAAGACTCAACCAGGTAGAACCCTGGGGGACAGCATCTTGGACAGAGGGAACAGCTGGTGCAAAGGCCCTGAGGCAGGACCATCGGGCAGCGGTCAGACGTTCGCCAGCATCTCGGCGCGTCTCAACTGTCTGCTCTCCATTCTGCATCAGAGACCATGGGCAGGACGGCGTGGGGGAAATCCATCTAAGGTGAAAAATGTGTCTACGGAAGAGCAAGGCAAGATGCAGAACAGCAGGGGGCTCTGCGGCTGCCAACCCCGGCCTAGGGAAAATTCTCCTGGGGCTTTCCTTCTAGCCCCGGTGCTTCAGGAGGAGGAAGAGAACGGGCAAGGGGAAAGGCGGCCAAGAAACGCAGATAACGTGGAACCGCTACCGTCCGCCTCCACTGGACAGAAGGGCTCAGAGGCTCGGGGGCGGCTGGGGGCCGCCTGGCTGGGGAGGGAGCCCTGGCCTCAGATCAGGCGAGAACTCCAGAATTTCATGTAAGCATTGCCCAGTTTGCAACAAGAGTGATTGATTCTAATTTAAAAAAAAAAAAACAACTCCTGAGCTAAACATCTCGTTTAGGCATTTAGCCCAAGGACCCAATTGAAACTTGGACTTTTCCGCCTGCTCTGATGTTGACCGGGATTAGGGCTCTACCTTGGGGCACCCTCCAGGACACCCCAAAGGCACCCACAGCAGTGGAGGTCCAGAGAAAGGGGCCTCGTCGGTCTGTCCATGCTGGAACCCGCACGCCGGGGCTCAGGGCTCACACTGTGGTCCCAAACACCGCAGGCTGGAGGGGGTCCGTGTCCTCCTCGTCCCCGGTGCTGTTGGCGAGGGGCGGACCAGGCCCGCCGGGGAGTGGGTGGCCTGGGTCACCAGCTTGCAGGGGCCCCAGGCGCTCAGCCTCGGCCAGGGTGGCCAGCAGTCCGGCCAGGGGTGGCCGGCAGCGACAGATGTTCTCGAGCAGTGCGGCGCGGGGCTGCAGCCTCCGCACGAGCTCGTCCTTCTCCTGCACGGTGGCCTGCAGGCTGCGGACGGTGGCCTCGGAGGTCAGCAGCTGCTCCCGGAGGGCGGCAATCTCGCTGGGGGGAGACGAGAGCGGTTACGGTCCGGGTTCTGCTGCTCCCTGCTCCTGACCGTCCTCGCGCTGGCCTCAAGGCCACCCCAGGTGGAGTGTGTCTCCCCAGAATTCCTATATTGAAGCTCTAACTCCCAGTGGGGTGGCACCTTTGGGAGGGGAGTGCAGTTAGGCGAGATCGTGAGGGTGGGACCCCAGGATGAGATTAGTGCACTTAGAAGAAGAGACACGGGGGGCAGCAAGTGGTGTAGTGGGTAAAGCGCTGGACTCACACACCGCCAGCCACAGTTCAAGTCCCAGACCTGGCAGCTTGCTTTCTCAGTTTCCCTCTCTCTGTCTCTCTCTCTGGTGAGCACACATGCCCTATAGCAAACTTAATAATGATGAATAAAATAAGTAATTTTTTTTTTGGAGAGGTTTTTGCTATAGGGTGCGTGCACTCGCCAGAAAGAGAGAGACAGAAAGTAAGAAATCACCCCCTAGAGGGGATGGCCATGCCGCAATCCCTTCTCCTCCATTCTCCTCTCAGGATCTTGGGCACACACACACGCGCCCAGCATGAATTTAAGCCACCGGGTCTGGGACTTGAACCGCGGTCAACTACATGGGAGTCCAGCAACATAGCCATTAAGCTAACTGCTGGTCCCAATAAAATAATTCTTTAAAAAAGGAAAAAAAATAATAATATAAAACAAAATAAACCAATAAAGTTAAATAAAAGAATTCTTAAAAAAAAAAAAATAGCTGATACAGGCTGGCCAGTGGTGTACCATGTAACTGGACTCCCACAGAGAGGTCTCTGGTTCGCATCTCAGCACCTCTCTGCACTTGCTAGTGTTCTCGCGGCTGGGAGTAGATTGGCTGTCTTATGGAGGACCCTGTTCAGGGTGACAGTCTCCCCCACCCCCCCAAGAAACAAACATATATTTTTTTTTGGAGAGGTTTTCGCTATAGGGCGCGTGCGCTCGCCAGACAGAGAGAGACATAGAGACAGAAAGCGAGAAATCATCCCCCAGGGGGGATGGCCACACTGCGATCCCTTCTCCTCCATTCTCCTCTCGGGATCTTGGGCACACACGCACACGCGCCCGCGTGAGTTTTAAGCCGCCGGGTCCGGGACGCGAACCGCAGTCGTCTACGTGGGAGCCCAGCGACATAGCCATTACGCTAACTGCTGGTTCCCGAAACAAACATTTTTAAAAATGCTGGAATGGGGACCAGCAGGTGGCATGGTGGTTGAGGCGCTGGACACTCCCACATGGCTGATCATGGTTCAAATCTCGGACCTGGCAGCTTGCTCTCTCACTTCCTCTCTCTCTCTCCCTTTCTCTGTGTGTTTCTCTCTGGTCAAATTAAAATAAATAAATAAGTAAAATAAAATAATTATTTAAAAAATGCTGGAATGATGGTATCCTCCCTCGCTCTAGAACTTGGCCATGGCTCCCAGTGCCTGCACAACGTGGTTGGTGGTCCCGAGCCATCAGCACCAGCTGACTTCCCCTTCGGGGAAAGGTGGGCGTTTTTGGAATTAGAAATTCACACTTGTGGTTTTCCAGCTCTCAACTTTACATACTCATGACTCCTTTCAGTTTTCGGATTGTTTTTTCATGCCCACCAGCAATCCAGCCTCCATAAAAGCACACGGGCCTCCGTGCGCTTCCTCCCTTCGCAATCTCGGCTCCACCTCCGCCCACGTCCCCCGGGAAGTCCACCTGGCCGGCCCTGGGCCTCACCGGTCCTTGGCGCGGCCCAGCTCGTCCAGGGCGGCGCGCAGCTGCTGGTCGTGGCGGCTCAGGCGCTCGGCCTGCTCGTGCACCGTGCGCTCTGCCGTGTCCAGCTGCGCCTCCAGCTCTGCCACACGCCGGTGCAGGGCCATCAGGTGTGCGTTCGCCTCGCGGATCTGCAGAGCCGGTGGCGCGGACATGGCCTCGGTCGGCAGAAGTCCAGGCCCGGCCACGCCCCCGGGCGGCCCGGAACCCGCACAGGCTGCGCCCCCAGTGGGCCACGCCCCTCAACACCTCGGTGCGATTGGCCATGATCCCCACTAGCCACGCCCCCGAGCCTAGGTCGCGCCCTCTTCAAACGCTAACATCCTCCCTGGTTCCGGCACCCGGTAACTTCGTTCCTGGGCTGGCCTAGCTCCACTATTGGTCAAAGTTTTGACAGATCACGTCCCCAGCTCTCCCAACTCAGCCCTTGACAATAGGATTGGTCACACGTTCGAGGCAGGCTCCGCCCTACTTAGAAACTAACACCAGGATTGGTCCACACTGCAGAACAACAACTCTGACTACGCCCCCTAAGCCAGATGCTTTTCTCTCAGGTCCACGCCATTGGCTTTTTTTCAGGGACACTGCCACGCCCCCTGGGCAATTGCACAGGCCTGGATTGGCCAAGTCCCTATCGAGTTACACCTCCAGTGCCGGACACGCCCCCACGCCGTGTGCATACTTCGTGGCCCAGAGCTTAGACAAGCACAGGTTGGGCATAGACTACGTCTCTCTAAGGTCCCGGCATTTAGATTGGTTAGTTTCCCATTAAGCTCCACCCTCGATCCTGGCCACGCCCCAAAACAGTTGCACGCGGTTTGGACTCTGGGGACGACCACCGGGCCAGGCCACGCCCCATGCAGATTCTGGCCCTGAGAGTGGTCCCATTTTTGCCATGCTCCGCCCCACAGTTACGTCTATCAAGCGGAATCCCGCCCCGCTTCTTAGTCTAAGAAGATAGGCCTGGCTTCATTGCAGTCCCGCCCCTAGGTTAGGCCCCGCCTCCGGTACTCGAACCATCCCTAACCTTGCACTCCCTGAACTGAGAGGAGCGAAACCTGCCTTCAGTGATCACGGTCGACTTCAGTTTCCCCTTTGGGGAATAGGACTGGGGGGTGCGCGCGCTGCTCCCCTATGCCAAGCCCTCCCCCGGCCCGCGCGCGCGGCCCGTGTCCATCTGCCGTGCTCAATAAAGTTGTGCGCTTGTTGCCGGCCAGCGGGTCTGGGAGGCTGCGCGCGCCGCCCAGGAAGTCTCGCGAGAGCCTGCGGCTGCTGCCCTTGGGTTCCCTGTGCCGGCTGGGTCGGCAGTGTGGTGCCGGGGGTGCATCACCATGGCGAAGAGGCTTCTTCAGCAGTACACAGACACCCCCGACGGCACCGAGTGCCACCGCAAAGCCTACGCCAGCACCGGTCTCGGCGGCGCCGTCGGTGAGCGCCCTGGGCCCCGAAGGCGGCGGGCCCGGGAGGTCACAGTGTCCCTGGGGGCTGTCCCTGTGTATCCTGGGGATGGGAACAGCGCGGGCGGCACGTGGCCTGCGGCGGCCCCGGGTGGCTCTCGTGTGAGCTCGATGGTGGGGGCCCGGTGGGGGACGGGCTGGTCACTCGGGGCGTCCGAGGCGGGCCGGGAAAGCCGTGGAGGGAGACAGGGCCGTTATCCGGGCCGAGGAGCTGGGGGTCCGGAGGCTTTCCTGCGCGGTGCCTTCGAGGTTGTTCGAGGGGGCCATGGTCATTGGGCGCCTGGGGGCGGTACAGAAGTTGAAGAGGGTTTCGGGGTGGGCTGCGGTCTCGGGTTAGGAGGTGCTGGGTAGTCAGGGACATCTGAATCCTCTTTGGGGGCCACCAGAAGGGAGTCAGGAGGTGGTAGCCTTGGGGAAGCCATCGTCCTGTCCCCGCTTCACGGAGACCCCAGAGATTTGTCTTTCCAGCCTCTGAGCAGTTCCCTTTAAGTTCCATGAGAGTGACAGGTACCCTTGACAGGGTCTCCCCAGCCTCAACCCCACTCCCCCTGCCCCAGACTTCCAGCCAACCAGCATGGTGGGCGCACCCTGTGCATCCGGGTGGACCTGGGGTCCAAACCCACCTCCCAGCTGGTCTCCCTGAGAAGTGGCCATGACGGTTTCAGCCACCTCCGTACCTCCAGCTTCTGAACAGGGTCTCTCAGAAGCTGAGTCTCCCCCAGGAGGCATTTGGATCAGGGCAGACCTAGTCATTCCAATTGCTACCATTTTTGTGTATGTATTTTTTTTTTTCATTTTTTTCACTTTATTCACAATAGAGTGCGTGCACAAGAGAAAGAGAACGCACCCCTGGGGCCAGCAGATGGCATGATGGTTAAGGCGTTGGACTCCCATATGGCTGACCGTAGTTGGGGTCCCAGACCCAGTGGTTTGAAAATCACACTGGGCATGTTTGCCTGCGGGACCCACTGGTTTGAAAATCATGCTGGGCATGTTTGCCTGTGTGCCCACCCAAGAGCCTGGGAGAAGAATGGAGGCGGGATTACAGAGTGACCATCCCCCCTGGGGGTGATTTCTCACATTCCCTCTTACTGTTTCTGTCTCTCTCTGGCAAGCACACCTGTCCTAGGGCAGAACCTCTTTAAAAAAGAGAAAGAAAGAAAGGAAGGAAGGAAGGAAGGAAGGAAGGAAGGAAGGAAGGAGGCATCCCCAGTCACACCACAATATTTTTTCTTTCTTTCTTTTTTAAGTATTACATTTACTTTATCTGACTTTAATTTATTATTATTATTATTATTATTATTATTTGCTATAGGGCACACGTGCTTACCCAAGCGAGATGGGGAAGCAATAAGAAAGCACCTCCCCCAAGAGGTCGGTCATGCCCCATCCCTTCTCTGTCATCCTCTCTGGATTGGGGGCACAGGCCCACATGTGCCTGGTGTGTTTTGTAAGCCGTCGGGTCTGGGACCTGAACTGCTTGGCCAGTCATGTGGGATCAAGCCGCCATAACTACCACGCCACAGTCCCTCCTGCAGTTCTCCATCCCGTCATGATCCTGGGCACGAGCACCTCCTCTCAACATGCCGAGGGCTGGAACTGGGGTCCTGGTGGGCTGCGTGGGCTCCGGCCGCTCTGCACCACTCTGACCTGCTGCCTTACAGGGACCAGCCTTCGGGGAGATCTTGAGAGGCAGAGGGCTTACAGGATTTCAGCGCTGGGGAGGACGGGAATGATGCTGTGTGCGCGAGCACGTGTGCTCACCTCTGCACGCGCTGTCGGAGTGGGACGAGGGCGCAGAAGGCCGTTGGGAGAGGGAGCTTATCTCTGGTGGGGGCTGCTGAGGGGCCTTCCGGGGACCCTTGGTGGGTGCCACACTGGGGAGTCGCCGTGGCACTGACTTGGGAGGTGGCCCTGGCTTCATGAGCCCCCCGGGGCCCAGGGTCTCTCCCTGAGCTCACTGGCCTGCTCTGCTCAGCCCTCCAGCCGTGGCTGGTTCTGTCCTACTGCCCGCAGCGTATCCCCACCTCCCTGACTCCTACCTTGTTTCTTGTCTGGCTTCCCTGGGATGGGGACTCCTGGCCGGCAGGCGGCTTGGGCTCCCAGCAGAGTCGGGCACCTCGTGGGCACAGTAAGTGAAGGAGGGAGTACCGCACCTGTGGTCGCACAGTCACGGAAGGGACGGATGAGTGGATGGCTGTGAGTGAGTGGTACACGTGTAGTGAGCCAGAGGGAGGAGAACAGACCCCGTATGTACTCGGCCGAGTGAGCAGGAGTGAGGGAAGGAGGCACCTTATGATCCAGCCAGTGAACGGACAGGGGAAAGAACGAGGCACCTCGGCACGGAGCTGAGTGAGCAAGGATGGATGACGGGGAGGGAGGGAGGGAGCGAAGGAGGGACCTTATGATGTAACCAATGAATGAACAGGTGAAAGACCGAGGCTTCTTCGGGTGTGGAGCTGAATGAACTAGAACGAATGACAGTGAGGGACGAGGGAGTGAATGAGGCACAGTCACGGTATGCGCAAATGCATGAATGGTCATGAATGGATGGATGTGGGGGAGAATGAGGCACCGGTGGGCACGCAGTGAGGGCAGGAGCAGATCAGTGAGTGACAGTGAGTGCATGAGTGAATGAATGAATGAGGCCCCTGTGGACACGCAGTGAGGGCAGGAGCAGATCAGTGAGTGACAGTGAGTGCATGAATGAATGAATGAATGAATGAGGCCCCTGTGGGCACACAGTGAGGGCAGGAGCAGATCAGTGAGTGACAGTGAGTGCATGAATGAATAAATGAATGAATGAGGCCCCTGTGGACACACAGTGAGGGCAGGAGCAGATCAGTGAGTGACAGTGAGTGCATGAATGAATGAATGAATGAATGAGGCCCCTGTGGGCACACAGTGAGGGCAGGAGCAGATCAGTGAGTGACAGTGAGTGCATGAATGAATGAATGAATGAATGAGGCCCCTGTGGACACACAGTGAGGGCAGGAGCAGATCAGTGAGTGACAGTGAGTGCATGAATGAATGAATGAATGAATGAAGCCCCTGTGGACATGCAGTGAGGGCAGGAGCAGATCAGTGAGTGACAGTGAGTGCATGAATGAATGAATGAATGAATGAGGCCCCTGTGGACATGCAGTGAGGGCAGGAGCAGATCAGTGAGTGACAGTGAGTGCATGAATGAATGAATGAATGAATGAGGCCCCTGTGGACACGCAGTGAGGGCAGAAGCAGATCAGTGAGTGACAGTGAGTGCATGAATGAATGAATGAATGAGGCCCCTGTGGACATGCAGTGAGGGCAGGAGCAGATCAGTGAGTGCATGAATGAATGAATGAATGAATGAGGCCCCTGTGGGCACACTGTGGGGGCAGGAGCAGATCAGTGAGTGACAGTGAGTGCATGAATGAATGAATGAATGAGGCCCCTGTGAGCACGCAGTGAGGGCAGGAGCAGATCAGTGAGTGACAGTGAGTGCATGAATGAATGAATGAATCAGGCCCCTGTGGGCACGCAGTGAGGGCAGGAGCAGATCAGTGAGTGACAGTGAGTGCATGAGTGAATGAATGAATGAGGCCCCTGTGGGCACGCAGTGAGGGCAGGAGCAGATCAGTGAGTGACAGTGAGTGCATGAGTGAATGAATGAATGAATGAGACCCCTGTGGGCACGCAGTGAGGGCAGGAGGAAATCAGTGAGTGACAGTGAGTGCATGAATGAATGAATGAATGAGGCCCCTGTGGGCACGCAGTGAGGGCAGGAGCAGATCAGTGAGTGCATGAATGAATGAATGAATGAATGAGGCCCCTGTGGACACGCAGTGAGGGCAGGAGCAGATCAGTGAGTGCATGAATGAATGAATGAATGAATGAGGCCCCTGTGGGCACACTGTGGGGGCAGGAGCAGATCAGTGAGTGACAGTGATGTGAGTGGCAGGCACACTGGCAGTAGGGTACCGAGGGAGCCAATGGTTGGGGCTGTAGGAGCCTCTGGAGAGTGAAGGCCCAGCCTCCAGAGACCCTCCTGGAGGGAGGGGATAGCGGCCACGGGATTGGAGGACCACGGGGAAGGGATGGGAGCGCGGTGTCGGCCACCGTGGCCTGCTTGGGGGCCCAGGTCATCTCCCAGCCCGGGGTTTTTGGAAAGACATAGCCGGTTGGGGTGCTTCCTGTACCGGGCTTGGTTCAGCTGGGGATCCCTCAGCCAGTTCTGCCACATGGGGGTCCGTGAAGTCCTCCAGGAGTCATTCTGTGATGGGCTTCAGGGTTCCCCTACGGCGATGTGCCTCCCCCAGCCCCGATCGGACTCATCAAGTCTCGGGCTGCGAGACCGAGTAAGATCTTTACCAGCTGGGGTGTGTGAGTGCATGCGTGCATGCCCAGGTGTGACCAAGGGTGGGGGCTTGCCAGGTGGGGCAGGTGCTGAGGGCAGGGGGAGCCGGAGGTGTCTCATGGAATTGGGAAAAACAAGATCCACAAAGCACACTCTTTATTTTTATTTATTTTTTAGAGATTTTAGCTCTAGGGCACGTGCGCTCACTTCAGAGACAGAAAGTGAGAAATCACCCCCGGGGGGGCTGGCAACGCCACCATCCTTTCTCTTCCGTTCTCCTCTCGGGATCTTGGGCACCACACACACGTGCCCGGTGTGAGTTTTGAGCCACCAGATCCAGGACTTGAACCATAGTCAACTACGTGGGAGTCCAGCGACATAACCATTACGCCATCTGCAGGTCCCCCACAAAGCACTCTTCCCTCTCATCCCTGGGCCTCGGTCTCCCCGTCTGTGCAGTGGGGGAGTCTCGGCCCTCCCGGGGCTGCTCTGAGGAATAGCCCCGCTGCCGATGTGAACCGTGCCGTGGCTGCCGTGGGGCACACCAGCGTGAGCTCATACAGTGCCTGGCAGGGGTGTGCGGGAGGTCGCGTGGGTCCCAAGGAGCTAGAGGTTGAGGGGCTGGGCGGGGCTGCTCCCCGCAGCAGTCCCGGGGCGGGAGCCTGAGCTCTGGGCCAGACCGCCGGGCTTCCTGGCTGGCTCTGCCTCTCTCAGCTCCCCGGAGTCCTTCCCTGCAGGGAGGGCAGTATGGGGCTGAGCCTGGGGGGCCCCGAGGAGGGTGACGTGAGGGCCACCCGTGGCATTCTTCTGTGTCAGTCCTCCTGGGAGGTCCCTGCTGGCCCCTGAGTCCCATGGGGCCACAGGGAGAAGGGACATTGCCACCCCTGGGCAGTATCTGCTGGAGGTCGGGGGCTCAGGCTAGGCTGTTCCAGTAATGAGGACCCAGGAGAGCCGGGGACATGGGGGACGCCCCTCGGCTCCACGCTGGGCCAGGGCGCCGGGGTCGAGCCTTGGTCCTCACCGCCCACCTGCACCGGGCTGCAGGCCAGCCCCTGCCCGGGCCCCTCACACGCCCCAGCCGGTGTCAGGCGACGCCCGAGATGGAAAAGTTGACCAGGTGGCGGCCGGGCGGGCGTGGGTGGCCAGGCCGGCCAGGTGTGAGGAGCAGGCCCGGGCCGAGCTGCCAGCATGCAGAGGGGCCCGGGAGTGGCGAGGAGGAGGCGTTGGCACCCCCGGGACAGAGCCGGGGGGGGTGGGGGGGTGGCGGGTTCCCTGCCAAGGAGGATTAGGCCGGGAGCTCCGGGCCCCACAGGAGAATGGAGCCTTTGACGGGCGCCGGGGCCTGCGGGGGCCGCTGTGGCATTGGAGCTGGCGGCGCGGCCCGGGCCCTGTGCGTGTGCCCACCACGTGGTCGGCCCTGTGTCCGCTGGCCAGAGCCCTGCTGGGGACGGCGGGGCCCCGACAGGGAAGCCAGGCAGGGCGGGGTCGCGGCCGTCCAGGCCGGCTCTGAGCACCCGTCTCCTCTGCCCCACAGGCCTGGCCACCTCTGCCTACAGTGTCGCACTCAGTCCCCCAGGCTCCGTCCTCGAAGGAGTGGCCAGGGTGGGGAGGTACACGTTTACGGCAGGTGAGTCGGGGCCGCGGGCGGGGCACTCCTGCCACTGTCATCTGCCCACAGCGTTAGGCCCAACCGTGGGGCTGCTGTTCCTGTATCAGGGACACGCCGGCTGGGGTGGACCTGGACCTGAGGTTGGGGTAGGGTGCCCCGGCCAGCAGCTGGCGATGAAGCCCCTGGGAAGCCCCTCGTGGCCCCTCAGGCCCTGACTCAGTCCCACCTCTGTCCCCAGCTGCCATCGGGGCCGTGTTTGGCCTCGCTTCCTGTGTCTCGGCCCAGGTCCGCGGGAAGCCCGATGACCCCCTGAACTACTTCATCGGCGGCTGTGCCGGAGGCCTGACCCTGGGAGCACGCAGTGAGTGGGCCACCCCCCACACCCCCAAGCTGGTGGGGAGACTCCTGACCTCGCCGACCCGCCTCCCTCTCCCACCCAGACACAGGCTGGGGTGCACAGGACACTGGCCCGGCCAGCGGACACGGCTGCACCCTGAGCCCACACTGCCGAGCCCCGCCGGCCCCCCCGCACTCAGACTGGCCCATCCCCTCCCTCCCTGTGCCTCGCTGTTCCTGCCCCAGGGCCTTTGCACGGGCTGGGCCCACTGTCTGGGACACTCTTCCCCAGGTGTCCACACAGCTGCCCCACAGGGTCGCCCCACCGCCCTCATGCATGCCCCCCATCTGCCTGTCCCCCACATTGGTCTGTGAGCACAGAGGGGGACCCCCACACTGCACCCACGGGGTGCCACGGCGCAGAGCCACTGGGGCGCTGCCCTGCCACTGCCGTTTCACGGATGTGGGGTTGAAGGCCAGGGAGGGGGTTGAGTGGCGCGAGGTCGCTGAGAGCCAGGGGCCTTCTCAGCAGCCAGCAGAGGGCGCAGCCCGGTCGGGAACTGGGCCAGGCCCGGCCAGCCTCGCTCGAGGGAACAGCCAAGACCAGGCCCAGGCCCAGCGCTGGGGTCCCTGCCCACCCCTGTGAGCCTCGGGGCCGGCGGAGGAGGAGCGAGGCCACGTGGCCGGCCGCGGGCTAGCGGGCAGCAGCACCTGGGGGGTGGTTCCAGGCGGGCAGAGGGCGGACCCCGTGGAAGACGCATGCTGCCTGGCGGGCTGCCTTTGCGCCAAGGCCTCGGGGAGGCCCCACGGTCCCCAGCTCCCTCTTGGAACCGGCTGGAGGCGGGGTGAGGTCCGTGCAGCCCAGCTCTGGCTGGCTTTGGCCCCCGTCCTCCGCTGTGACAGGGCTGAGTCCCGGGCAGGAAGGCCCCAGCGATCAGGACCCTCTGTCATCTTGTTTACAGACCTCGGGGCACATGCATGACCGGGCCTGGCGCTGGGATAGCACGGGGTCCCCATCATTCCGGGGGAGGCTAAGGACCCTTCTGCAAAGGGACCCGGCACGGCCCCCTGCACGCCTGACGCCCTGTTCCCCCACAGCTCACAGCCCGGGGATCGGCGCCACCCGCCTGTGTGTACATGGGGACAGCGGCCGCCCTGGTCAGGATGGGGCAGCTGGAAGGCTGGAAGGTGTTTGTGGAGCCCAAGGTGTGAGCCCGTGCCCGCCGGGAAGCCCGTGGTCCAGATGCACCTAGAAATAAACCATGTCTCTGTGTGTGCGAGTGTCCCGAGGGCTTGGTGACAGCGGGGACGTGCCAGCAAGGGAGGCTCCAGGCCACCGGGAGGGAGTGGCGGAGATAAGGCCCTTGCCCATGGGCTGGCTGTCTCAGGCTCTGGCTTTAGCTCCCGCAGGGCCGCCGTGACAACGTGGCAGGGGGCCAGGGCTGCCCTGGTCACGGGCCTCTAGTCCCCGGCAGGGCGGGAGCCTCAGTGGCCCTCCAGTGAGAGGTCCCGGCCTCGCTGTCTGGGCCTGCCCCAAAGCCAGCAGTGTGTGGAAAACAGGCCCCGTCCCAAATTCCTGGGCGTTGGAGCGGAGAGCCCGGACAGTCTGGCCCGCCCGGCCCAGGAGCCTCATCCCCATCTGACAGGTCACCGGAAACCCTGGCGGCAGCTGGGACCCGACCCCATCAGCCCACCCGGTGAGGAGCTGGCAGCAGGGAGCGCATCTCGGTCCTTGCCCGTGGCCTGTCAGCAGGTGATTTAAGTCCTGCTCCTTCTACAGAACTGGCTGGAGCTTCCTGGCGGCCGGGGAGGAAGGGCAGCCTGCTCAGACAGGCATAAATCTCGGCTCTGGCACCCACCCAGGGGAGCGGAGCTGCACGGGGGACGGGGGCTGGGCAGGGCAGGTCACAGCCCTGTCACCTCCTGCGTCCGCCCTCTCAGGCTGGCCTGTGGGGGTCTAGACTCGGTGAGAAGGCGCGCGAACCGGGGGCTGGCTTTCCTCTGCTCCCCTGGCGACGTGGAGCCTGCGCAGGGCCAGGCCTGGTCAGGGCTGTGCTGGCGCTGACGCGACCTGCCCTTCCCTCGCACCTCTGCCGCTCCTGGGCACCCCACCTTGCCCCATGCTGCCTGGAGCTCCTTCCTGCCGAGGACCCAGACTCCTGTCTGGCCTGGCGGCGCCCCAAGGAAGGCGGGCTGACCCCAACCTCATAGAGGCCCGACCTGCACACCTGGCCAATGGGAATGACGCCTCTGGATGAGATCGGACCCCACACCGGGGCCTGCAGTTCCTGCACCGGCCAGCAGGGGGCAGGGCCCACCAGGCTCAGCCCGATGGCCGGTCAGCCCAGGTGGACGGCCACTCCAAGGTCCTTGGCCCTGCAGCGGCCCCCGGCGAGGTCAGGCCCCGTCCATCCTGCCCTGGGCATTCCTCCCAAATTGGCTGGAGAGGGGAGGGACTAGGGCCCTTTCACCCAGGCCTCAGCCTCCCGCAAACCTGCACCCTCCAGGCCCACGCGAAGCCCAAACCTCATCCCGGCCCTCACAGCTCTCGCTGTCAGAGACACAAACTGAGACCAGGGAGGGGACATTCAAAGCCAGCCAGCGCTTCCCAGCCTCAGTTTCCCTCTGCGTCTGAGGCAGGCAGTGGCTTAGCTCGGGGCTGTGCTTCCTCCCACCCAGCCTTTCTGGGCCAGCTGCCAGTGCTGAGCAGGCCTGCCAGGACCCCCGCCTGCAGCCAGGCCCCCCAGAATGGGGCAGGGGAGGCCGCTCGCTGGGCCCCAGGGAGCCCCAAACCCAGGCCCCCTGCCCATAAACATTTACTAGGTTGTGCATGAGCTGACGTCACCCCACCCCACACGTGGGCCCATGTCCAGAACATCCTGCTCCCACCCACCTCTCCGGGTAGCCCTTCTGAACCCAGACAGTCAGGACCAGAACCTTGGAGGAGTAGGCCATCCCTGGAGGTCTTCCTGGAGGAGGTGGAGGTGTGGAAGAGAGAGCCCAAAAATGAAGAGGCTTTTTCCAGATGTGCCTGGGGGAGGGCGTCATCCCAGGCAGAGGACAGCAAGCCAAAGCTTGGCATCGGACAGAGGGGTGGGCGATGGCCTGGCGGAGGGCGGGCTCCCAAGGCTGTGGGGACAGGATGCTGACTGGCCTTGCCTCCCTTGCCTAGCCTCGAGGCTCCCCAGACATTAGCATGATGGAAAAGGGAGGGGTCCTTACTCCACCGCCCCCACCCTGCAGCTGTGAACAGGGAGCAGGTCCCGGGCCCTGGCACACGGCGGGCATGTGGCCTCGTTCTTTCACTGTTAACTAAGGCCGCTGTTGATGGGGACATGGGGGTTGCCCCTTGAAAGCGTTCCCCGGGGCCATCAATGGGGTGGTGAAGGCGCAGGATTTTCCAGTTTGACCAGAAAGAGACAGAGATAGGGAAAGTGAGAAAGCAAGCCACCATAGCCAAGCCTCGAACCACAGTTAGCCATGTGGGAGTCCAGCACCTTTAACCACCACGCCACCTGCCAGCCCCAAGTAAAATAAGTTTTTTTAAAATAAGTTCTGGGACCGGCAGGTGGCATGATGGTTAAGGCATCGGACTCCCATGTGACTGACCGTGGTTCAAGTCCCAGACCTGGCAGCTTGCTTTCTCCCTTTCTCTCTCTCTCTCTCTGGTCAAATTAAATAAAGTTAAATAAAGTAATTCTTAAAAAAATAGTTCCATGGAGGGCCAGCCCCAGTCCCTAGTGATTAAGGAAGACTGATCCCGTGTGGCTGGCCATGGGTTCAAATCCAGCCCTGATGGCTTGTGAAACGTGCCGGGCACATGTGCACGTGTGCCCTAAATTTGTACCGGGTGGAGAAGCGAAGAAGGGATTGCAGCACAGCCATGCCCCATTGGGGGTGCCTCCCCCCACTGTCCCAGGAGTACATGCACCTTCTGGAAAAAGAAGAAATGTGAGGTCAGGCGTGGCCTGGGAGGTGCCTCATAGCGTGCCTGGCGTGATCAGAGTGGGACATGGTGCCATCGGAAAGGCCCCGTGGGGCTGATGTCTGCCTCTGCCTCTGGGGGCCGGGTCATTTTGCCCTCTGACTCCTGGCAAATTGCTCTTCAGAATCACCGAGGATCTGCCCTGGTCTGGCCCTGCGTGGGCCGCCCACCTGGACCAACACCATTCCCTCCACAGTGCCCCCCAGTCCTGGCCCTGCACACCCCAACACACTCACAGCCTGTCCCTCCAGCAGCCAGAGGGCGCCCGTGAGCACCTGAGTCAGGGCCTGCCCTTCCTCTGCCCACAGCCCTCCGTGGCTCCCACCTCTCCTCAAAGCCCAAGTCCTGCCTGCAGTCCTCCAGTCTGCACGACCCACCCCGTCCCCTCCCTGCCTCCCTCCTCCCTCATTCCCCCTGCTGCAGCCACAGGGTCTCCTCAGCAACTCCAGCACCCCGCGGTCACTACATGGGAGTTCAGCGACACGGCCATTACGCCATCTGCTAGTCCCGTAAACCCATACTTTAAACGAATTTGCCAGAGGGCCCGTGTGCTTATTGCTGGGGGGAAGGGGAGCACCCCCATGGGGCACACTCTCGTGGCAGCCCCTTTCTCCATTTCTCTCCACGTCTCCCTCCTTTGGGGATTCTGGGCACATGTGCACACACACCTCATGATTCAAGTCACCGGGTCTGGGACTCGAACCGCACAGTCGGCCATGTGGGATCCAGCTGCCCTAACCACCCAGCCATGGGTTCGTTTGTACTTTAATTCCATTTTTCCACGAGCCTTTTTTTTTAACATGTATTTAATTTTATGTATCAGCATTATTATTACATTTCACTTCCTCTAGGACACATGCACTCAACAGCAAGAGGGCGAGAGGGAAAGTGAGAACAAGCCGCCAGGGCCACGACTCAGACCACGGTCGGCCACGTGGGAGTCCAGCGCATTAACCACCATGGCTCTGGCCTCCACGAACCTTCCTCATGTCCCCTCCTGGCCTAGCCTGAGTCCAGCCCCCAGCCCGGGGATGCCGTGGCCCGAGAGGTACGTGCGGAATGAATGAATGAATGGGCACTGACCGGCCGGATCCCCAGGACAGCCAAGGACGGGAGGCCCGGAGGTGGAGCCGGAGAAGCCCTTTCAAAAAACACTGGGACCAGCACGTGGGGTGGTGGTTATGGGTGCTGGACTCCCACCTGGCTGACTGAAGTTCGAGTCCTGGATCTGGCAGCTTGCTTTCTCACTTTTCCTCTCTTATTCTTTCTCTCTCTTTCTCACTCTGTCCCTCTCTGGTCAAATTTAAATTAATTAATTAATTAATAAAGGTTAAATCACTTCGGGGCCAGCAGATGGCATAGCATTTACGTCGTTGGACTCCCACATGGCTGACCAAGGTCTGAGTCCGAGTCCTGGTGGCTTGAAACTCACGCCAGGCACGTGCGCCCAAGATCTCGGGAGAGTGGAGGAGTGGCGTGGCCGGTTCCCTCTCGCTGTCTCTTTCTCTCGCTCCCCAGTGAGCACACGTGCCATCGGGCACAAACTTGAACAGATAAGCTTGTCTGTCATATGTGAGCACATGCGCCCGATGGCAAAACTTTTTTTAAAAAAAAAGCCACAGATTCTCTGCCACCTCCCGTTTTCTGTCAAAGGTGCCCTTCTCCCCCCAGCCCCCACCCCATGAACTAAACTTAAAGAAAAAGACTTAGAATACATTTCACAAGGTCCCCACCTGCATGGAGCTCCAGGCCGAGTGAGAGAAATGTTAGCAAAGACGAGGGGACAGGAGAGCAGCGGAAAGCGAGGGCCAGTGAAGCCAGCCTGGGGCACTGCGAGGAGGGGAGGAGGGGTGGCTGCCGTGGGCGGAGCGGGGCCAGGTGAAGGGCCAGGCAGGACGCGGCAGAACGTCCCTGCACGGGCGGGCGCAGCGCTGGCCCACCTGGGCACTGGCCAGACCGCTGCTCAGAGGGGCTGGGGGCAGTCGGGGCCAGCAGGCCCATCGGTGCAGAGGGGAGACAGGGAAAGCGGAGGTAGGCGGAGAGGGGGGCTTTTAGAGCACCCCAGGTTCTTCAGGCTGCATTCTAGTGGGGGCCCCCCTCCTTGAACCCTGAAGCCAGTTCACCAATCACGGCCGAGCTGCAGGGGTGGGGGGCGAGGTCCTGTTCCCCTGACCTTCCTGGCTTAGGAGCATCCCAGGGGCGCCCGGCAGAGCCCCCAGTTTCCTGGTGGCAGGCCATCTCGGCCACCCCTTGTCTCCACGAGGGCCACCCAGCTACGGAGTGACTTCTCCCGTGGGGAAACTGAGGCATGGGACAGTGGCCCCTCCGGTCACCCTCGGAGGAGGAGTTTGGGCACTGGGCAGCCTGGCTTGGCCCCCAGCCCCACTGTTGGCACACGGGCCCCTCCTCAGAGCCAGCCAAGCCCCCCGGGGGCTCCCCAGGATGCTGGGTGGTCCGAGCTGAGCCTCCGGTTCAGTCAGTCCCGGCCCGGCCCCCGGCCCAGCCCACAGCTCACCTCTGGGCACCCCCTCCGGGCTCTGAACAGTTGGGGAACCAGAGCAGGAGAGGTGAGAACCGCGGCTGGGGGTGGAGATGTGGGAGGACACAGGGGAGACGGCCTGGCTGAAAACCGAGGCCCCTCCCTTCCAGGAAGCCCTCCAAACCTCCCATTCTGCCCCTCTTCCCCACGGCAGGCTTCCCGACAAAGCGGGGCAGCAGAACTAGAAGATCCCGAAAGGGGTTCAGAACCCACACCGCCCTCCCACCGTGCCCCCACGGCTCGCCGCCATCCCCAGAGGCCACCAGCCGTCCCTCCTCCTCCTCGCAGCCCCGCTCCATGCCGGAACAGGCCCGGCTGTGTGTTCTCCTCCCCGGAGAAACAATACGGGCTCTCCCCGCTGCCGTCTGCTTCCCGCTTAACCGGCACGGAGTGGAGGCAGGGCGCCCACGGGGCCTTACGGGGCTCCGCGGGGCTGACCACACCCGGGGGCTCCAGGTTCAAGTCCGTAGGCATCTCACCTGGGCCTGATGGCCTGAGGCCGGAGGCAGATCGGGGTATGAGACCCGGCTGGAGGGGTGAGGGGAGGAGAAGGCCCTGGATCCCACACCCCACTGCACCGTCTGAGCCCCAGCCCTGGCAGCTTGAAAAACACACCAGCAAAAAAAAAAAAAAAAAAGGAGAGAGAGAAGGAGAAAGGAAGAGAAAGAGAAAGAAAACCACGCAGGAATGGGGCTGGGCCGGCAGGTGGCGTGGTGGTTGAGGTGTTAGACTCCCGCATGACCGCCCACAGTTCAAGTCCCGAACCTGGCCGCCTGATAAGTCACAACCAATAAATAGATACATTTTTTAAAAAGGAAAGAAAAACACACTGGGTGTCCGTGCCCAAAATCCCCAGAGAAAAATGGAGGAGATGGAACGGCTGCGTGAGTGCCCCCAGGGAGTGATTTCTCACTTTCCCTCTGTCTGCTGAGCACCCTATAGCAAAAACAAACACCGAAGCCCAGCTGGGGGCACTGTGCCACTCTTCCTCGTGGAGAATGGGAATAAATCAACTTGGACCTCGGGGGCCAGCAGATGGCATAGTGGTTACTCCGCTGGACTCCCACGTGACACGCCAACTCGGATCCCAGACTAGGTGGCTTAAAACTCATGACGGGCCCGAGTGCGTGTGTTCCCCAAATCCCAGGAAGAGAATGGAGGAGAAGGGATTGTGGCGTGGCTGTCCCCCCAGGAGGGTGACTTCTCATTTTCTCTGTCTCTCTCTCTCTCTTCCCCACTGTTAAGCACACATGCCCTAAGGCAGAAAACTCTTTTATTTATTTATATTTTGGGGGGAGAGGTTTTTTTTGCTATAGGGCACATGCGCTCGCCAGGAAGACAGAGAGAGACAGAGAGACAGAAAGACAGAAAGTGAGAAATCACCCCCCAGGGGGTATGGCCACACCGCAATCCCTTCTCCTCCATTCTCCTCTCGGGATCTTAGACACGCACACACACGTGCCTAGCATGTGTTTAAGCCACCGGGTCCGGGGCTCAAACTGCAGTTGACTACATGGGAGTCCAGCGACATAGCCATTACGCTAACTGCTGGTCCCAGGAGAAACCTCTTTAAAACAACTTGGGGAGGGCCAGCAGGTGGCATGCTGGTTAAGGACACTGGACTCCCATATGGCCAACCACAGTTTGAGTCCCGGACCCGAACTCTCTCGCTCTCACTCTGTCCCTCTCTGGTCAAATGAAAATAAAGGAGCTGGCAGGTGGTGTGGTTAAAGGCGCCGGACTCCCACATGGCCAACCACGGTTCAAGTCCCAGACCTGGTGGTCTCCTCTCCCTCTCTCTGGTCAAATTGGAAAATAATAATAATAATTAATAAAGTTAAAATAAAATTTTAAAAGTAAAATAATAAATAAATTTAAATAAATAAAATAATTTTTTTAAAGATTTAATTTTATTTATTCATTAACTTATTTTTTTTAATTTGACCAGAGAGAGACACACAGACAGATAGAGAGACAGACAGACAGACAGACAGAAAGCGAGAAAGCAAGCCACCAGGTCCAGGACTCGAACCATGGTCAGCCATGTGGGAGTGTCCAGCACCTTAACCACTACAGCACCTGCTGTTCCCCATAAATAAAATAATTCTAAAAAAAAATAACTTGGACCTCTCTGTAAGGTACATGGGTCCCATCAGGTGGGGTCACCCAGTAAAACACCTGTGGTCCCTGGTGTCCTGTTACTTTGTACACATGCTGCAGAATGAAGTTGTGACAAATGTCATGTTGCACGTCCTTCCTTAAAAACACGTTTTAGCAAACTGGATCTTTTGGAGCGTTCCGGGCTTACAGGAGAATAGAGGATGTGGCGCCGTCTCCCCTCCCTCCCCTCTTTCCCTGTTAGTGGGGACATTTGTCACAGCCCTGAACCAGCACTGACAGTCGTCAGCCACTCAGCAGCAGTGCACGGGGCTGCTCTGTCCCACGTTCTGTGGCCTTGGACCAACACCCAGAGTCTGAATGCCCACCTCGGTGTCATTCATCAATCCCGTGGGCCCAGCAGCTGGCGTGGTGGGGAAGGTGCTGGATCCCACATGGCAAACTCAGTTGGAGTCCCAGACCCGGTGGCTTGAGAATTACAGCAAACAGGGACCAGCAGGTGGCGTAATGGCTATGTCGCTGGACTCCCAGAGTCCACTGTGGTTCGAGTCCCAGACCTGGTGGCTTAAACTCACACTGGGCGTGTGTGCGTGCGTGCCCGAGATCCCGAGAGGAGAATGGAGGAGAGGGGATTGCGGCGTGGCCATCCCCCCCAGGGGGTGATTTCTCGCTTTCTTTCTCTCTGGTGAGTGCACACACCCTCTAGTAAAAATCTCTCTTGAAATGAAAATTCCAGGGGCCAGAGGGTGGCATGATGGTTGGCGTGCCAGACTCCCACATGGCCGACCGTGGTTTGAGTCCCGGACTTGAGGGCTTGCTTTCTCATTTACCCGCTCTGTCTTTGTCTCTGTCTGTATCTCTCTGTTGAGTGCATGTGTCCTATACAATTTAAATCATAATTATAATAATAAACAAAGAATTATTATTTTTTTAATCTATTTTGGGGGCCAGCAGGTGGCATGGTGGTTGAGGGCGCTGAACTCCCACATGGCCAACCATGGTTTGAGACCTGGCCCCGGCAGCTTGCTTTCTCACTTTCCTGCTTTCTCTCTCTTGCTCTGTCCCTCTCTGGTCAAATTAAAATAAATGGGCTGGCAGGTGGCGTGAAGGTTGAGGTGCTGGACTCCCACGTGGTCCACCACTGTCCAAGTCCTGGACCTGGCAGCTTGCTTTCTCACTTTCCCTGTCTCTCTCTGATCAAATCGAAAATGATAATAAACAAAATTAAATAAATAGTTCTTTAAAAAAAAAAAACAAGAAAAATAAAGAAAGAAATAGATAAAATTATTCTTTTTTTTTTTAAATTGTGTTTATTTATTATTATTATTTTATTTGACCAGAGAGATTCAGAGAGAGAGAAGGAGAGTGAGAAAGCAAGCCGCCAGGTCCAGGACTTGAACCACGGTCAGCCATGTGGGAGTCCAGCACCTTAACCACCACGCCACCTGCCAGCCCCGATAAAATTATTCTTTTAAAAAAAATCCATTTTAGGCAGCTGGATCCCACAGGGCCAAGTGCGCAGTTCAAGTCCCAGACCCAGCAGCTTGGAAACTTACACGGGGCAAGACCAGCAGGTGGCATGATGGTTAAGGCCCTGGGCTCCCACATGACCTACCACCACAGTTTGAGTCCCAGACCTGGTTCCTTAAAAATCACCCCAGATGCATGCACGTGTGTGCCCAAAATTCCAAGAGGAGAATGGAGGAGAAGGGGTTATGGCGTGGCCACACACCCCCCCCCAGGGGAGCTTTCTCTCTTTCTCTGTTTCTCTCCAGCGAATGCAAATTTTTTTTTTTTTTCTTTTTTTGGAGAGGTTTTTGCTATAGGGCGCGTGCGCTCGCCAGACAGACAGAGAGAGACAGAGAGATAGAAAGCAGGAAATCACCCCCCAGGGGGGATGGCCACGCCACAATCCCTTCTCCTTCATTCTCCTCTCCGGATCTCGGGCATGCACGCACACGTGCCCGGCGTGAGTTTAAGCCGCCGGGTCCGGGACTTGAACCGCGGTCGACTACGTGGGAGTCCAGCGACATAGCCATTACGCTAACTGCTGGTCCCCAGCGAATGCAAATTTTAAAAGAAAGAATATTCCATCGCCCAGGTGCACCTCAGCTGAAGGACGCTCTGGTTGCTTCCAGAAGGTTCTGGCAGTTACTCAGAGTCTAGAAGCACCCACCTGCAGCTCTGGCCTGGGCCTGTATGCAGCTCCTTCTGGTAAACAGCGAGGGGCGCGGTGCTAGAGCGCGAGAGCATGTTTAGGTTGGTGAGAAACCGCCAGGCCGTCTTCCAAAGTGGCGGTTTACATTCCCACCAGGAGACACGAGGTCCTTCCTCCAGACCCGCCGGCGAGGGGGTGGCTGTGCCCTGGATCAGGCGCTGTTTTAATTGTCCTGATCACTATTTATTATTTTTTTGATTGCCAGAGGATGTGGGTGCTTGTCAGAGAGAAAGAGAGAGAGGGAGAGGGAGAGAGGGAGAGAGGGAGAGGGAGAGTGGGGGAGAGAGGGAGGGGGGAGAGAGACTGAGAGAGAGAGGGAGAGAGGGAGAGAGGGAGAGGGAAAGTGAGAAAGCAAGTCGCCAGGTCCAGGACTCGAACTGCAGTTGGCCATGTGGGAGTCCAGCACCCTTAACTACCATGCCACCTGCCAGCCCCCCTAATTTTTTTCTGAGGTTTTTGCTATAGGGCGCATGCGCTCGCCAGACAGAGAGAGACAGAGAGACAGAAAGCGAGAAATCACCCCCCGGGGGGATGGCCACGCCACAATCCCTTCTCTATTCTCCTCTCAGGATCTTGGGCACACATGCACACGCGCCTGGCGTGAGTTTTAAGCCACCGGGTCTGGGACGCGAACCGCGGTCGACTACGTGGGAGTCCAGCAACATAGCCATTACGCTAATTGCTGGTGCCGCGCCCCCCCCCCCCATTTTTTTTTTAAACTATAGGGTGTCTGTGCTTACCAGAGAGAGGCAGAGGGAGAGCGAGGAGAGTGATAAAGCACCCCCGGGGGATGGCCATGCTGCAATCCCTTCTCCTCCATTCTCCTTGCGGGGTCTTGGGCACGCACGCGCACGTGCCCAGCTGTCAGGTCAGGGATTCAAACCATGAAGCGCACCGTATGGGATCCAGCCGCCTTAACCTCCACACCACCTTCTGGCCCCTACTTGCCTCCATTTTAAAACTTTTTTTTTTTTTTAAGAATTACTTCTTCATTTCTTATTATTCTTTTTGTAATACGAACAGAGAAAGAGAAAGAGAAAGGAGAAAAGAAGCCGCCAGGTCAGGGCCTTGAACCGCAGTCGGCCACGTGGGAATCCAGCACCTTTAACCACCACGCCACCTGCCGGCCCGTTTTCCTCAGTTTTGAAGTCAACATCTACCCGAGCCTCCCCCTGGCTGCCACGCAGTGCCAGCCCTTCGGTCCTGTCCCGGGGGGTAAGAGGTACTCCCGACCCCTGCTGCTTCTCATTCACGACTTAGGGACAGAGAAGGGCGAGGCGGCACCTCCCCGGGTCAGAGGGGCTGGCCTGGAGTCCCGTTTTACAGAGAGGGAAACTGAGGCCTGCCCGGGTCACACAAAAGGGTGGAGCCAGGCCCCACGCAGGGAGCGACCCGGCCCACCCCCCGGCTCGGAGCCATAGGCGAGGCGGGCGCGGGTTCGAGTTCAGGCAGGTCCGGCACTGGCCGTTTGGGGCTATACGAGGGCACCGGGCAGAGGGCGTCCCAGAGGAGGCACCGGCCAGCCTGGGCGTCCAAGGAGACCTCCCGGACAAGGGGAAGGTCTGGTGTAGACCGGGGCAGCGCAGCTCCCGTGGGGGCTCAGGGGAGGCTGCAAGGCGTGAAGAGCGTGGGAGGTCGGGTCCTGGCTCTGCCCCCACGGCCCGGCCTCAGCAGGACTCAGAGGGTCGGGTGATGAACTCCTGAGTCTGCGAGCTGGAGGGGGCGGGCACCCCCATCACCCCCACAGCCGGGAGCCGGGAGCGCCCCTGCACCCCGCCCGCCCCGTGTCTGGGGTCCTGGGGCCAGGACGACCCCTCCAGGTGGAGGAGAGGAGGGTCAAGTGTCCCAGGGGCGGTCCCTGGTTTCTCACCGCCAAGCTAAAGGAAACGGCAGGGCAGGGGTTGGGGGAGCTGCTTCCCACTCGGCCCCACCGCCCCCTCCCGCCTGCTCCCAGCCCATTAGCGAGGCCACCTGCTGCGGGGACTGGCTCCCAGGTGCTCCCTCCACACGGCAGACCCCTTCCCGATGGATAATGAGCCGGGCAGGGGCCCTGCGAGGCGGGGGTGGGGACCGAGGGCCTGGGAAGTCCATCCTTTCGTGGGGGGTCTCCCGTAACCTGCAGCTGGCCCTGGCCCCAGCCCCGCTGAGGTCGTTGGGCTCCGCAAACACACACGCCAGGCCCCCCGGGCCCATCTGGCAGCCGGCTCCAGCCCTCGCTCTCCTAATCCCACCTGGACCCAAGGTATCCTTACCTGTTAGGGATGATCCCAGGTGCCGCGGAGCACTGACCCATCAGGGGCCGGAGGTCAGGTGTACGCCCTACTTCCCAAACCCCAGGCATTAGGGGCCCAGGCGGGGGGGGGAGCAGGGGCAGAGAACACCGCGCCGCTCTTTGTTTTTCCTAGAAGGTTTTTGCCATAGGGTGTGGGTGCTCGCTGCAGAGAGAGACAGAGACAGTGAGAGGGAAAGTGAGAAGTCACGCCCTGGGGGATGGCCACGCTGCGATCCCTTCTCCTGAGATTCTGGGCATGCACGAACACAGGCCCGGCATGGATTTCTTTTCTCCTTTTCTTTTCTGAGAAAGATTTTTGTTATAGGGCGTGCGCACTCGCCGGAGAGACAGAAAGTAAGAACTCGCCCCCAGGGAGGATGGCTAAGCTGCAGTCCCTTCTCCTCCCTTCTCCTCCCTCCTCCTCTGAGGATTGTGGGCACGCACGCACGCACGCACGCACACGCACCCGACGTGAGTTTCCAGGTGCCAGATCCAGGACTCGAACCACAGCTGACTACGTGGGAGTCCACCATTATGCCTTCTGCTGGTCCCGTGGCGGGATTTTCAAGCCGCTGGGTCCGGGACTTGAACCATGGTCGGCCATATGGGGGCCCAGTGTCTTTACCACCACGTCACCTGCTGGCCCCCCGCGTAGCTCTTAACACTGCTCTCCCCCGGGTCCCCAGCCCGGATCCTGGGGCCGGGCTTGCAGCACAGCCCTGCTCAGACCTGGCTTCTGGGCGTGACGCAGAGGCCCCGCTGGGCGTCCGTGGTGTGCCGTGTCCTGCCGCTGTCCCCACTGAGCACCGGACCGCCTGCTTTTGTTTTCGGTTGCTCTAGGGGTGAGCTTTTGCGGGAGAGACGGGTGCAGAGAGGCGGAGGGCCACACTGCAGTCCTGTCCCCACATCTGCCTCCTTTCAGGATGCTGGGCACGCACGCACATGCAGCACACGCATGCACACCCTATGTTTCTCGAGCTCCTGGGTCCGGGACTCGAACCACACAGTCAGCCGTGAGGGATCCAGCCTTCTTAACCACACACCACCTGCTGGTCTTACTTATGTATTGAATTATTGTTTTAAAAGAATCATTTGCTTAATTTTATTTTTTATCATTTTATATGTACCTATCTTTTAAGAATTATTTTGTTTTATTTTATTATTAATATATTTTTTATTTTTTATTTTTTGGAGAGGTTTTTGCTATAGGGCGCGTGCACTCGCCAGAAAGACAGAGAGAAAGAGAGACAGAAAGCGAGAAATCACCCCTCGGGGGGATGGCCACCCCGCAATCCCTTCTCCTCCATTCTCCTCTCGGGATCTTGGGCACGCACGCACACACACCTGGTGTGAGTTTAAGCCACCGGGTCCGGGACTCGAACCATGGTCAACTACATGGGAGTTCGGTGACATAGCCATTACGCTAACTGCTTGTCTCCATTATTATTATTTTTAATTTAACCAGAGAGAGACAGAGAGGAAGAAAAGGAGAAAGGAAGAAAAGACAGAAGAAAATAAGAAAGCAAGCTGCCAGGTCTGGGATCCGAACAATAGTCAGCCATGCGGGAGTCCAGCACCCTAATCGGTGTGCCACTCGCTGGCCCCTCATTATATATATATATTTTTTTTAATTTGACCAGAGAGAGACAGAGAGAGGGGGAAATTGAGAATGCAAGCCACCAGGTCCAGGACTTGAACCCTGGTTGGCCATGCGGGAACCCAGTGGCTCAGCCACCACGCCACCCGCTGGCCCTATTTATTTATTTATTTATTTAAGACCAGGGTCTCTCTGTCACGCCTCTCCTCGTACCTGAGCCCCCTGAGAAGCTGGGACCACGCCCGACTTTGGGGGGTGCCCAGGCTCAAACCCAAACCTCCGTGTGGGGGGGCAGCATCAGCCGGCAGGGGCCGCTGTGGCTGGGCCTGGCTGGGTTTCGATGTCGACAACATGGCCCCCTGCACGGTATCACCACAGGCTCTGAGTCCCGGCCTCATCCCTCCCTGACCACGCCCGGCAATGGCATTGCAGGTCCCTGGCAGGTGGCTGGGCGGGGACGCACTTCTTGGGAATTTACCCAGAAAGATCCAGAATTACTGGAGCAATCTGGAGACCGCTAGAGTAGTCCCTGGGGGGGAGGACAGGAGGGCCATGTGCCCACCTCCCCCAGGGACTCATTATTCGGGGTCTCTTTTATCTCCCCCACCATCGGGACCAGCCAGTGGCATAATGGTTATGGCGCTGGACTTCTACATAGACAACTGCAGTTCGAGTCCCGGACCCGGCGGCTTAAAACTCACGCCGGGCACATGTGCGTGTGTGCCCAAAATCCCGAGAGGAGAATGGAGGAGGAGGGACTGTGGCGTGGCCATCCCCCTGGGGGGTGATTTCTCACTTTCCATCTGTCCGTCTCTCTGTCTGTCTCTGAGGTGCGCATGCACCCCACAGCAACAATGTTAAAATGACAATAATAATAGTATTATGTCCGTCGTGGTTGTTGAGAGGCTTAGATGATTGTTCCACTCCGGCTTGGCCTGGCCCATAGCTAGTGCTCACTTCAGGGCCGGTGGGGCCCAGCTCCCTCCTGGTGCAGGGGAGGGGCTGAGCGGGAAACGGGCTAAATTTAGCGATGACACCCCTGGCCGCTTGCCTTGTCCAGACATCCCTGCAGAGCAGAGCAGGGATGTTCAAAGCGTCCCCCGCCCCCAACCTCTGACATCCAAGGGGCCTGTTTATGTTCCTGTCTGCCCAAGCATTCCTGCGCCTGCCTGCGCTTGCCCCGGCCTCCGTCCAGCCCGCCAGAGTCACCCCGGGTGACGACCACCTCCCCTGGCACCCCTCTCGACAGGCGTGGCCCGGGGTGTGCAGGGGCAGGGGACCGAGTCCAGGGAGCCCGAGTGTCCATCCACGTTAACCCCAGACTCGATGATTACTTCTATAATGATAATATTTATTATTATTTTAATTTGCTGTAGGGCATCACCAGAGAGGGACAGACAGACAGAGGGAAAGTGAGAAGGCCAGCCGCCAGGTCTGGGACTCGAACTGCGGTCAGCCGTGTGGGAGTCCAGTGCCTTCACCACCACGCCACCTGCCGGCCTCACACGGAGCTCCTCCAGAGGGCCGGCTCCTACGGACCCACCAGGGCTGTGGATCCTGGGGCGGGGAGACAGAATTTCTGAGCGTGCTCCGGTTGGCTCGCCCACTCGGGGTCATGCATTCATTCCATGGAGGTGTGTTTACCGGGCGCCGCGAGGGGCCTGAGGTTCCCGGACATGCAGGAGGTGCAGGGGATGAAGCAGCCCCGGATCCCGCGGGGGCTGATGGTCCCGGAGGGACAGCGAAGGTCAAAGGTGGAAGGTGGAAGGCCGGGGAGGAGGCGCTGCCCCTCAGATCAGAGGCTGAGCTGCACAGGCCTGAAAGCCCGTGTGCTCTGCCGTCCTCTGTCCTCTGCGGGCCAGAGCCGGGGTGCTGTCAGCCTCATGGGGGCGGGCCGGGGGCTGCAGCTGTGCCCGGGCCCTGAGTGGCTGCAGGTGGGTTCCGATTGTACATGAGGGTTTCCGGAACATTCTGAGAGTCGGGAGGAGGGCAATTGCTGCTCTCCACAAAATGCCAGCGAGACATTCCAGAGCATCTTCTCCGCAAGTGGCTTCTCGGGGCGCTTCCTGCCGCGCTGGGCCTGGTGCCTGGGCCACCAGCACGCCTGGGGGAGGGACAGGTGTCGGAGCACAGTGACATCGCCAGAAATCAAACCAACAAACCTTCGCTTTCTCACTTCCCCGACCCAGTAGATCTCCAGCTGGTTTTTTATACACATCCCCACCCCCGCCGACTCTCTTTTTAAAAAATGGGTCTTCCATATTTATGTATTTTTAAAGCATTATTTCATTTTATTTATTATCTACTTATTTATTTATTTTTGGAAAGATTTTTTGCTATAGGGTATGTGCACTTGCCAGAGAGACAGAAAGAGACAGAGAGACAGAAAGTAGAAATTACCCCCCATATCCGCCCCAGAGGGGATGGCCACACTGCAGTCCCTTCTCCTCCAGTCTCTTCTTGGGATTTTGGGCACACACGCACACGTTCCCAGCGTGTTTGGTTTTTTATTTGTTTGTTTGTTTTTCTTTTCTTTTTTTTTTTTTTGAGAGGTTTTTGCTATAGGGCATGTGCACTCGCCAGAAAGACAGAGACAGACAGAGAGACAGAAAGCGAGAAATCACCCCCAGGGGGGATGGTCACGCCGCAATCCCTTCTCCTTGGTTCTCTCAGGATCTTGGGCACGCACGCACATGTGCCCAGTGTGAGTTTAAGCCACCGGGTCCGGGATTCGAACCACAGTTGACTACATGGGAGTCCAGCGACATGGCCATTACGCTAACTGCTGGTCCCTTCCCTAGTGTGTTTTAAGTCACCTGGTATGGGATTCAAAATGTGATTGACTACGTGGGAGTCCAGCAACATAATCATTATGCCATCTGCTGGTCCCATTATTATTATTTTTTAATTTGACCAGAGAGAGAGAAAGGAAAAGTGACTGGGCCAGCGGGTGGCATAGTGGTTAAAGCACTGGACTCCTACATGGTTGACCACAGCTCCAGCCCTGGACCTGGTGGCTTAAAACTCACACCAGGCGCGTGTGTGTGCGTGCCCAAGATCCCGAGAGGAGAATGGAGGAGAAGGGATTGCAGCGTGGCCATCCCCCCGGGGGGTGATTTCTCACTTTCTGTCTCTCTGTCTCTGTCTGTTTCTCTGGCGAGCGCACACGCCCTATAACAGAAATGAGGAAGTGAGAAAGCCAGCCACCATGTCCAGGACTTGAACCGTAGTTAACCATGTGCGGGTCCGGCGCCCTAACCACCACAGCACCTGATGGCCCCACGCCGACTGCTTTCTTTCTCGCAAAATCCCTGCGCTGGCTGCCCTGACGGAGACCGCCACACGCGCTCCACAGCGCCTTCCCAGCGGGAGAGAAAGGCCCCTTTGTTCCCGGCCCGCGGAGCTGCTGGAATGTTCTCTCCGGGCCGCGACGCACCTCTCCGCGCGTGTTGTTTTTTCACACACGATGTTGCAATGGGCTTTTTTCCACTTGACAATAGACGGCCCTACGGCTTTTATTTCCAGAAATTGGAAAACGAAGCGTGTCGGCCCCCGCCTCTTCACCCATTGCGGGGTGAAATTTAAGCTGCGTGAGCCAGGCCGGGCTGGGGTGCCAGGGGCGGGCAGACCCCGACGTGCCAGGGGGCCGGGGTGAGGACAGGCCAGGGGCGGGTGGCGGGAGATGCCAGGTTCCCGTCACCTCTGGCTTCCCCGACTCCCTCTCCGTCCGTGAACGGGAGCTCTGGGTTCTTAAAGGGATTAGGGGAGGGGAAACCGAGGCCAGGGAGGGCCAGGCCCCTGGCCACAGGTCACCCTGCAGAGGAGGTACACGAAGCCCCTCGAGGGTCGTGGAAGGATCGTTGTGACGTGCCAGGTCACCGCAGCAGCCAGCGTCGGCTCCGTTCTGCAGATGGCAGGGCCGAGGCCTCGCCCGGGGCCGTAAGGAAGCCTTTAGAAGGAGTGGAAAGTGGACTCAGCCCAGGCGGGTTTTATTTTGGTTTTCATTTTGCCAGAGTACGTGGGCTCACCAGAGACAGAGAGGGGCGAGGGAGGAAGCCCCCTAGGGGACGGTCACGCCGCCGTCTGCTCTGGGTCGCTCTCTCCTGTCAGACTTGGGGCACATTCACTCGGCCTGTTTCTCAAGGCACCGGGGCTGGGATTTGAACTGGTTAGCCCTGTGGGATCCAGCTGCCTGGATGGTACTTTAAAAAATTTTATAGGCTTGGGGCCGGCAAGTGGCATGGTGGTTAAAGGCGCTGGACTCCCACATGGTCGACCACGGTTCAAGTCTCGGACCTGGTGGCTTGCTTTCTCACTTCCTTTCTCTCTCTCTCTCTTTCTCTCTCTCTGATCAAACTGGAAAATAATAATGATAATAATAATAAATAAAGTTAAAATAAAATATTAAAAAAAATAGTAATACTTCTATAAAAAAAAAAAAATTTTATAGGCTTTTGCCTTAGGGTCCATGCACTCACTAGGGAGAGACAGAGACAGTGAAAGCGAGAACTCACCCCTTCGGGGGATGGCCTCACCGCAATCCCTTCTCCTCCATTCTCTTCCCAGGATCTTGGGCACGCACGCACACGCCTGGCGTGATTTTCAAGCCACCGGGTCCAGGACATGAACCATGGTCAGCCATGTGGGAACGCAGCAATGTAAACGCTATGACATCTGCTGCCCCCCACCCCCCCGACAAGTTATTTGATGCAAAAAAATTTGAAATCATACTTAGATTTTCTTAACTTCCCGAGAATCCCTTATAATTCACCCGAGGTCACACAGCGGCCAGAGGTCGAGGTCTGCTGGAAACTCTCTGTGGTCCAAATCTCAGGTCAGGCAGGTTCCCGCCCAGCAGGTGGCGTGGCAGTGGAGGCGCTGGGATCCCCCGTGGCTGACCACAGTTTGAGTCCCTGACCCAGTGGCTTGAGACTCATGCCGGGCGTGCCTGCATGGTGCCCAAAATCCTGAGAAGAGAATGGAGAAGGGATTGAGGCATGGCCATCCCCTCTGGGGCTGACTTCTCACTTTCCCTCTCCCTCTGTCTTTCTCTGATAAGAGCATGTGCCCTATGGCAAAAATCTGAAAATAAATAAATGAGGACTTCTAGAATATTCCGGAACATTCTAGGCTTGGGGGAATATGGCCGCTCTCCGGACAAGACCCAGGGAGACCCTAGTGGGGAGCGTCGTGAACGCCAGGTGCTCTCTGAGTCTCCGTTTACCACCTGCACAGTGGGTACTGGGGTGTCTGGGGTGCCATCAGGTGAGGGTGTGGGGGGCCTGCAGTGTCTCTGCCGAGCCCGACCGTGACCTTGGGCTTGAGCTAGCCTTGCCGGGCCCATCGCTCACCTGCCACCCACTCCACACACCTGGGGCCCTCTCCCCACCGCTGGCCGCCGGCCAGGGGGCCCGGGAGCCCAGGCTGAGCTTCCTCGCAGGCTGAGGCAGGGCTGGTCTGTCTGAACTGTTGTGTGAGAGCCAGGGCTCCCCTCTCCTCCCCCTTTTATTCTTTTTTCCCCCCTTTTTAATAACTTTATTTATTTATTTTAATTTGACCAGAGAGGGACGGAGCAAGAGCAAGAGAGAAAGCGAGCCTCCAGATCCAGGACTCAAACTGCAGTCGGCCATGTGGGACCCCAGCGTCCTTAACCACCACGCCACCTGCTGGCCCCTCCTCCTTTTATTCTTAACAATGTTTTCCTATAGGGTGCCTGCACTCGCCAGAGACAGAGACAAAGACAGAGGGAGGGACAGGGACAAAGCTCGCCCCGGGGGAGGTGGCCACGCCACAGTCCCTTCTCCTCCAGTCTCCCCTCAGGATTTGGGGCATGCACACTCACGTGCCCAGCGTGAATTTTGAAGCCGCCGGGTCCGGGACTCGAACCGCGTAGTCAGAGCATGTGGAATCCAACCACCTTAACCTCCATGGCACCGGCTGGCCCTCTCCTTCCCTTTCTCTCCATTTCGGAGTCTCCTCTGACGCGTGGAGAGGTCCGGGACCCTTGTACATCCTGCAAGAGCGAGGCCCCAGACCCGTGGGCCGACACCAGGGGACTCTGGGACCCCTCGGACCCAAGGACCCTCCCCGAGCCCTCCTTGCTGTCCCAGACCCCCAATATCCTGTGTGTGGCTTGCTGCCCGCACCGCAGACCATGGGGCCCCTTCCCTCCTCCTGAGCGACTTGGCTGGCAGCCCTGAGGCCCCGGGGGGACGGAATTTCTGACAGACCCCGCGAGGCACTGGGGGGGTCTGACGAGGGCAGAGACCCAGCTCTGGGGTGCACGTGGCCTGCCCTCACCCTGAACCTGGCAGAGGGGGTCTGCAAGGCCCCCACCCTGGGCTCTGGGCCAGACCTCCTCCCGGTAGGCCCAGCCTGGCATCCAGTCTGTGAACGGTGCCCAGAGAGGGCCAGGAAGTAGCTCGGGTCACACAGCAAATTCAGGGTTCCTCCGGCCTCAGGCACGTGGGCTCCTCCGGCCCCAAAGGCTGCACACCAAGGGCCGATAGTGAGGCCAGCTGTCAACCGCACCCCCACCCTCCCAAGGCCTGCCAGCGAGTGGACACTGAGACTCTGTAGCCCACAGCAGGGTGCGAAGCCCAGAACTGGGGTGGGGGGGTGGCAGGAGGCCTCCTTGTGGGGCAGCTCCTTGAGGAAAGGGGGGCTTCCCAGAGGGGGATCCTGGGTGGGGGCCCCCCGTGGCCAGACGGGGTATGAGGGTGGGGTAGTCCCTGGTCCCTGTGCAGTGGCGGGGCTCGCCGGGGAAGGACGGACGGTCGGGCACAGTTCCCCTTCTCCCCTTTTCTGCAACCAGGGCTCAGCCAGACAGGACTCAGGTGGGGTCAGGCCCGGCCTGGGGTGGGGACTGGGTCCGGCCCGGGTTGGGGCTCAGCCAGGGTCAGGCTCCGCTGGGACAGGGCTCAGCCTGGCTGTGACAACTGACCACAGGAGCCCTGTCCCCGGGCCTGCAGCCCCGAGGGCTCCCTGGAAGAGGTGTCTCCACTGAGCCTGGGAGGATGATCAGGAGTGAAGCAGGAGGCAGGGAGTGGAGAGGACAATGGACAGCTGGAGACAGCGGGGTGCAAGGACTTCATTCGGCATGGCACCCCACTTCCCGGGCCTTGGGCTTCCAAGTCAGCGGGGCGGCTGTGGGGAGACCAAAGGCCTGCCCATCAAGGCGTGGCTATGGGCCCAGGACACAGCGACACCAAGACCAGGCAGGAGTTATTTTGTCACAAGTCACCAGACAGCCCGCCTAGTGGATCCCTCTGGCAGACGCCCCGCTGGGGGACCCCAGCCTCCGAGTCTGTAATGGGGACCTCGGCATGGCGTCAGTCCCGGAAGGATTTCTAGAACAGGAAGTAGCCCTGCCGGGAGGCTGCAGGGAGCCAGCCATAGCCCAAGGCCGTGTCCTCTCCAAACCCTTCTCCCGGAACATGGCCTCGCCCACCTGGGGCCTCAGTGGCCAAGGCTCCCGCTGCAGCAGCTGCTCCCGCACCTCCTCACCCCTGCTCTGCCCCCATGGCCTGTCCCCAGCGCACAGCCCGAGAGACCGTCTGGGAACACAAGTGGGCATGGCAGCCCCCCTGCCGCAAGCCGCCCAGGGCTCCCCACTGCCTCGGCGATCCATGTCCTCTGACGACCGCGGCGGGCCGGGGCTCATTCCGGCTCGCCGAGACCCAGCCTGCCGTGACACCCGCTGCCTCAGGGCCTGGGGCCTCCGCACAGACGGTCCCTCCTCCGGGAACGCTCTCTCCCCGCTCCATGGAGAAACGTGGGGCTCCAGCTCACAGCTCGAACCACCCGGAAGCCCAGACGGGTCCCACCCTCCTCAGTGACCGCCAATGACAACCCGGCTTCACCTGCAAACTTGCAAACGTCTATCGGCCGCCCACGCTGGCCGGGCTCCGGGAGTCTCCGGGGGTTGGTGACCTCAGACGCTCCAGCAGTCGTCGGTCGGTGGGTTGGCTGACTGAAGGAGGAGGGGGTGACAGCGGAAGCTGTAAGTGCTATTTACCTGTCCCCTCCCACGGAACCCCTCAGTGTGCCCCATGGAACCCACTTTGAGAAGCAGTGGTGGTAGGGTTCCACTGTTTCTTTGTCCTGGATGGGTCCTCTGTGTGTCCAAAGCCACCCAAGCCTCAAGACCACTGGTCACTGGGGCCAACAGGTGGCATGGTGGTTAAAGGAGCTGGACTCCTACATGGCTGACCCTGGTTTGAGTCCCGGACCTGGCAGCTTGCTTTCTCACTTTCCCTCTTTCTCTCCCTTTGTCTGTCACTGGCCAAATTAAAATTATTATTATTATTTTAAGAGGTTTTTGCTATAGGGCGCGTGCACTCACCAGAAAGAGAGAGAGACAGAGAGACAGAAAGTGAGAAATCACCCCCAAGGGGGGATGGTCACGCCGCAATCCCTTCTCCTCCATTCTCCTCTCGGGATCTTGGGCACGCACACACACGCGCCCGGCGTGAGTTTAAGCCACCGGGTCCGGGACGTGAACTGCGGTCAACCACATGGGAGTCCAGTGACATAGCCATTACAAAATTAATTAACCAATTAAAGTTCAATAAAAAATGTATTAAAATAAAAAAGACCTCGGGTTGGGTCAGGATGGGGACCCACTCCTAACTTCTGGCCCCGCTCCTGTTGGGCTTCACAGTGACGATCTGGGGAGTCCCCAGACTTGCTCCTGAGTGGTGGGGTCGGACACCTGACGACAGGTGCAGGGCCAGACTGAGCAGACGTCAGCTACAGGGACGTGTCCTTCTCCTTCCTGGCCACACCTCCCCCTCTCCTGGGGCGCCAGCCGTGCCTCGGGCTCCAGGTCCGGGTGGGCTGCTCGCAGCCCCCACCAGGTGAGGCCCCTGACCTGACCGCATCCCTGTCCTCCCTGCCCCCACCCTGTTTGCTGTGGCTCAGGTTGCAGCCGGGCTGGGCATGGGACAGGCATGGAATGTCCTGGCTTGTGGGATGGCTCCTCTGCGCGCTGGGTGGCCCGGGTGGGTCGGGGCATGGAAGTTCTGGTTGCTTCGCCCAACCAGGAGGCCTTGGGGGTTTGGCGCTCTCTCTCCCTGGCGAAGTTCTGGGCTAATTCTTGACTCTGTCCTGGGAAAGAATTCAAGTACCAGTCAGATTAAAAAAGAAAAGAAAAAGAAAGAAAGAAAGAGAGAGAGAGAGAGAGAGAGAGAGAGAGAGAGAAAGGGAGGGAGGGAGGGAGGGAGGGAGGAAGGAAGGAAGGAAGGGAGGAAGCCGCTGTCTCCCGGGCCAGCAGGTGGCATGGCGGTTAAGGTGCGGGGACCCCCGCTCGGCTGACTGCAGTTCACATGCCAGACCTGTTGGCTTGAAAATCATGCTGAGCATGTGAGCGTGTCTCGAACCCCAGGAGAGTGGAGAAGGGATCGAAGGCTGGCTGTTCACCCCAGGAAGGAGTGCGTTCTCACTTTCCCTCTCTGTCTCTCTCTGTCTCTGGCCAGTGCATGTGTCCGTGAGCAAACACCCCACCAAAAAAAAAATTAAAAAGAAGCCCGCTGCCTCCTGACTCCGCCTTGCCCGGGGTTTCACTCATTCTTCCCCAACTTAAGGACCTCGTTGCCTTTTCCTGGTGTGGAAAGGGACTTCGGATGCACTTTAAAAAAAAAATATTGTATTTATTATTATTATTATTATTATTATTATTATTATTTATTTGACCAGAGAGAGACAGAGAGGGAGAGACGGAAAGTGAGAAAGCAAGCTGCCAGGTGCAGGACCCGAACCACTGTCGGCCACATGGGAGTCCGGTGCCTCAACCACCACGTCACCTGCCAGCCCCATCGGGTGCAGGGGTTTTTGTTGTGTTTAGTTTTGTCTCTTAATTTGCCAGAGGGCACGTGTGCTCACCAGAGAGAGACAAAGAAGCAGAGAAAAAGGGAGGAGGCGAGGAAGAAGGCGCCCCATGGGGTGTGGTCGCGCTGCCATCCTTCCTCCTCCTGTGTCCCTGCTGATGGGGCTGGGGTGTGCACGCACGTGCACTGGGGCGTTTTGCACATCGCCAGGGAGGATTGGAACCACGTGTTGGGGCATGTGGGATGTGGCTCCCCTAACGGCTAGGCCACACCACACGGCCAGCCCAGATGTGGAATATTTGAGAGATTTTTACTATAGGGGACATGCACTCACTGGAGAGACAGAGACAGAGAGACAGAAAGCGAGAATTCGCCTCCAGAGGGGATGGCCACGCCGCAATCCCTCCTCCTCCATTCTCCTCTCGGGATCTTGGGCACGCACGCACACGCGCCCGGCGTGAGTTTAAGCCACCGGGTCTGGGACTTGAACCACGACTACATGGGAGTCCAGAGACACAGCCATTACGCCAACTGCTGGTCCCTTCAATGGTATTTTTCAACCCTTTTCTAGGAAAAAAAAATCTTGAGTTCAACTTACTGGGGTCTCAGCCCTGGCTCTCAGCCCTGGAGCCCCCGGTCCTCCCCACGGCTGGCCTTCCCGAGGTCACTGCTGAGGGTGTCCTGTGCCTTAGGCAGGGCCTGCATACCCCCTTCCCCGCCACGTCCTCCTCTCGGGATGTGGGCATGTACACACGGGCCTGGTGTGCTGCTCACGCCCCTGGCTTTGAGACTCGAACTGCCCGGCCGGCCATGTAGGATCCAGCGGCCTTAACCCCCGTGCCACCCGACCTCCGCGCCAACAGCCCACCCTCCGCGGTTGTTTTCTTGCCGTGAGTCACTGAGTCACTGGGACTGTTGTCTGTCTGCAAAATGGGAGTCATGGCAGTTCTGATCACCAGGTGACAGTGTCCTCCCCCCAGCTCCTCGGCCCATGGACGGGCTCAGCCGCCAGCGGCCCTGGCACCACTACGCCCTCGGGCTGCTTCTGCAGCTGCTCCTGGCCCTGTGCTGCTTCTCCTACCTGCGTGTGCGTCGGGACAGCCCCGCCGGGTCGCCCAGGTCGGGGCCCTCCGCCGGCCCGGCCCACCAGCCCCTGCTGATCCTGCTGTGGACGTGGCCCTTCGACACCCCCGTGGCTCTGTCCCGCTGCTCGGAGATGCGGCCCGGCGCGGCCGACTGCCAGCTGACCGCGGACCGCAGCGCCTACCCGCGGGCCGGCGCGGTCATCGTGCACCACCGGGAGGTCAGCGCCAGGCCCCGGGCGCAGCTCCCGCCCTCCCCGCGGCCGCCGGGGCAGCGCTGGGTCTGGCTGAGCATGGAGTCGCCCAGCCACTGCCGGCAGCTGCGGGCCCTGGACGGCTACTTCAACCTCACCATGTCCTACCGCCGGGACTCGGACATCTTCACGCCCTACGGCTGGCTCGAACCCTGGCCGGGACAGCCTGCCCCGCCGCCCGTCAACCTCTCGGCCAAGACGGAGCTGGTGGCCTGGGTCGTGTCCAACTGGAAGGCGGACTCGGCCAGGGTGCGCTACTTCCAGCGGCTGCAGGTGCACCTCCGCGTGCACGTGTACGGCCGCGCGCACCGGCCGCTGCCCCGGGAGGCCATGGCGGAGCAGCTGGCGCGGTACAAGTTCTACCTGGCCTTCGAGAACTCCCTGCACCCCGACTACATCACCGAGAAGCTGTGGAAGAACGCGCTGCAGGCGGGCGCCGTGCCCGTGGTGCTGGGTCCGAGCAGGAGCAACTACGAGCGCTTCCTGCCGCCCGACGCCTTCATCCACGTCGACGACTTCCGGAGCCCCCGCGAGCTGGCCGAGCACCTGCGGGCGCTGGACCGGGACCCCGGCCGCTACCTGAGCTACTTCCGCTGGCGGGAGACGCTGCGGCCGCGCACCTTCAGCTGGGCTCTGGCTTTCTGCAAGGCCTGCTGGCGGCTGCAGGAGGAGACCCGCTACCTGACCGTGCCCAGCATAGCTTCCTGGTTCACGTGAGGCCGCAGGCCTGGGCCGGTGCTGGGGGCGCCTCACCTGCTGGGGACCTCACCTGCCGGAGACCTGATCTGCCTGGGGACCTCACCTCCTGGGGACCTCACCTCCTGGGGACCTCACCTGCTGGGGACCTCACCTGCCAGAGACCTGATCTGCCTGGGGACCTCACCTGTCTGGGGACCTCACCTACTGGGGACCTCACCTGTCTGGGGACCTCACCTGTCTGGGGACCTCACCTGTCTGGGGACCTGATCTGCCGGACACCTGATCTGCCTGGGGACCTCACGTGTCTGGGGACCTCACCTCCTGGGGACCTCACCTGTCTGGGGACCTCACCTACTGGGGACCTCACCTGCTGGGGACCTCACCTGCTGGGGACCTCACCTGCCTGAGAACTGCTCTGCCTGGAGACCTCACCTCCTGGGGATCTCACCTGTCTGGGAACCTCACCTCCTGGGGACCTCACCTGTCTGGGGATCTCACCTGCTGGGGATCTCACCTCCTGGGGACCTCACCTGTCTGGGGACCTCACCTCCTGGGGACCTCACCTCCTGGGGACCTCACCTCCTGGGGACCTCACCTGTCTGGGGACTTCACCTGCCAAAGACCTTACCTATCTGGGGCTACACCTACTAGGTGCGTCAGTTGCTTGAATACCTCACCTGCCTGGGACCTCACCTACCAGAGACCTCAGCTGCTGGGGACCTTGGACGCCAGGAGCCTTGGATTTGAGGAGCCTCACCTGCCAGACACCTTGACTGCTGGGACCTCTCCTACTCAGCCCTGGGGACCTGGCTCCTTCGGGGTCCCGATCACCGGGGACGGTTCTGGGTTGGCTGTGATTCTTAGGCTGTTGTCAGCCGCCCGTTGGGGGCACAGACCACGTGGCCACCGTTCTCCAGGTGGGCCCGGCACGAGGAAAGCCGTTGCCCCCACTCCAGAATAGAGGTTCTCACCCCAGGGCAGTCTGCCCTCAGGGGACACGCGGCAGTGTTCGGAGAGACCTCCAGTTGTCACAGGAGGGATGGGCTGACGTCGCTGAGCGGGTGGTGGCCAGGGGAATGCTATGCACCCCATAACCCCCAGGGCGGTCCCCACAAGTGATCAGCCTGAACAAGAAAATCATTCTAGACCTTTCTGTGGCCCTCGAGGTCAGGGCCCCTGGGTGTGTGTTCAGAGGCGTGTGGGGTGTCTCTCCTCCAGCCAGCCCCCTGGGGTGGCCTGGGTGAAATGTAGGGGGCAGGGCAGACAGTGGGGACCATGCTGTCTGGGCTGGGACAAGGTGCCCTTCTGTGCCCAGCGCGCAGGGCAGGGTGGACTGGGGCTGTAAGCAGAGGTGTCTGAGGAGTGATAAAGGGGTCCCCACCCCCAAGAAGGAGGGCACGTGAAGCTGTGTCATGTCAGTTTGGGTGTGTGCAGGGCCAGGGGTCAGTGTGCATGGCTGTCACACACCCATCACTGGATGTGACTGTGGGGTTGTGACAGTGTGTGCACCCGCGGTGCGATGCCGTGTAGCCACGTGTCTGTGCGCGGTGGCTATGTGAGCCGAGACCAAGCGTGTGGCCCCGGGAGTGTCTGAGTGTGGGATAGTGACAGCCATCTCTGAGTGCCATCCTGCGTGTGAGAGTCCAGGCCGAGGTCCCTGTGTGGGTGGAGGTTCCGGGTCCTGTGTGTGCACGTGGCTGCGACCCCAGCTCCCTCGGGTGGCATGCACTGCTAGGAACGCCAGTCCCGGGGGCCTGTGGGGACTGCTGTTTACACTTTAATTCTCCGGCGGGCTGGGCCAGTGCCCTGTGGTCCGGATGCCGGCGTCGAGTGGGAGACAGGAGGCAGAGGTCTGGGGGGAGGGGCTGGGGACGGTGCACGCAGGCTCACGTGCAGATGCACGAGGGGTAGCTCCGGGGGCCACCGACGTGGGCTGGAAGGCCAGTGTCCCGGACAGCTTCCCTCCTGGGCCACTGAGGATGGGGAAACTGAGGCTCTGAGCAAGCACCACTTCCGCTCCCGCAGCGTCTGGGGACCCCAGCTTCCCCACCACGGCCGGGCTGAGTCAGCCCAAACTGTGGAGAAACCTCTGCCACCTCAAACCTCAGAGGGAGCAGACTGGGGGGGCAGGCGGGGACCCCAGCCAGCCCAGGCCTGAAACTGCCTTTCAAGGAGACCACCCACAGGCTGGTGCCTGCCGCCAAGCCGCTTGCAGGGCCCCGAGGAAGTCCTGCCTGTTAGCTGCCTCGAGTCCCCAGCTGCAGCTGGGCTCCGGGGAGCAGGGAGCTGGGGATGTTCCCGGGGCTGAGTGACCCTTCCCGATGGGAGGAGGACTGAGTTTGGGGGAGGACTCGGTGGTTAGAGGGTGGTCCTGAGCGGACTGTGCGGGTAGAGGGGAAGGGGCCCAGTCTAGGGATGAGGGAGGAGGGGAAGGACTATGCCCTAGGACGCCCATCTGGGGAAAGAAGAGCGAGCCCCGCCCTCGAGAGCCCCCAGTCTGGGGTGCCGAGGAAGGAAGGGGAGAGGGGACTCGCCTACAGAGAAGCTGTCTGGGGGAGGGGAAAGTTGTACTCTCAAGACGCCCCAGTTTTAGGGGCAGGAGGGGAGGGTCCCCACTCTTTGGCCTGCGGGTACCAGTCCTGGGCGTGCAGCGCCCCCTCCCCAGCTTCCTCCAACCGTGGGACCCACAGACCCTCCCCGCGTTCTGGGAACCAAACACCCCGGCTCGGCTCGTCAGGGGTCTGCCAAGCATCAAGGTGACACCGCGGGCAAATCTAAACACCACGCTGGGCTTTTTCCATCCTCTGCAGGGACTCGTCGTAAATCCCCCCTGGAGGCCCGGCCAGGGCGTTTATGGGCCCAGGACCCAGGTCCCTGGGGACTTGGTGCTGCCCCAGCAGGCGCCGGCTTCGGGCTGGCCGGCGTTGGCACTCGACCCAGACCTGTCCCCGCCAGGAGGTGGGAAGCAGCGGGTATTTTTAGTCGGTGAAAGGGGACAGCGGCTTCGCGTTCACCCTGGGGGCAGCAGACTGGCCGTTCGACAGCGGGGGCTTGGGTCCACCTGGCCCTCAGTCTCTTCGTCGCTGTGGCTTCGCCATCCTCCACCAACCCCAACGCGCCCCGAAGCAGGTGCACCCAAGTTCTTACACGTGGTGGGGATGCCCCAGGGAGGTGCAAAGGGGCCAGCAGGCAGGTAGGAGGGCCCCTGCGCACAAGCCCACGCCCCCCCGTGTTCCTTTCTGTACCCCGTAAACAGCCTCTGCACAGGGGAGCTTCCCGCTCCCTGACAGCAGCCTGCTCAACCACCATCAGCGCAAACTACGAGCCGGGCGCGATTTCCCACACTTTATATCTATACAGTTATCGCGAGAGTCCTGTGTTCTCGACGGGATCTTCAGCGCATGGGCAGTCTGTGACGGGGCAGGCCCGGCAGGACGGTGCGCGCCGTCGGGGCGGGGGGTGTGGCCGCCGTCTGGCCGGGCCCGGTGAGGTAGGGTCACACGCAGGCGCACTCGCGCGCCGACAGCTCGCGCACCGTGTGGTAGCGACTGTGCACGTCCAGGAAGGACACCTCGTCCTCGTAGGCCGTCGGGCGGCAGCAGGGCTGCGCGCGCACCCGCTCCCGCCGCACGCGCCGCCGTTGGCGCAGGCGCCGCAGCCCCAGGTCGTAGACGCGCGCGGCCGCCTCGCACGCGCCTGCGCAGTAGCGGAACAGCACGGTCTCGTCTGAGGCGTAGCCCAGGCCCAGCTCGCTCACGCGCACCTCGAGCTCGCGCAGCCCGCACGGCCGCGTCCCCGACCGCGCACGCGCGCGCCGCCGCCGGGGCCCGGCTCGACGGCGCGGACCAGGGGAGCGCCCGGCCCAGGGCGTCAGCTCCCGCAGCTCCACCGCGTCCGGGGCGCCTTGCAGTAGTGCACGGTCTGCGAAGGGAGGGAGAGAGGGAGCGGGGTCAGTGGGGGAGTGTGCGTGGGGAGGGAGCCCCTGCCCTGCGGCTGCTCCTCACTCCCAGATCCCCGGTACCTGCCCGTTTGCTGGGCGGCACTGCGCCTGCTGCGGGCGAAGGATACATACTCAGACCCATTCCAGGCCCCCAGGGCTACCAGCAGCCCTCTCTGCACCTTGCACCTCTGCCCCAAAAGAGGACACACCCCACCCAGGTGTCCTGGGACACTTTCCAGCCCACCCCGCCTTGAGCTGCCCTGGCCGGGGTCTCTAACTCACTTCCCCTGGGTTTCCTCAACCCCTCCCCATGACTGCCCTCCCCACAGTTCACTTCCCCAACCTCGCCTGGATCCAGCCCTATGCCGGGCCGCTGCAGGGCAGGGGCACCCTCTCTGGGCTGTGCGGAGGGGCTGCTTCCTACCCCCGTCTTTCCCCTTGTAATTAGGCTGTCATTGTCTAACTTGCTGGGTCCTCCACTCAAAGCCCCCAGGTCTTCTCCGAGCCCCTGGGCTGATCACACCCCGCTCCCTGCCACCCACAGTGCAGTGCGTTTATTCCTCCACCCAGCAAACCAAAGTGGGGTGTTCGGGTTTCTCAGAACTCAGGGAGGAGCAGCAGGCATTGAGGCCTGCATGGGTCCGTCATCCCAGGGGGTGGCAGCAGCTACCGTCAGGGCCCCCCTCATGTTCCGAGTGAGGAAACTGAGCACCCAAGAGGGCAGACACTTGGCCAAGGTCACACCTCTGGCAGGTGGCCGAGGGCAGGTAGGGGAGGCCCAGAGGATGGTGTTCCGGCCTTCACGGTCACCCACGTTTGGCCCAAGACCAGCCCTCTTCTCCCACGGTTGCTAGGAGGTGCCCTGGGTCACAGATTCTCAGCAGTCCGCAGCCTAAATTTATTATCCAAGCGGCTGGCCCTGCCCCAGACCCCGCAGCCCCAGGAGACAAGCAGAGGCCAAACAGCAAACAGCGAGGCCAGGGAACTGCAGGCACCGGGGCTGGCAGCCCCAGAGCCCCCAGCGGCGGGTGGGAGGGGAGCTCGGGAGTCCAGTCTCACCTGCGCAGGCTGCAGGACCGCCTGGCTGGCCCTGGCTGGCCCAGGAATGCGCTTCCTGGGAGGCCTGGAGGGTGGGTGTCTGTTCCCACAGGGGTCTCAAATCAGTCAAACCCTGGCCCCGAGCCCGCTCTGCCACTTTGAGCAGTGCAGCTTCCGGCAGGTGATGGCCCTGCCTTGGCTGGGGCGGAGGGACTGCGTGACCATGTTCTGCAAGCCCAGGGCGGTGCTGTGGGGTTGGGTGCGGGCCCAGCCCACTTCGGGTCCCTCAAATCCCATCATTACTGTTCCCACCCCAGAGGTGCGTGGGCAACTATTCACGGGGGTGCCAGGAAAAACAGGTGTGCGGTTGGTGTGTCTGTGCCCGCGGCCCTACAGCAGAGCTGGCACCTGCTGGGGTCTGGTGCTGAGAAGCCCCCACCACCCCGCAGGCCTGAAACTCCACCACAGGCACATTCGGTCCAGGGCCTGCAGCGTCCGCACTTGGGGATCAGCGTCACCGCCTCCCCCAGCAGGGCTGGGCTCAGGGACAGGATGCGAGGCAGGCAGGCCCGCCCGTGGCTGAGACCTCTCCGGGTGCCTGGAATTCCTCCACTAGAGCATTGCCGCAGGTCCTGGAGCGCTGGCTTTTGGGGCCCCTCCTGGGACCCAGTATCCTAGGAAGGGTTTTTCTGCTTGGGGGGCGGGGCGGAAGTGGAGCTCACGCTGGCGGCCACCCTTGTCCATTGTAAGGACAAGAAAAGAGGATTGTGTGGGCTGGCAGGGCGGGCTCCGACGTGCACACAGGCGTGCTTGTGGCCCACGCCCGCAGGCGCCCTGACACGCCCAGCTTGCATCTGAGCCCCTGCCGCCCGCGTGGACAAGTGCACCGCGCACGCGAGGTCGGGGCCCACGCATCCTCCGAACCTGCAGGGGGCAGGCGCCAGGGGCGGTGGAGAGCAGGGCCAGGGCCACGCCCCTCGGTGGGCGTTCCCCTCTCCCTAGGCTGGCCGTCTCTCTCCCTGGTCCTCTCTCAGTCTCTGGGCCTCTTCCCATTTCGAGGTCTCTCTCTGTCTCTCCCTTGGTCCTCGTCCACCCAGGCAGGTCAGCAGGGCCCCGGGGCTGGCCTCCCTTGTCCTCCACCCCCGTGGCGCTGCGGGGGCCTCCGGGCCCAATGCCTAGGTCTAATCTCCATCTGCCCCCACGGCCCCGCAGGACCGAGCCTAATTCCTTGTGACAGCTGAGCTACAAGACCCTGGTTCCCAGCGGCCACCCCACCCGCCAGGCCGCTGGGGGGATTTGCACGCTCCCTCTGGAAACCTCTCCGTGACCCCCCTCCCCACAGCTCTGCCTGGGCGCCCACTGTGGGTACCCCGTGTCCGGGTCTCGGATCCCACAGGCGGGGGCTTACACTGGGCCAGGCGGGCGATCCGGGCGTCCAGGGTCCGCGGCGGGCGGCGCAGCGGGGCCAGCGCGGGTCCGAGGCGGTGTCTGAGCAGCAGGCCCTCGCGACACATCCAGATGGAAAGCACGGAGCTGCAGAGCACCGAGGCCAGGGCCGCCGCCTTCCAGCGCTGCATCGTCGGCCTGCAGGCACGCGAGGGTCAGCCGGCGTCCCTCGGGCAGCCGGCGGGATGCGGGGCCAGGCCCTGCGGGCGCAGTGGGGCCCCAGCTTTGAACAGCCCTGCCTAATGATCAATAATAACAGCAAATGATTCATTAAGGAACCACTGAACGGGGCTGTGCGAAGGCCCAGAAGGAGGGTGATGGGAACGCCCCCACCTGGGGGTCCCACGGTCCAGACTAGGAGAGGGCAGCCAGTGCAAAGGCCCTGCAGCCCAGTGACCCGGGGCACAGGGAAAGAAGGGGAGGGATTCTCGCTAGGTGGCGCTGTGGGACAAGACTGAGGAAGAGGGTCGCTTAGGATGGGGTTGAGACTCTGTCCTGCCTGCTGGGGTCCTTGAGCAGACTGCCCCTGCCCCTCTCTGAGCCCCCACGGGGACAAACTGGCACCCAAAAGTGGGAAATCATGAACCAGCGCTCTGCCAGACATTGAGTCCATGTCCAATCCTCAGAGTGGTCGTTTCACCCACAACTCTTTTTCCCCCACTCCCATTCTCTGATCACTCTCAGCTGCCACAATGCCTCCTCCAGGAAGTCTTCCCAGATTGCCTCCCACCCCACCCCACCCCCAGGCCGGCCGAGGGGCACCCTCTGGGACCCCGAACTTCCCCCATCACGGCACTGGTTGCTGGATGCTGTGACTGCCTGCTCGCGTGTGCTGCCGCATGCAGTAGGCGCTTAATAACTCACGCCTATTCCCCCAGCCCCCACTTTGCCGCAGGGTGGCCCCTAGCCCGCGTTTACATTCCCACCCCCCCGCCCGAAACCGCTTGGTGTTGGGCCGCGCGGAGCCTGGCTGCGGGCCCGGTGTAAACATTTACACGGAGCACTGAAAGCCCCGCTGGACGCCGGTCAGCGCAGGGGCCAGCTCCGCGCCCGGGCTCGGCCTGCAGGGTCGCTCGCGGGGCGCCCCCATGCGCGCACCTCAGGCTGTGCAGCTGCGGGGAGCGTGGCTTTGCGTGGCATTTGAGTTCATTTGCATACGACTTGCATTTATTTGCATGTGATTTGCAGCAGTCTACACTGCGCGGGTGCTGAGCAAGCTGACTCGGACCACCTCCTCCCTGCACCCTCCACCCAGTGGATGCGCAGGTGGAAGAGCTACACCAGCAGACAGGAAGTAGCTGGGACGTGTACTAAGCCCAGCTGTGTACCAGGCCCGGCGCTGAGTCCTCCAGGAAGGCCTCCGTATCTCCGTATAGAGACCGGAAGTGGAGCCATAAACGGAGACCACCCGCAGGACAGGGACCTAACGGCCGGGCAGTGCTCACACACAAGACTTCTGCAAGACTCTTCTCACGAATGAATGAATGAGTGAGTGAGTGAATGAATGAAGAAGCCGCACGTCAGATACGTCAGACTGCGAACTGGAGGGCCTGTAATCACGCCTGCTGCTCTGACGTGGCACCGGCCCTGTTCAGGAAACCGTCCGTTCATTCGTCATTTATTTGCGAGAATGTTGCTATGAGGGGTTGTGCTCGCAGAGACAGTGAGAGAAAGTGAGAAACCACTCCCCAGAGGGGATGGCCACACGCAGTTCCTTCTCCATTCTGCTCTGGAGATGGGGGCCCGCACACGCACACACAGATGCCTTAAGTGAGTTTCCAGCTGCCGGGGCCAGGACTCCAACTGCAACTGGCCATGTGGGAGTTCAGCACCTAACCACTGTGCCACCTGCTGGCCCCATCTTATTATTTTTAATTTAACCCAAGAGAGAGAGAGAAAATGAGAAAGCAAGCCGCCACGTCCAGGACTCAAACTGCCGTCGGCCATGTGGGAGTCCAGCGCCTTCACCACCACGCCACCTGCCGCCGCCCCCCTTCATTTATTAAGTACTGACTGTATACTGGACCCAGCCCGACTCCACCCACCACCCCTTCCCCTCCCAGGGAGTCCATCCACTCACCCAGTGTTTACTGAGCGTCTGTGATGCGCCCTGAGAACGCTCTAAGAAACGAAAACCAAGACAGACCCAGCTCTGGTGCTAGGAAGGGCCACCGTGCAAAGAAACGAGCAGGAATAAAGGCCAGCCAGCGCCCCTGTACGTAGGGCGGCTGGACCCCACACGGCTGACTGCATGGTTCAAGTCCCAGACATGGCGACTTGAAAAACACCCGTGGTGCACGTGCATGCATGTCCAAATGCTAAAAATAGCGGGAACCAGCAGTTAGCGTAATGGCTATGTCGCTGGACTCCCACGTAGTCGACCGCGGTTCGCGTCTCGGACCCGGTGGCTTACAACTCACGCCGGGCGCGTGTGCATGCGTGCCCAAGATCCCGAGAGGAGAATGGAGGAGAAGGGATTGCGGCGTGACCATGCCCCCTGGGGGGTGATTTCTCGCTTTCTGTCTCTATGTCTCTCTCTGTCTGTCTGGCGAGCGCACGCGCCCTATAGCGAAAAAAAAAAACCTCTCCCAAAAAAAAGAAAAAAAAAAAAAAAAAAGGGAGGGCTGGAGAAGGGGTTGTGCTGTGACCATCCCCCATGAAAGGTGTGTCTCGTCCCACCCACCCCCCACCCCCCATCTGGCAGAGCACAAACCCTCGGCAAATGAACAACAAGGAATAAAATGATTTCGGGCAAGTGCGATGGAGGCGAACACGGCAAAGGAGCATGAGACACATTCGAGGGAGTTCAAGTCACTGGGGTGGTCAGGGAGGGCCTCCCGGAGGTGGTGACAAATGCACTAAGATCCAAGCATGGGGGACTGGGTGTCGGAAAGTAGCAGGGCAGGGGTCCCAGGCAGGGACGCACGGCCAGCGCAAAGGCCCTGGGGTAGGCATGTTGCAGGGGCAGAAAGGAGGCCCCTCGCTGCAGCAGAGTGGGTGAGGGGAGAGAGGAGGAGGGAGGGCAGAGTGGGGACGGGGCGGGTTGTGTCCAGACCGTGTACATCTGCACGTGTTCAGTCACGTCAGCCTCATGACAGACCTAGGAACCAGGAATCCCCTCATCCCCATTTTAAAAAGAAAATCTGCTCTAGGGTGAGGGTGCGTGCTACAGAGACAGGGGCAGTGAGAAAGGATGCCCAGGGTGACAGTGACGCCGCCGTCCCTTCTCCATCCTCGGCTTTGGATTTGGGGCGCACACGTACATGCACTGGTGCGTTTCTGAGCCACTGGGTCCAGGACTCGAACCGTGCGGTTGGCCACTTGGGATCCAGCTCCCTTCGCCACCATGCCACCTGCTGGCTCCCTTTCCCCGTTTTACAAATGGGCACTGAGGTCCGGAGTGGCGAGGTGACACACGCAAGGCTATAGAGAGGATCTGAATGCCGGTGGCGTGACCACCAGGGAGGGGACACCCTCTGGGCCCGCGGCCGCGCATCTTCACAGTCCTCAGCGCGCCCTGGCTTCTCCCTTATGCGGGAACAAGCGCTGGGCTCCGGGGGCCTGTGCTGTTTAGGGGGTTAACGGGGCACGGAGGGGGGATGCGGAGCCAGCCCCATGGCCTTGGGGCTGCAGACACCCCGGCTCTGGTGGGGGCAGCAGCAGGGGGGCAGCAGGGCTGGAGGCTGATAAGCCAGGTTAACAATGGGCCCTTCTGTGCGGGGGTCACCCAACTGGTTTGTGTCTGGCAGGGACCTGGCAGGGAGGGGGGGATGCGGGCGTGGCAGAGGACGGGGCGTATGTGTGTGTGCTCGTGTCTGCAGGCTCACACGCATGCATTCAGTCTTGCACACCCGGGGGGTCTCACACACACAGGGATCGCTCTCAGTCCTGTACACCCAGGGTCTCATTTACACACGCAGGGATCGCTCTCAGTCCTGTACACCCAGGGTGTCACTTACACACACAGGGATCGCTCTCAGTCCTGTACACCCAGGGTCTCACACACGCAGGGATCACTCTCAGTCCTGCACACCCAGGGTCTCACTTACACACACAGGGATCGCTCTCAGTCCTGCACACCCAGAGTCTCACACACACAGGGATCGCTCTCAGTCCTGTACACCCAGGGTCTCACACACGCAGGGATCACTCTCAGTCCTGCACACCCAGGGTCTCACTTACACACACAGGGATCGCTCTCAGTCCTGCACACCCAGAGTCTCACACACACAGGGATCACTCTCGTGTGCACACCCACACCGCTGCACATGCACCCCACTACCACCCCTTTGCCCACCTGGGTATATTCGCACAAACAGACCCACTTGCACACCATGCACTCACCTGCTCTGGCAGCCTCAGACCCACACACGCGGGTCTTCTCACACTCACACTCCTGCTGTCACTCCATCTTCATAGCCAAGCACAGTTACACTCGCACATGCGGGTGTGTTCACACTCCCACGCACGCACTTGCATTTGTGCACACACTGGAACACATTACGTGTGCACACTCAGCTACTTCCACACGGATGCCCAAACATTAGCACACATACATGGACACGACCACGTTCACACGTTAGTGTGTTCTCGCGCTACAAGACGGCCACTCTCGCTAGGGAGGTTTTGTGCTCACACTCAGACATCACACTTGGGATCTGCAGACTCGGACACTAGTGCATGTCCACAGTAGAACACGTGCACAGGCTCACATGAGGGTGGGTGCACACGCCCTCTCACACACGCACATCACGTGCTCACACGCAACAGGCTGGTTCCCTCTCGCACTCCGCCCATGCTCAAGCATTTGCACGCCCTCGCACACAGACGCACTCTCTCTCTCAGCTGACGCAGAGAGCAGGCACAGGAGCCCGGCCGGGACTCGGCCCTGCGCGCCGCGGGGGGACCCGGAGCTGTGGCAGCGTGCCCACCATCTGTGCTGGGGCCCCGGGGCTGCCCCACATCCCGGCCCCTCACACACACACAGGGGCAGAGGTGACCACGCTGCCAGGGCTGCCGGGCCGCAGCTGCAAAGACCCCGGGTCCTGGGGTGGGCACAGAACCGGGGCCAAGGGAGACAGGAACGCGGGCGGGGAGCGGGGGCTCCGGAGGGAGGCGCCCTGCCCACCCCCCACCCGGCCGGCCTGGTCCTCACAGCATCTCGGGCCACCTGCACTGCCGAGACAGGGCCTGGCTGGGTCCCTTCCCTGGCCACGGCCTGGAGACTTCTCGCTGCTGGGGCCACGCGGCTCGAACTGCAGCGAGGGTTTTAGGCGAGCTCTCTCCGCCTCGCCGAGGGCTCCGCATCCCCAGCGCTGGGGCCCAGAGAGGGAGAGGCGGAGCCCGAAGTCACACAGCCGGGCAGAGCCCTGCCGTCCTCCAGGAGCAGACGGCGGGGTGTGTGTGTGTGTCGGGGGTGTGAGTGGCTGTTTCTGCCAGCTTTCTGGAGGTGCAGGAAATACTGTCTCCCCGGATGCCGCCAGACACACGTCCGTCCTGGGGTCTGTAGTCCCGGCCCCTAGAACTCCTGGGCTCCAGAAGGCACCTGCTTCATGGCTGCCCCCCACCCACCGTGAGAGAGGAAGAGGGGAGGGGACTCTGGGACGCCAGCCATCTCTCCTAGTCCAGGGCAGACCTGGAATCGGGGTCTGTCCTTTCCGGCAAACTTCTATTCATCCGTTAGAACCCCAGCTGCCACGACCCCTCGGCTCAGCTCCACACCTTGGCCACCCTCCACTGAGTGCCCCTCTCTGCTGCCCACCTCTGCCAGCGTCACGTCTGCCCATGCATCTTCACTGGCCTGGAAGTTTCCAGAAGGGTAGATGGGTCGTTCTGTTCACGGAGACACGAGTTTGCTGCCTCAGCGAGTTTGCTCACGGGGGGCCTCCCTCCACACACACCCTTCTCCACCTACTCCTTTCCCGTGACTCAGTTTCCCCACCTGCAGCGAGGGCCTGACTGGGGCTGCCCAGCCCTACGGGAAGGCCAGGGAGGACCCAGCAGAGCTTGCCGGCGGTTCTCGGGATGGCTACTGCTGCAGAGTGAGAGCCAGGCGGGCAACGCACACGGGGGCGGCCGCACGTGCGTCTGCGAGCACGCACACGCATCTGCGAGCACGCACACGCGTCTGCGAGCACGAACACGCGTCTGCGAGCACGCACACACGTCTGTGAGCACGCACACGTGTGCGTCTGCGAGCACGCACACGCATCTGCGAGCACGAACACGCGTCTGCGAGCACGCACACACGTCTGTGAGCATGCACACGCATCTGCGAGCACACACGCATCTGTGAGCACGCACACACGTCTACGAGCATGCACGCACGTCTACGAGCACACACACGCGTCTGTGAGCACGCACATGTGTCTGTGAGCACGCACACACATCTACGAGCACGCACGCACAGCACCGGTTCCGGACGGCGGAGACGATCCCGGCTCTGCGCCCTCCCCCTGGCTGGGCGGCCTGGGCAAGCCCCTTCCCCGCTGTGAGCCTCAGTTTCCCCGTCTGCACGGTGACCTGCACTGGACACCCTCTTATCTGGAAGGCCCTTTGCATTTCATTTCTGGTCACGCCGCCAGCCCTGCTCCCCCCTCCACCCCACTGGGCTTTGGGGCAGGCATGGACGTGGGGTGTGTTTCAAGCCCCACGGCCGGGCACGTGGGATCCAGCTTCCTTACACACCAGGCTACAGGCCGGCCTAGAGGTGACCTGAGGGCGGCCCGTAGCTCACTGGACGGCAGAAAGGCACGCACAGGCCAGCGGCACTTCCGGTCCCTGCCCACCGCCCGGTGCGCGCATGCCCAGGGGCCTGGAGGCCGGGACGCGGCGTGCCAAGCCCTGGGCACATGCTTCTCACTCCCATGCACGCACAAAGTGTAGTGCATTTTATTATTTTATTAGTAGAGGTTTTTGCCTTGGGGCACGTGCACTCACCAGAGACAGAGAGAGCGAGACAGAGACAGAAAGAGGAAAGGTGAGACATCACCCCCCAGGGAGGATGACCACACCGTGTGAGTTTCAAGGCACTGGGTCCAGGACTTGAACCGCAGTCAACCATGTGGGAGTCCAGCGACGTCACTGCTATGCCATCTGCTGGCCCTACGTTTTCTCTTTCTAAAGTTTATTTCTTTCGTCCATGGATGAGAGAGAGAGAGGCCCCACACAGGGTCCCCACGCCGCAACCCACCCCGGCCTCCGCCAGCCCCAGGTCACGGGCATGCGCCCTGGCATACCAGGGGGGGTCTCGGGCTTGAGCCGAAACCTGAACCTCCCCTTGGGTGCCTCGCCCAGCACCACGGCGCCACCATCGAGGCCCTGGAGTCCGCTGGACTACGGGCCTGGGCTCACCCACAAGCTTGTGTGTCCGTGCCTCAGTTTCCCCGTGGGTGCCGGCCCTCCCAGGCAGCTGTGTTCACCTTTCCCCAGACACCCCTGCGGGCTTCTTGAGGTTCTGTGATGGGGAAACTGAGGCCCCAGGTGGGGCCGGACGCGGCCACGGGTCCGGGCCCCTCTCGAGGCCAGATTCAATGGTTTTGGAAAACAACAAACAAAATCCCACAGCCCACAAAAATGCACCCACTCCCCCGGAGGGCCCCAGGGCCCGGCCCCACCCTGTGGGGGGACGGGGAGGCCGGAGCCGTCGCGAGCCGGCGACACACATCTGGGGGCAAACCAGGAACATCTGGAGAGCACAGCTGGTTCCGATGCGGCATCGGCGGGGGCCGGGGGCCGGCCTGGGGGAGGCTTCACGTGGGGGGCGGACACAGACACCCCCGGCCGACCCTGCCAGGCCTGGCCAGGGGAGGAGGCCTCGCCGCCCGTCTTCTGCCCCAACGCAGACACCGAGGGTGGAGCTGTTAGAACCATCGCTGGCTCCCCGCTGCTGCAAGCCTGCCTGAGCGCATCTCGAGGAACTCAGGGTGCGCGTCCTTCCGAGCAAAGCTGGGGGTGGAGAGACCCGGAAAGCGGCTTCTCGGAAGGCCGGTGCTGGCTGCTCAGTGATCGCAGCGGCAGTGAGCAGTAATAATAACAGTAATAATAACAGCTCGCGCTAACAGCCACAACTGGTCCTGCTCTAAGGCCGTGCACGCAGTAGCCCACAGCCAGGTGTGGGCTGCGTTATTCTCACTCCCTAGACGGGAAAACCGAGTGCAGAGAAGTGAAGTGTCTTTCTCAGGGTCAAAGAGCATCAGCGTCTGAGCTGGGACGTGACTCTAGGTGGTCGGGCAAACTCCTATGCATCCCTCAAAGCCCCAGCGCCATCACCCTCTCCTCTCCCTCCTTACATGCTCTGTGGCCTCCCCAGTAAGAACCGCGTTAGGCCCTGACGAGGCTGCCATTTTACTTGAGCGTCAGGCTCCGTGCTAAGTGCTCCCCATCCGTTTAGCCCCACCCCGATCCCTGAAAAAGATGTGGCTGTGATTCATAGCCTCGTTTTCCACCTGGAGAAACCGAGGTTCAGAGAGGCTAAGTGACTTGCTTAAGGTCACACAGCAAATAAGCAGCTAAGCTGAGGGGCAGGCCTGGGTCTGACTCCAGATCGGCTTTCTCAGGGACACCCGGGGGCGCCCCCTGGCTTTTGGGGACAAGAGGAGTTCTGAGAAGAGAAACGGGAGGGGCGGTAGGCCCTGGTGTTGGAGAAACCTGGCCTTGAGACTCAGAGAGGGAAGAGATTTTCTCCAAGAACACAGCAGAACAGAAGTAGCACGTGAAAGGCCCAGAAGGCAGCGCCCAGACAGTCAGGCCACGTTCTGCCCCCGGCACATGAACCTCCCAACCTGTGGAGCCGGGGCCAGCCTCTGAAGTGGGGGTTAAAGGCCTTGTACTCCCACATGGCCGACGCGGTTCGAGTCCCAGACCCGGCAGCTTGAAAACCATGCTGGGCACTAGTGCATTTGTGCCCAAAATCCCAGGAGGAGAATGGAGGAGAAAAGATTGCAGCGTGGCCTTCCCCCTAGGGGGTGATTTCTCGCTTTCCTTTGCTCTGTCTCTCTCTCTCTTTGTCTCTGGTGAGCACACACACCCTATGGCAAAACAAAACAAAACAAAACAAATTACAGAGCTCCTACTGTGTGCCAGCACCTGGGCTGGGGCCAAGGCCAACCTGGAACCTTCCTGGACACGCTCACCATCTTACAGGGGAGACAGATCACAAATATGGGATAACTACGGCCATGCAGCCACAGAGCCAGATAAAGCACTAGCAACTGTAGGTTACGTAGTCATGGAGGGCTTCCTGGAGGAGGAAGCACTTGCGCTGAGACCTGGAGAATAGAGAACCTACCAAGTGAAGATGCAGGAAGAACGTCCTAGGTGGAAGTAACTGTTGGTGTGAAGGCTCAGAGGTGGGACCATGCCTGCTCATTTGAGGTGACGGGTGTGGTTGGAGACAACAGGGGACAATGTGGGGAGTCAGGTGGGAGGTCTCAGGGGTCTTGGGGCCCACGGGGTCAGCCCCCTCATGTCCCATCACACCTGGAGCCCTCTTAGCAGGCGTGACTGGGAGGGAAGGGTAAGGAATCGCGTGTGTGCGTGTGTGCGCATGTGTGTGCCTGTGTGTGGCAGGGCCACCCGCTTTTCAGACCCGCCCTGTCTAGCCCAGCTGGCCCATAAAATTCTCACCTTGCCATGCCAGGCACTCCGGCTGGCCATGCTGGCCCAGGGCTGGCCTTGCAGCCGTCTGGGCTGACGGGAGGGGCTCCCCGGGCGGGGTAACAGGATCCACCTAACGAGGCCGGGCACAGCTGAGCGGCTTGGCGCGGGGCCCGGCAGGTGGCTTGAGAGACGTGAGTCCTTGGAGAGAGGCCAGGGTGATGCCGCGGGCGGTGGCCATCGGACAGAAAGGGAAACCGAGGCACAGGCCCCAGGGGAGGCCGGCCCTAATGCTGGGGAAGACCGGGAGTCAGTCCCAGCTTCCCGGGAAGCAGAGCTCCCATCTCTCCAAGTTCGAATCCTGCCTCGGGTCCCTGAGCCCCTGACACGCCGCTCTATTTAAGCACACATGGCACCTTTCTGGGCCTCGGTTTCCCCCCGCAGGAAATGCGGGCCACCCACGGCAAGCCAGGCTCGCCTCTCTAACTTCTTTTTTCTTTTCCTTTCTTAATTTTTGCTATAGAGAGACAGAAAGAGACACAGAGACAGAGAGGGAAAGTGAGAAATCACCCCCACCCCGGGGTGGCCACGCCCCCTCCGTCACTGTCCTCCTAGGATTTTGCGCACGCCCGCACACGCACCTGGTGTGATTTTCAAGCTGCCAGATCCGAGCCTTGAACCACGGTCGTCCCTCACCTTAACCACCATGCCACCGGCGGGCCCCTCCCGGCATGATTTCCAAGCAGCCGGGTCTGGGGCTCCACCGCACAGCCGGCCTTAACCACCAGGCCGTGCTGCCCCATCTAACTGTTTCAGGGCCCCCCAGCCTGACGCCGTTCGTTTGATGGAAGCAGACGTTGGTTCAGACAGTCCGTGGACTGTCCCTGTGCCTGGCTGCAAACTCTGTGGTCCCCTTCTGCTCCAGCGTCATCCTCTCTGAGACCCCCCAAAGTCCCAGGCACAGAGGCCCCGTCCTCGTGCACACCTGGGCCACCTTCGCTGCTGTTCCCACCCCTGTGAGTCCCCCCGATCTGGGCGCCTGCTGGCCGCCCCTGCAGGCACCAGACCCGTCTGTGCCCGCTTCGTCCGAGCTCGGAGCGGAGCAGAGCAGCTTCACTGCTCAGAGAACACGGGGCGCCTTTGCCAGGCTGCTTCTCTTCTGCAAAGTGGGGTACCCTCAGTAGGTGGGCAGAATGGGAAGACCCCCCTCTCCCCCCGATCTCCCCGGTGGGCCTCGAGGCCCAAACCCCCTTACCGCACGACAGGGGACAAGGAAGACATATTCCACAGTCACTTAACAAAGCCAGCCCAGCCCAGTGACGCTGCGTGCGTTAAGGACCGGACCCGCCCCTCCCTCCAGGAATCTGCCTTCCAGAACCGTCTCTTCCTCCCATATTCACCAGGGCACCTTGAATATTCCCAAACTACCCAGACTCTTTCCTGCCTCCAAACCTTTGCATATGTAGTTTCTGTCACCTGGGCTGACTTTTTTCCTACTTCAGCAAACTCCTACTCACCCTTCATTGCCCCAGTTCCAATGCCCCTCCTCCAGGAAGTCTTCCTTAATCCTCGCTCCCCAGGCTGGGCTCTACCAGTCCTATGTCCTTGGGTCTAAGTCTGTCTCCTTGGAAGGACGGAGCCCAACAGCTCCGCCACCAGTCCGCCGCCTGCTGTCAGCAAACATTGGTCGAAACAATCTCCTGTGTCCCCTGTGCCTGGCTGCAAACTTGGTGGCTCCCTCCTGCCCCAGACTCGTGAAAGTTCTACCCTCAGCTTGCATCCTGGAAACCCAAGGCCTGACACCTGAGGACTAAAGCCCACAGAGGAATTTCAAACACTGTCCCCAGTTGAGGAGGGGGTTTCCGTTTTCTCCTCGGCATCCCCAAAACCAGCTCTTTGCAGCTTGCTGCAGGTGGAGTGGCTCCAGAACCCCGAACCTCGAGAGTTTGAGGATGAAAAGCAATGAGGAGAGCTATCCAGAGCTCCCCCCACCAGCAAGAAAAGGGGGGTGGGTGGGGAGAAGCTGGCGGGCCAGGAGTCCAGCCTGCAGTGACATCCAGTCACGCCCCATCCGCCCCATCGGGGCTTCCTCAGCCTGGGGCGCTGGGCACAGACAAAGAGTGTCATGGAACTCGGAGACGGATGTGGGGCAGGCAGAGGACAGAGCGGACGAGCGTCAGGGGTCTGGCCTCCTGCACGGCCCTCCCCTGCCCGGGCCCTGTCGCTGTGTTGGGCTGGTGGCCCTGCAGGTGACCACAGGCCCCTGAGCCTGTGACAGCAGGGACCTGGGAAGGGCATTTCTCACTCCAGTCCCACCTGGAATCTGCCCACTCCTGCCGCCCCCTGGGCCTAATCCCTCCTACCCCAGAAGCCACCACCCGGGAGCCGCCTTGTACGAAGGGCAGGGCGAGCAGGGCGGCCTCCCAAATCCAGGCTTGCCCTTAAGGGACCCCCTCCCCCGACAGGGCTTCACGCCCTCTTGCGGCTGCACGGGCGGCTCCGGAGCCGAGAGGGCCCGGCCCTCACCGGAGGACACGGTGTCCCCGGCGCGGCGGCGCGCAGGGAGCGCGGCTGGAACGCGCGTCTGACAGATGTTTACGTCTGCGCGCAGCTGGGCGCGACGGCAGCCCCCCGCCCGGGTCTGCGGGCCCCGATGCCCCCCGCGGCTCCTCGCAGACCGCAAGGCAGAAAGGGTGTCGGGGTCGCGCCCTCCCGGGGCCGCGGAGGGGATTCCGGCGGCCCCGGCTGGCACCCCTCCTCGGCCGCGCGCATCCTCCGGGGAGGCCAGGCGCACCCGCCCCGTCGGACAGGGACGCCCCCCGCCGGATCCCGGCTGGAGGGGCGCCGGGGGTCGCCTCCCCGCGCCGGTGCAGCCACGCGCGGACCTGTCGCCCTGGACCCCACCCTCACACGCGCCGCCCCCCCACGCAAGGGTTCACCTGGGGTCCCCGTCTCCGGGCGGGTGCTCCCCGCGCCCCGGCCTGTCCCCCGGCTTACCTGCTCGGGGCACCCGCCTGCCCGTCAGTGGCGGCAGCGCCTGCCGCCCGCGCCGGCCCCAGCCCCTGCCCCAGCCGCCGCGACCGCCATCCGGGCCGCCTGGGCTCGCGGCGCCAGGGGGGGCCCGGGCCGGAGGGGGCGGCCGCGGGGGGGGCGCGGCGCGGGCCGGCCCATGGGGCCCCCCCGGGCTCGCTCAGCCGCGGGCAGCGGCCATCCCGGCCCGGCCCGGCGGGGGCTGGGGCTGGGGCTGGGGGTGCCCTGGACGGCCGGCGGCTCGGGGCGCGCGGGGCGCGGGGGCGCACGGACGGCGCGGGCGGCCTCGGCGCGCGGCGCGGGGCTCCGGGACGGCGGCGCGAGGGGCCCGGGCGCTCGGAGCGGCTCCACGGCGCGCTCTCCCGCCGCCTCCGCCGCTCCCGCCGCGGACGGCTCGGCCGGCGCGGGGCCGGGGGCGGGGCCGGGGGCGGGGCCGCGGGCGGTGGCTCGGGTTTCCCGGGCCCGGGAGCCGCCCCCGCCCCTCCCCGCTCCCGCCCGAGGGGGCCCGCGGAGCGCAGGTGGCAGGAGTCTGGAGGCCGCAGCACCGCATAGACGGCATCTCCCCCGGCCACGGGGACCCCGACGGCGCCCATGCGGGAAAGCGGGGTCTCCGAGACGCCCCTCCCCAAAGGTCCCTCCTGGGATCTAAGGGGCGCAGGTCTCCCGAGCCGGTGCCCGCCGCCCTCAGCGCGCCCCACTGCAGAAAGGAGCTGGCTTCGCCGCCAGAACCCCCAGTTCCTGCCCCAGCTCCCCAAGGGAAGCCCCCGAGTAGCACCTCCCCAAGAGCGGCCGTTCTCCATCCCCACTCCAAGGATCCGACGGCGCCCCTTCCATAAATCCGGAGCCCCGAGACGCCCCCAGACCCCGGTCTGTCGAACCAGTACCCACACCTATCCAGACGGTGGCAGCTGCAGCCCACGACCCTCAGCACCCCAAGAATTGGGAGTTCCCCCCTAATTCTGCTCCGGGGCCTCTTTCCAGGAAGCCCTTCCTGGTCACTAGAGCCCAGGGACAGTAAGCCGGACCCTAAGGCTGGCAACATCGCCTGCTCCCAGCGCCCCCCAAGTGGCGGTTCCCTGCAATGTGACCTCGGAGCAATTCCGGGGACCCCTTGCCCACTCCTGGCTCCCGCCGGCGCCGGGTCCTAAGAAACCCGGTGCCCCCTCGCTCCGCACACCCGGCCGGGAGCCCAAACCCACCGGACCCCTGCCCGACGGCTGCGCGTCTCCATAGCGCCCCCTGGCGGTGGCAGGCCGGCTCGGAGGCGGGACTGGGCGCGGTGGGCGGGGCCAGCTCCGTCAGGACCCCGCCCCACGTCCGGCCTAGTTCCCGGGAACCCGCCGCCCTGCAGCCGGGCCTCGGCCTCCGCACCCCGACTCCTCCCGGAGCCGCCCGGCAGCCGCTGCATGCTTGAGGCCGTGCGCTCTGGGTTTAGATTGCCGTTGCCTAATTTCGTGCGGCCTCCTCACTCCGGACCCGGCCTCCTGCATCTTCCGATCTCCGCAGTCTGGCGGGTTTGTAACCGGATTGGGCCTCCCCAGGAGCCCCGACGTGCACGCTGGCCCCCCACGGGGCCCGAACAGCACGCCGGCGCGGGGGTGCGCGAGGTGCGGGGACGTGCAGGCGGGGCGCGTGCCGGAATGTGTCTGCGGGCGGCGCACCTGAGCGCGCGTGCCAGAGGGGGCGTGCCCCCGCTCCCCGGCCCAGGACGCGCAAGGACAGGGTCTGCCCTGTGTAAGCTCGGGCCGCCCTCCCGGCCTGTTTCCCACCTGTACCACGGGGCCTGTCGGAGGGGCCCAGAGAGTGTGGGTGGCCGTGCCTGGCGGGGGGCAGTGTCCAGCCGGCCACGATCGTTGGTTCCTTAAGGCACTGAGCGGGAGAGAGGGTGGCCGCTCTCACAAGGAACCCCAAACTTATCCCAGGCGGGGTCACAGGGTGGCCATCCGCGTCCTCACACACACCCCCGAGCCCTGATGAGCACAGAGGTGTGAACACCGCGTCACGGCCTCCCACGGCTTTGCACGCTGACGCACCAGCAGCCCCCTCACCTGCAGCTCACACGTGCACACATGAGGCCCACACGGCCCCTCACACACGCCACACACGCACACACACAATCCCAACTTGCCTCTCAGGCCCACACACACAAACGCGTGTTCCTTGGTGCTCATGGGCATGCGTGCACACACACGCACATACCCGCTCAGCGGGTCCTTACACACTCCCATTAGACCTGGCGTGAGACACACGCAGTCATACTGTCACTCCACGCGGACAGTGCGACCGGCTCCCCCCGTGACACGCACTGCACACCCGCACCTGGGACGCACGACACACATGCGTGCACACACACACTGGGCCGGTCTGGGAGGCACAGACCCCCTTGCACACACGCAGCCGGGTCAGAAGCCCACCCCCACCCCACACAGCCACCATTAAGCTGTCACCAGCTGCCCCTCGGCTGCCTGCGCTCACCCCACACCGGCTGGGGGCCGAGACGGCGGCCGTGCAGACACATGGGGCGCAGGACGCACATGTGCCCGCCATGTGGACGCTCGTAAAACGGTTGCCCTGGCAACAGCGACTTGAAAGACTTGGTTCTTCTGGGGTGGGCGGGGAAGGGGCTGGGGGCGGGGCCGAGGGGGCAGGAGGTGGGGACACCCTGCTCCGCGGGTCCCACGGGGTCACCCCAGGAACGCCCTCTCCATTCGCCTCACCCCTGCTCTCTGACTCTCCATGGCCGGACCTGGGGTGCACACCTGCCCCTCCAGGTGCCCATCTCACCAGGACCCCTGAGGCCAGGACCCTCCCACAGGACAGCCCTCAGGGTCCTGACCCCTTCAGAGCCCGGCTGAGCCCCGCAGCCTGGGAGGGGAGGGGACGGGGCTGGTCCTCTGCAGGAAACACAGACATTGACAACGCTCTATGTTGCAACTCCCTTGTTCCAGACGGGGCCATGGCAAGGTGGCTGCTGTTGATCTCACCTGCGCCCATAAGAGGCTGTGTGGTCTCCCCAGCGTGCAGATGTGGGGAACTGAGGCACAGAGCAGGGTGCCTGTGGGCCTGAGCCCACCCGCCGGCCCCAGGATCAAGGATGAGGGGCTGAAACCCGGGCCCTGCCGCTGCCTGGCTTCCCTGGTATTTGCCCTGGAATTAGCTTCGCGGGTTCGCAGCCCCTCGGGTGCCTCCCCAGGGACCTCGTGCAGCACCCACCCCAGCCTGTGCTGCGCCCACTGGGCAGTCGTGAAACCCAAGGATCAGAGAGGTCAGGCCGCTGGCCCAAGCTCACACAGTAAGGAAGAGGCTCAACCAGAAAGCTCCGCCCTCGCCCCCGGGGCTGGCCCCCTGCCCTGCCCAGAGGTCTCAGCGGCTCCCACAGGGAGTGAGTGTTCCCTCGGACGGTGGAGACCCGGGCAGAGGCTCTGGGAGGCCGGCGGCCGCTGGCCAAAACTTGGACTTGGCTGTTGAAGAAGTTTCCATCTTAGCGCCAGAAGTTGGTCTAAGTCCAGGGGGCCTGGGGCTGCACCCCGGGACCCCCAGGGACCAGCCCTGTCGGGGGGAGGTGGCCGGGCGCCCACTGCGTCCTCAGTGCCTCCAGCTGCCCCGGCGGAGACCGGCCCTCCCCGCGCGCTGTGCTCGAACTCTCCGCCTCTGTGTTCCCGGCTGTGAGAACGCCCGGCTGGGTCGCTCCTTCCAGGAGCACCCGGAAAGTAGGCCTGAGGCCTGGCAATTGGGCGAGGTCAGGGAGAGGGCACGGAGCTGGACACGCATTCCCGGCCAGGGCTCCGGCTGGAGCCCAGGAGGGTCCTGGGAGCCAGGGGGAGCCGGCCAGGCCAGGATGGGGCCCCGGGGGCTGTGGGCGGCAGGAAGGAGCCCCCCGCCCCCCAGTTCCAGGTGAGGATGTTAAAAACAGGGCCTGCGGTCCCCACGGGGACATTCACAGCTGCGGGTCACAGGGCAAGGGCCTGGCCCCTGGGGACCTCAGGGCAGCAAGGTGGAGAAGCCATCAGGCCTGGGGGGGTGGGGACTTGGGAGTGCGGTTGTGCAGGCAGGGCCGGCAGGGCTGGGCCAGCGGGGGGGTGGGTGTGAGGGGTGGGGCGGGGGCGAAGGAAGAGCCCTTCCGGGAGCTGGTAGAGGCACACACGTGCACACGCACACGGTCACACGCAGGTCCTCGCGTGCGTACGCCGTGGTCCACGCAGCTACACGATACAACACACGTGGAGTCACGCGTGCACACTCCTCGAAGTCACCGCCGTGGACCGCGCGGGCGCCGATGTCCCGCCGCGTCCTTGGCCCCGGCTGCCCTCGCCCGCTGGGTGCTGAGTCAGGACACGGGAGGCAGCTGCAGGTGCAGATAAAGGAGGCAAGTGGCGAAGCCGGCGGCGGAGCAGCGACCGCAGCTCGGCACCTGCCTCTGCCAGGCCCAGGGGGTGAGAGGTGGGAGTGGGGTGCCCCCCGCAGCCAAGATACCGGGGAGGGCCCCGGAGCAAATGCGAAGGAGAAATGCCCAGAGGGAAGCCGGGAATCAGAGGGGCGGGGGTGGGAGAGCCAGCAGCTCTGTCCCCAGGCCCTGGCCCTCCCCCAGTGCCTCAGTGTCCCCACGCACTCGGGGACCTGGGCCACCTCCCTCCCTCCCTCCTCCTTGCTCTGGGTCAGAGGACAAATTGGGTCAGGTCCAGAGTGGGGACACCTCTCTCTCTCTCTCTCTCTCTCTCTCTCGATGTCCCCACACACCTGGGACGATCCCCGAGGACAGGGTCCACACCCCCTGTGCCTAGTTTCCCCAGCCATGGGGAGATGCGTTTGCTAGACAAGCGTTTTGTGTCCCAGGGTCTTGCTGGCTGCTGGGGACACGGCGACCACCCTCTCTGGGTTCGCTGAGGGAAATTGGTACAAGAGCCGTGATGGGGGAGCACCCCTCCCAGCAGCCGCAGAACCCACAATGGGTGTTGTCTGTGCCCTGCGGTAGGGTGGGGGCAGGCAGGGAGGGTCCCGGAGGAGAAAGAGGGGGCCTGCAAGCTGAGTGGGATGAGCAAGGCCACTACGCGGGGAACAGTGTTCTCAGAAGGGGGAACAGGACAGGCAAAGGGTGAGCAGTAAAGACTGATTCGAGAGAGTTCCGGGAATGACCCTGGGGCTTGGGTTTGCGGAGCAAGGGGGTGAGGCAGGGTGATGCTGGGGGGAGGCGGGTTATGCAAGAACTTGGGACCAAGGTCCTGGGCCGGGGCCGCAGGGAGCCAGGGGAGGAACAGGAGCCGAGAGGGCTGTGGTTGATATGTGTTTTATTATTTTTTAATTTTGGTGTACTTTTTCTAGCATTTTTGCTATAGGTGCACACACTCGCCGGAGAGAGACGGCGGGGGGGGGGGGGGAGTGAGAAATCACCCCCAGGGGGATGGCCACACAGCAATCCCTTCTCTATTCTTCTCTTGGGATGTTGGGCACGCACACGCACCTGGTGTGAGTTTGAAGCTGCCGGATCTGGGACTCGAACCATGGTTGGCTATGTGGGAGTCCAGCGACATAACCATTACGTCATCTGCTGGTCCCTAAAATTTAGTAATTTTTTTTTTATTTATTTAAAAAAAGGTGGCTGGATGTCACATGACTGATGGAGTGGTTCGAGTCCTGCACCTGGTTGCCTGAAAATCACGCCGGCCACATGTATGTGCATGCCCCAAGCCCCGATGGCATGTGGCCATCGCCCAGGGGCTGCTTTCTCACTTTTCTTTCTCTCTGTCTGTCTCCTGTGAGTGCACACGCCCTACAGCAAACATTGAAAAAAAGAAAAAAATGGGACCAGCAGGTGGTGTGGTGGTTAAGGTGCTGGACACTCCCACATGGCTGACCACAGTTCAAGTCCCGGACCTGGCAGCTTGCTTTCTCACTTTCTCTCTCTCTCTCTCTCTGGTCAAATTAAAATAAAATGAATGAATGAATGAAATTAAGATAATAATAATATTTTAAAAGGAAAAGAGCCTAGAAAGGGGCTTGTACACAGCCTGAGCTAGTGGCACACAGTAGCAGGATGTTGTTCTCACAGCACAATGAGAAAGATTCATACATGATGGTAAACAGCTAACGTCCCACCAATAATACAAACACCATGATTATCAGCATCCAGGCCACCACTCCCCACTTACAGGAAGCCTCCCTGGATTGCCTTACACAGAAGGGGCAGAGCCAGGCAGCTGTGGATCTCTCTTTGGGTACTGAGGCCCCGGGAGGGGTGACCATATTCCTGAGATCGCTCTCTGTGGGCCTCAGTTTCCCCTATCAGTTGTTGACTCCACACAGGTCTGGAGACCTGTGCAGGGAGGAGGGAGACAGCGTGTCAGACCCCCGGGGGTGATAGGACACGCAGGGAGGAGTGAGCGACTCCCCCTGGAGGTGGGCAAGAAGTCTCCATCCAACCGCGAGAGTTCCTTCCGGCTCTGGATTCCGGTTTTATTCCCAGACCGTCCGGCAGAGGGCAGCTGAGGCCAGAGATGGAGGAGATCCCTACCCTCACTCTCTGCTTTCTCCCAGGTCCCGGAAAAGCTGGTTTAGAGCCTGGTGCAGCTGTAGGTAAATTCCTTCCCTCTTTGGGCCTCAATTTTCCTTCCTCCCCTCCCAAAAAGAGCTTTGTCAAGTTCAGAGTGAAATGCTGGGGGCTGGGCGGGGGCGCAGCAGAAAAACATGAGCGATTGCCCCACATTGGAGGGCTCTGGGCTCGCATCCAGAGACCTCCCAGGACACGCTATTCACCCGCATGCCCATGATCCTGGGCTAGCTGAGGCTGGGGGAAGGTGGCGTCAAGTCGCCCACTGGGGGCGCTGTCTCTCTCTCTGTCTTGCTCATGGGGGAAAAAACTTCAAATAATAGTTCTGGGCCAGCCCATGGCTGGAGGTCCAGGCAGCTGGATCCCACGTGGCCGACTCCTTGGGCCCAGCAGCTTGAGAAGCATCCCGGGCCAGTATGTGTGTGTGCCCAAATTCTGGAAAGTAGGAGAGATGGAGAAGGGACGGCAGCGTGGCCATCCCCATGACAGGTGCTTTCTCATTTTCTCTCTCTGTGTCTCTCTCCAGCAAGCTCATGCGCCCTCTGGCAAATTAAAAACAAAAAAAAAGTTCAGAGTGAAATGCAAAGGCAGCGAAGGCATTAGGTGATGCATGTCCTGTTCCTAAATGTAACTCAGTGAACAGAATAAGTAACAACATTAATAGTAACACAAGTCATTGTCACGGACTCCTCAGCTTCTTTTTTTTAATTGTATTTGTTATTATCATTTCTTCAGTTGCTGTAGGGCATATGTACTCACCAGAGAGAAATAGCAAGCAAACGAGAGAGAAAGTGAAAAACCAAACTGCCAGGTCCGGGACTTGAACTGCGGACAGGCATGTGGGAGTCCAGCGCCTTAACCATCATGCCCCCAGGTATAGCTCATGCATTCCATTTATTGTCTGTATTCCCCACTACCATGGCTGGGAGGACGCGGGCCTGCTTTGTGCACCGCTGTATCTTCAGCATCTTGGAAAGCGTCTGGCACACAGGCGCTCAATTAATTACTCAGCGGACATCACATTTTTAAAAACCTCAAGCAGAAAATCATAACACCCCAAAGACCTAATTAAGGCCGGTGGGTGGTCTGTTTGCGAGCCCGCCCGGCTCCGGCTTATATAGGACTCGAGGCCACGCCCACACACAGGGCACGCCCCCTTGGCGTCAGTGCGCGCACAATGTCGTCATTGGAGCGACTCGGACATGCGCACTCCGCCGGCACGGCCAGGGAAGACACGCGGCCCCGGAAGGCTTTCCTGTGACATTCCAGAGCGTGTGTTAGGGGCACCAATGGCGGAAGGAATGGCGAAGGGCCCAACAGAAATCGATGGCGGCGGTAACTCGGGGGCTGGCGTGACCGAACGAGGAGTGGCGCCGATTAAACCTCAGTGAGTCGCGGGCTGAGAGGCCTTCCCGGTACCCGTAGTGCATGCCCGAGCAGTGCATGCCGGGTGATAGGGCAGCGGCCTAGGGCGGGAATCGCGCCGGCTCTTCGGTCTGAGCCGTTCCTGCGCTCGCGGGCTGGTCAGTGGTGGCATCTGCGATCGTGCACGTTGAGAGCTGTCACGCACGAAGGAGACCACGTGCATAAGAGGGCAGGCGGGGTTTGAAGCGAGACCCGCGGTGCATGCTGGGGGCTGTAGTCCCTGAGTGCGGCGGGAAGAGCGCATGCGCATTTCCAGCCACAGGTACAAAGTGGAACATAAGTCTGGGAAACAGCAGGGCATGCCGGGGCTTGCGGCGTTCGAAGGGCCTAAGGGCATTCTGGGAAGTGTGGGTGCTGTGGACCATGTTGCAAGGCATGCTGGGACTCGTAGCTTCTAACCTACAGTGGGGAGGGATGTTGGAGCCTGGTAACCCGTAGTTGAGCACTGCCCTGCGCAGAGGAGATTCAGGGATAAACCAGGTCCTGCGGGCCTTGAGCGTGTTCCCCGGCTAGGAGGAGGCTGGCTCTAAGTAGTGAGCTCCCCGTCTGCAGAAACGTTTGAGCAGGCCGAATGTTCTCAGCCCTGCCTCCAGGGTTTATTGAACCTGAGCTCAAAGGAAGGACTTCCTTGGACAACTTCTCTTTTCTTTTCCCACCCTGCTCATAGATACCTTACCACCAAAGAGCGGTTCCATGAACTTCTTACCACCAAGGAGCGGTTCCATGAACTGCTGGAAGCCAAAGACAGGAGGCCCTTCCTGGAAAAGGTGGCAGGAGACCCTGGTGGCAGGACACCAGATCCTGGTGACCTTGCCGAGCCTGAGGCCAAGAGGATTCGGCTGGAGGACGTGCAGACTGGGGACGGGCAGGCCAGGGATGGGCAGAGCAAAGACGGTCAGACCAGGGGTGGGCAGGTCAATGATGGGCAGACTGAGGACATGGACGGGCAGACCAGGGACACGGACGAGCAGGCCGAAGGTGGACACACTGAGGATGGGCAGACCGAGGAGGCAGCTGAACAGGGGGGCCAGCCGCAGGCTCAAAAGCGGGCTCGCGGCCAGAATAAGAGCCGGCCCCACGTGAAGCCCATGCACTACGACAAGAACAGGCTCTGCCCCTCCCTGATCCAGGTGAGCATCGCCACGTGGGCAGTCCCACTGCGCTGACATGCAGTCATCGTCCTCAGAAAGGCCAGGTCCTGAGCCAGCTCGTAGCTGGGGTTAAGGGAGCCGGATCCCGCGTGGCCACTTGTACTCTGAATTCCAACTGCAGTAGCTTGAAGAACATGCCAGGCGCTAGGGCCAGCAGGTGATGTGGTGCTGGACTCCCACACAACTGACCGCAGTTTGAGTCCCAGATCTGGTGGCTTGAAAGTCACGCTGGGCACGTGTGCATGCGTGCCTAAAATCCTGAGAGGAGAATGGAGGAGGGGGGATTGCAGCGTGGCCATCCCCCGCCCCGGGGGGGGGTGGTTTCTCACTTTCCCTCTCTCTGTTTCTCTATCTCTGGTGAGCACATATACCATATAGCAAAAATCTTAAAAAAAGAAAGGAAAATGATTCTGGGCACATTGCATGCATGCCCCAGACCCTGACAGGACAGGTGTGGGGTTGTGGCGGGATTATGGCCTGAACACGCCCCATTGGGGGCGCTTTCTCCCTCTCCTCCTCTCCATTACCGCATCTCTCTCTCTGGAGAGTGCACATGCTCTCTGACGATTAAAAAAAAAAGAAATTCCCAGGAGCCTTCAGCCTGGATGTGTCGTTTGCCACTCAGTCCTTGTCATCCTTGTGACTTTAGGATGTCATAGGTATCGCCACGGTTTTCATTTTTCAGATGAAGAAACTGAGGCCCAGTGAGGTTGCTGACTTCGCGAGGTCACATAGCCAAGGAGCAGGATCAGGGTTCGAGCCCAGGCTGCCTGGCCGCCACAGCCTCTCCTTGAGTCCATCCCTGTGTCCCTGCAGGACCCGGCCACTCAGTGTCCCTTCGGCGAGCGTTGCCGCTTCCTGCACAGTGTCTGCCAGTACCTGGAGGCCAAGCCGGCCGACCTGGGCCCCCACTGTGTGCTCTTCGACACTTTCGGCCGCTGCCCCTACGGCGTGACCTGCCGCTACGCCCGGGCTCACCTGGGGCCGGAGGGCCAGAACCTGGAGAAGGAGCTGGCGGCACCGCCCCCGCCCGTGCGTAACAGCCTGGACAAGACGCTGCAGCAGCAGCTGCGGAAGCGCCAGGTCCGCTTCGAACGGGCCGAGCAGGTGCTGCGCCAGCTAAGGAGGGCCAAGCCAGGCCCCGAGGTCGCGGCTGCCGACGGTGCCTCCGGGCAGGACAGCGGTGAGGCCCAGCGGGCCCCCCCAGGACCAGACTCTGACATGCCTCCCAGCAGCTCCTTGCAGACCTGCGGGCCCCTGACGGATGAGGACATAGTCAGGCTGCGGCCCTGCGAGAAGAAGCGGGTACGTGTTCCGGGCTCCCTGTCGAGGACGACGCTAGCAGCAGGCCTGTCCATGCAGCCCCTCTCATCGCCACTGGCTGCGTCCCAGGAGTCCTCAAGGAGCTGCCGGTTCAGACCCCCTCCCTATTCTCTGCCCGGGCCCCAGCCATCAAGAAACCCCAGTTGTGGGGCAGAAAGAGCTGGAGCCCACATTCTCGGTTCCTGAAATGGGCCATTGAGACTGGGGTTTTGACATTCAAGTAGAAGCTCTCCAGTGCAGGAAAACTTAGGGGAAACAGTCCTTGTAAAAGGATTGATTGGCAGGTGCAGAGGCCAAGGGCTGAAAAGCACCTAGGCCCATTGGGAAGGGCCAAGAATGTCCTAGAAAGTGGGGAGGACAGGCTGGGAGCTCCCCCAGAGCCAGGTCGGGGGGAGCTGAGCTTCACTGCCGTGTTTTTTTCCCTCCAGCTGGACATCAGTGGCAAACTGTACCTGGCCCCCCTCACCACGGTAGGACCTGGCCGAGGCGGCGGGAGTGGTGGGCTGGGGGCAGCGTGGCGTCATCTCAGCCACGCTGGGACCAGGGCCGAGGCGGGTGTCCAGGTCCCCTGCCCGCGGCACCCTCACGCCCCATCGGTGTCACCTGCAGTGCGGAAACCTGCCCTTCCGGAGGATCTGCAAGCGCTTCGGGGCGGACGTGACCTGCGGGGAGATGGCCGTCTGCACCAACCTGCTGCAGGGCCAGCTGTCCGAGTGGGCGCTGCTCAAACGGCACGACTGCGAGGACGTCTTCGGCGTCCAGGTCGGGGCCGCCCCAAGGGTTCGGTTAGGGGGTGTCCCCGTCTCTCGCTAACCCTCTAGCCCCAGCCGTGGGGCACGGGGACAGTCTGGTCCCCTCCCAGGGTGGATGGCCTCGTGGACACGGAGGCCTGGGGGCCAGGTTGGACACGCCCCTCACCCCGGCCCGCCCGGCAGCTGGAGGGCGCCTTCCCCGACACCATGACCAAGTGTGCCGAGCTGCTGAACCGCACCATTGACGTGGACTTCGTGGACATCAATGTGGGCTGCCCCATCGACCTCGTGTATAAGAAGGTGCGGGCGCTGGGGCCTGGTGCCCAGTCTGGGCCCGTCTGTGGCCTTGCACCTCAATTTCCCCATCCGGACACTGAGCCAGCCGGTGATGCGGCAGGGCATGCAGGGACGTGCACCCACATGTGGCCTTGGCTGCATCTCTTCTGGGGGGCAGCTGCTGGTGGGCAGGGCAGTGGGGGGTGGTGAGGACACAAGGTCCAGCCGGGACCCCAAGGCAGGGCCAGGGGTAAGTGAAGGACGTGGGGCCCAGCCGGCAGCCCAGCCTCGCTCCAGCCTCCGGTGTCTTCCAGGGCGGGGGCTGCGCCCTCATGAATCGCTCCACCAAGTTCCAGCAGATCGTCCGCGGCATGAACCAGGTATGACCAGCGATGTCCCATGCAGTCCCCACCGCCAGGCCCGCCACCCACGCGCTGCCCTGGTCCCTCAGGTGCTGGACGTGCCACTGACGGTGAAGATCCGCACGGGCGTCCAGGAGCGTGTGAACCTGGCACACCGCCTGCTGCCCCAGTTGCGGGACTGGGGCGCTGCCCTGGTCACGGTGGGTCTGGGGCGCCCTGGCCTTGGGGGGGTGGCCCCCGGTGGCCCTTCCGGACCTCGCTCCACGTCTGCCCCTGTTTGTCTGGGTCTCTGTCTTTGTGCCACTTATTTTCTGCCTCCCTCGCGGCGACTCCTCCACAGCTCCATGGCCGCTCACGGGAGCAGCGCTACACCAAGCTGGCGGACTGGCAGTACATCGAGCAGTGCGTGGGGGCCGCCAGCCCCATGCCCCTGTTTGGTGGGTGCCCGGGCAGCCTGGGATCCCCGCCCCACCCTGCTGGGGGCCGCTGGGTTGGCGGGATCCCAGAGCGCAGCCTCTGTCCCCTCAGGAAACGGGGACATCTTGTCCTACGAGGATGCCAACCGTGCCACACAGACCGGGGGTGGCCGGCATCATGATTGCCCGGTGAGTGTGCAGGGGGCGGCTGGAGCCCCCAGCAGGGGCAGGCAGGGGAGTCTGACCCAGTGCCTGGCCCTGCCAGGACAGGGCAGAGAGCTCAGGGAGCTGGCAGTGACGTCGCGTGACCTCCGCGGGGGCGGGTGGGTGCTCCGGCTCGGGCAGGCCACTGGCCGGCCACTGACCTCTGACCACCGAACCCGCCCGGCCACAGCGGCGCCCTGCTGAAGCCGTGGCTGTTCACGGAGATCAAGGAGCAGCGGCACTGGGACATCTCGTCGTTAGAGCGCCTGGACATCCTGCGGGACTTCACGCACTACGGCCTGGAGCACTGGGGCTCGGACACGCAGGGCGTGGAGAAGACGAGGCGCTTCTTGCTGGAGTGGCTCTCCTTCCTGTGCAGGTGTGTGGGCGCCGGGGGCGGGGCGGGCGCCGGGGGCGGGGCGGGCGCCGGGGGCGGGGCGGGCGCCGGGGGCGGGGCGGGCGCCGGGGGCGGGGCGGGCGCCGGGGGCGGGGCGGGCGCCGGGGGCGGGGCGGGCGCCGGGGGCGGGGCGGGCGCCGGGGGCGGGGCGGGCGCCGGGGGCGGGGCGGGCGCCGGGGGCGGGGCGGGCGCCGGGGGCGGGGCGGGCGCCGGGGGCGGGGCGGGCGCCGGGGGCGGGGCCGGCCGGACGAGTCCTGGCGTCCCGCAGGTACGTGCCGGTCGGCCTGCTGGAGCGGCTGCCGCAGCGCATCAACGAGCGTCCGCCCTACTTCCTGGGCCGGGACTACCTGGAGACGCTGATGGCCAGCCAGAAGGCGACCGACTGGATCCGCATCAGGTGCCCAGCGGGCCGGGGTGGGGCCTGCCGAGCCGGCCGGGTCGCGGTGCCGGACACAAGGACTGACCCCCCACCCTCCCCACAGCGAGATGCTCCTGGGACCCGTGCCCCCCAACTTCGTCTTCTTGCCAAAGCACAAGGCCAACGCCTACAAGTAGCCGGGAGGCAGGGGTGGGCCGGGGCCTCCCGAGGGCCCCCGGTGCTGGAGGAGACAATAAATTTTATTCTTTTACTACCTGGGTTTCTCTGTGACCCTGAGGTCACCCCCCCCCCCAGAGCTGCTCCTCACCCGGTCCTCAGCCCCCCCCCCGCTCCCCTACACCACTGTCCCCACCACCCCGGTTGTCCCAGCCCTGGGCTAGGTACTGCTGGTGACCACACGGGCCCTGACCACTGAGAAGCCAGCGTGGAGCGGAAGGGGGGCCTTGGCCTACGTAGGTGTGGATCTGGGCAACCTACCTGGAGGAGGGGGCCTCCACAGTGGATGGTATAGGGTGAGGCAGAATGCAGGGGACCTGATTTGGGGTCCGCCTGCCCCATGTGACATGTGTCTCTGGGTGTTGGGGTGTCCTCACCTGCGTCCCATTTGCCCTCCACCCCTGGAATCCTGAGCAGTGGGTGGGCCGCAGCCCGGAACCTGCCGTCCGAGTAACCAGGCAAACAGACCCCCACAGGACTCGGCCTGTACCCAGAAGGCCACCTGAGCTTCCACCACGTCGTCCTGGCCAGTCCCACCCGAGCCCCCCATCCCATGCAGCACCCCAAACCCTTCTACGCACCCTCAGCTACCCAAGAAGGCTTCAGCCCCCAGGGCCCGGAGGGTGCCGAGGGGCCGGGCAGCCAGCCCACGCCCTCCGTGGAGCCTCTGCCTGCTGTGGGTATGGCTGGGGGTGGGGAGCAGAGCGGGGGGGCCCACACATGGTCAGCCCCGGGCTCCTGCCCACCCGGGCACCTCTGTCCACAGGCGCCTCCAACGTATACCCGCCCCCCAGCCCAGAGAAGGAGGTGTTTGCGGCCCCTCCCGCAGGTACCAGCCCACCCCCAGCCCTGGCCCAGGACCCGGAGAAGGCGGGACCCGGCGCCCTGTCCCGTGCCCAGACGGCCTGCAGCCTAGGCCTGTGCCCCGGCCCCTGCCCCCGAGGCCCCCCAGACACAAGACCCAGTTCCCCGTCCCCAGAGGTCCCCAGAGTCTGCATCTCTCCAGTGGCCCCGAAGCCCAGCTCTCCCCAGTAGGGCTTTCATGGACAAGAGCCTGTGCCCAGCCCGGAGACGGCCCCCAGGTGGGCTGCCAGGCTGGCCGGGAGACGGGGGCACGGCTCAGGGCCCCCCACCCCCGCAGGCTTCCAGATGGCTCCCTGCGGGTGCTTCTTTGACCCTCGCATCTACCGAATCGAGTGGGCTGCCACCGACTTCGGCCAGCCGTCCCTGTGCAAGCTGGCAGCGGGCGGCGTGGGGCCGGGGGGCGGCCCGGCCGGGGGGCCCACCTCGCCCGGCAGCTACCTCCTGGAGCCCCAGCCCTACCTCAAGGCCCCGGGGCTGCCCCCGCCTCCACTGTACCCTCACTTCCAGCCAGCGCCTGGGGGGCCCCAGTACCTCATGCCCTACTTCCTACCAGAGGGGCCCAGGCCCGACGCCCTGGGCTTTGTGGGGGACGGGGGATCCCCCACCTTCGTGGAGCTGCCCCCGGCCCTGGTCAAGGAAGGCCCAGCCTTGCAGCCCCCCAAGGAGGGCAATATGCCGCAGCTGCTGATCACGCTACCCAGCGAGCCCCCGGGCCCCGCCGCCGCCTACGGGCACCTCCAGGGCCGCCTCAGCCAGTTCCCGGGGCCCGAGGTGGCCCCGCGCCCCATAGAGGCTCAGGCCTTCCCCTCCACGGAGCTGCAGGGCGGTGGGGCCAACCCAGACCTGGGGTTCCCTCCGGGCTGCGGCCAGCTCAAGGCAGCCGAGGCTGAGGACGCGGCCCCGCTGGGCGCGGGGGAGGCCCGAGCCCCAGAGGCGGCCCGGGCCTTGGCGCTGCCCGACAAGGTGCTCCTGGAGGACGCCATGAAGCTCTTCGACTGCCTGCCGGGTACCGTGGAGCCCGAGGGTGCCCTGAGCAAGACCCCCAGGCCCGCCCCGGCCGACAGGGACGGCGGCGGGGGAGACTCGGCCGGCGACATTCGCGCGCTGCACCTGCCGGACGAGCTGCTGTCGCTCGACTACACTGTGCCCGAGGTCCTGGACACCGTGTCCCACGTGGGCTACCTCTTCGACTTCAAGGCGCTCGAGGAGGACCCACTGCCCCACCCTGGGGCCCGCGCTATAGACACCACCCCCAACCTGCAGCCCCAACCCCCACCGCCACCACCGCCACCCTCAGGCAAGAAGAAGGCCCGGCCCTCGTCCAAGAAGGGGAAGCCGGGAGGCAGGGGCAAGCAGGCTGCTGGCCCGGCCCCCACCGCCCCCTCAGCGCCCAGGCAGGACCTGGGCCCTGCGCCCCATTAAAGCGGTTTCACCTCCAGCTCGGTGTCCACACTGCCGCCTCGGGGCCTGGGGTGGTGGTGGGTGGGGGTGCCTGTCCCTAGCCCGGTCCCTGTGCAGTCCACTCTGTTCTCTGGGACGTTAGGCAGGCTCCCAGAGCTGGGCGGGGAGTCCTGGAGCCGATGCGACACTTCTCACCTACACCCCAGAAACCAGGTGACCAGCCAGGGAAGGTGGCGAGGCACCCCCAGACTCCTGCATTGTTAGGTTTGCCCACGTGTTTGATGAGTAAAATCGAAGCTGATCAGAGAGGGGGGGCACTTGCCTGGAGACACACAGGAGGGGCCCCCCAAAACCAGCCCAGTCCACCTGGCTACTTCTGTCCCCTAAGGAGCTTCAACCCGGGGTGAGGGGCCTTGGAGGGGCCTGGGGGCCAGGCTCGGCCTCAGCCCGGCTGCTAGTGTGGGGCGCTGAGCACTGAGAGTCGGAAGGGCCGCACCTTGTTCGTGCAGGTGGCTGGGCTGCAGGGCAGAGGCTGGTACAGATGCCGCGGGCCTGCGGTGGGGGTGGGACGCAGGAGGCTGGTGAAGGGCGTGGCTGCAGGGGCACACGAAGACCCCGACACGCACATCTGAGGTGGGGCCGTGTAGACAGTTCCCGAAGCCCGGCCAGGGCCAGGGTGCGTGTCTGTCCACAGGGTGGGGCAGCCCAGCCGGAAAGGCTCGCCCCGCCCCTCTGCCTGGACCCCACACCTCTCCGAGTGCAGGCTCTAACCTGCTTTATTTATTTTCTTTAGTCTCTCAGAGTGTGTCTGAGTTTTACAGAGACGGAGAAGGAGACCCCTCCCAGACGGGGTGTGGTCACACCACAATCCCTTCTCCCCTTCTCCATGTCTGCGTCTCTCTCACACACACACACACACACACACACGCACCCAGTGTTTCTCAAGCAGTCGGGGCCTGGGTTTGAACCGTGGTTGGCCATGTGGGATCTGGCTCCATTAAACAATAGTTTATGGGGCCAGTGCTGCTGTTTCTTTTTAAAATAATAGTTGTGTTTTGTTTTTTGACCACACACACACACACACACACACACACACACACACAGAGGGAGAGTGAGAAAGCAAGCCAGCAGGTCCAGGGCCATAGTCAGCCATGTGGGTCCTTTGGAGAGGTTTTTGCTATAGGCCACGTGTGCTCGACAGAGAGAGAGAGACAGAGAAACAGAGAGACAGAAAGCGAGAAATCACCCCCCAGGGGGATGGCCACGCCACAATCCCTTCTCCTCCATTCTCCTCTCGGGATCTTGGGCATGCACACACGCGCCCGGCCGGCGTGAGTTTAAAGCTGCCAAGTCCAGGATTTGAACCGCGGTCAGCCATGTGGCAGTCCTGTGCCATAACCACGACGCAAACCGTTGAGCCCAGGACTTCTTTATAAGCCCCTCAGCCCCGGAGGTTTGTGTTCCAGCGATGCAGCTTTGTGTCTGGTATCTAATGCTTTATTTAGGACGGTGAGACCGTGACCTGAACTTGGCCCGTGGGCTTAGAGGGAGCGACGTGGCCTGCGTCCCAGCCCTGCCTCGGTGCTCAGCGCTTCGCTCGGAGACAGCCGCAGCGCATGCACTTCCTGCACAGCTGGGCCCAGAACTGCCGGATCCTGGTGCCCCTCTGGGTGTGCAGCAGTTTGGGGATGATGTAGGCCAGCCACACGGCCAGCAGCATGCTCCCCATCAGCAGGCACAGGACGACCTCGGGCGTCTTCATGGGCAGCGGGTAGGCCCCGTACACGTACACGCTGAACGTAGAATGCAGGTTACAGTAGCTGCGGGGGGGGGGGGGGGGGGGTGGGAGCGGCTGTGGGTCCCAGCACCAAACCCAAGCGGGCCGCCGGATGGGGCGCGGGGGCTGGGTGCTTGGGTCCACTTGAATCCCCCCCCCCTTTTTTTTTTTGGAACACAGGCATGTGAGCCTGGCATTGTTTTTTGTTTTGTCTCTGCTATAGGGCGCATGCACTCCCCAGAGAGAGACGCAGAGAGGGAGGGTGAGATGTCACCCCCAGGGGTGAGGGCCACACCGCCATCCCTTCTCTACGCTTCTCTCAGGAATCAAAAGTAGTTATTATTATTTTAATTTGTTGAGAGAAAAAGTGAGAAAGCAAGCTGCCAGGTTAGGGCCTCAAACCATGGTTAGCCACGCGGGAGTCCAGCGCCTCGGCCAACACACCACCTGCCAGCCGCTTCTCAGGGTTTCTGTGCACATACACTTGCAAACATGCCTGGTGTGGTTTTCAGGCTGCCGGGTCCAGGACGCGAACTGCTAAGTCGGCCACATGGCAGCCAGCCGCCTTAACCTCCGTGCCAGCTGCTGGCCCATTTTCATTTTTATTGCCAGAAAGTGGGTGCTCCCCAGAGAGAGAGAGAGACAGAGAGAAACTACCCTCCAGGGGGTGCAGTGACACTGCGGTCCCTCCTCCTCTGTGTCTCCATCCTGTCGGGATGATGGCCACACGCACGCCCAGCATGTGTTTTTTATAGTAATTATTATATTTAACCTGATTTTTTATTATTATTTTTGAATTTTACCAGAGAGAAACAGAGAGGCAGAGTGAGAAAGCAAGTCACCAGGTCTGGGACTTGAACGCTTTCAGCCCTGTGAGAGTCCAGTGCCCCTAACCACCATACCACCCGCCAGTCCCCCAGCGTGGGCCTGTTTTTCGAGCTGCTGAGCTGGGATTGGGACCGAGCGGCTGGCTGTATGGGTCTCGGCTCCCTTAACACCCAGGCCACCCCCACGCCACTTCAGTTTCTGCTGGTTCTCAGTCTGCCGTCCTCTGTGTCTGGCAGCTGTCACAGGGTCCAGCCCCCAGGCCCGGACTCGGGCTGGAAGGGGTACATAGAGCCACCCGTGATGGCACGGAAGGGGGATGGGGTGCCACACGGAGCCACGGGCGTCCAGGAGGTGGGCGGAAAATGGGGTAGATCAAGCACATTAGGGTGTTCAGGAAAGATGGACCCCCGAAGGGCACTGCTGGGTGCAGGGTGAGTCCCACACCTGCCCCCACCTCAGGGCCTTCCACCCTTGGGTACCCCAGAGCGGGTCCCCCACCCAGGTCCCCTCACTTCCACATGCCTTTGGAAAGTGAGCTCTTACTCGACCAGAAGGGACAGATGATGGCTGACCGTGACTTAAAGCTAGAGCAGGGAGATACCAGCAGATGGTGTAATGGTTACGTCGCTGGACTCCCACATAGTCAACTGTGGTTCGAGTCCTGGGCCTGGCAGCTTAAATCTCACGCTGGGCATGCGTGCGTGCCCAAGATCCCGAGAGGAGAATGGAGCAGAAGGGATTTCGGTTTGACCATCCCCTCTGGGGGGTGCTTTCTCGCTTTGTCTCTCTTGTCTCTGGCGAGCACATATTCCCTGCAGCAAAAATCTCTTTTTAAAAAGAAAAAAAAAGTGGAGCAGGGAAAAACACTTCCGCGTGGGGCCCCCTTTCCAGCAGGACACCTTGATCAATAGCACGCTGGGACGTGGCTTCAGCAACCTCTCGGCACCCCGGGTGGGAAAGACGCAGCTCTCTGTGGGGAAGAGACCTGCGGCGTCTGCCCATTCCCCTGGTGTAAATGCCCCGCTGTGGCCGCTTTCAGGCCGCCCCGTAGACGTCTCGAGTGTTTTGAGAGTGGGCTCATGGGCTCCAGTTTAAACCACCTCAGTCCCAGCACCAGTCAGAGGAGGCCAGGGACAGACACTCGGGCCCGGGGATCAGAGCGGCTGGTGGATCCCCCGCACCCAGTGTGGACCGGAAACAGGAGTTTCTTTAGCGAGTGAACGAGCGTCACCCGGAACGTGAGACACCCCTTTCCGGATGGTCTGGGTTGTACGCAGGGGCCTTGGAGGCAGAGGGAGAAGGGGTGACCCAGCTGACGCCTGCCTCCCTGAAGGGGAGGTGGCAGCCGCTCACCTGTAGTAGGGGTCCACGACAGAAATTAAGAAGACGTAGATCCCGTTTCTTTGCTCGAAAACGATCTTGTTTTCCGTGGGGCCGCCCAGGATCTGGTACTCGGCCTCTGGCCACTGCAGCGGGTTGTTCGTGTTGGGTTCGTGGCAGCTCATGTAGTTCTGGGAGGGTGACAGAGGCATGCTCGCTGGACCCCGACCGACCACACGGCCACGGCAACCACCCTTCTAGTGGAGGGGCCGGCAGGTGGCGTGGTGGGTACGGTGCTGGACTCCCACGTGGCCGACCGTGGTGCGAGTCCTGGACCCGGCGACTTGAAAATCGTGCTGGGTACGTGTGCGTGCGTGCCCAAAATCCCGAGTGGGAGATGGAAGACGGGGGACGGTGGTGCGGCCATCGCCCTGGGCGGGTAGTTTCTCACTTTCCGTGTGTCTGTCTCTGGTGAGCACACGTGCCCTATGGCAAAAACCGGGAAAGAAAGTTCCTAATAGAAGCATGAAGTTAGGGCTAGCCAGTGGTGCCGGTAAGGTGCCTGGTTCCCACACGGCCCACTGCAGGGTTCAAGTCCCGGTCTTGGCAGCTTACACTTGGTGAGTGCGTGTGCGTGTGTGCCCAAAATGGAGAACAGACTGTGGCATGACCATGCCCCATGGTGTGGGGGGGTGCCCACAAGAGCACGTGCCCTCGTGGAGAGGTTTATGCTATAGCACGCGTGCACTCGCCAGAAGACAGAGACAGAGAGACAGAAAGCGAGAAATAACCCCTTGGGGGGTGATGGCCATGCCGCAATCCCTTCTATTCCATTCTCTCGAGATCTTGGGCACACACGTACACATGCCCGGCGTGAGTTTATGCCACCGGGTCTGGGACTCGAACCACAGTCAACTACATGGGAGTCCAGGGACATAGTCATTACGCTAACTGCTAGTCCTAAAAAATTTTTTTAAAGATATTTATGCTATAAAGCGCATGTTCTAACCAGATGTAGAGAGACAGACAGAAAGCGAGAAATCACCCCCCGGGGGGATGGCCACACTGCAATCCCTTCTCCTCCATTCTCCTCTCGGGATCTTGGGCACGCACGCACACATGCTTGGCATGAATCTTAAGCTGCCAGGTCCAGGATTTGAACCACAGCTGACTACTTGAGCCACAGTCCAGCAAAGTAACCATTATACCATCTGCTGGCCCCAGGACCTGGGGGATCTTGCAAGGCCCCCAAAGGATGACTTAGTTCTCCCGCCCTGCCGCCCCGTCCCCGGTGGGCTCCCACCCTCTCTCGGATGACCACCAAGGTCGGTCACCATCATCTGGCCACCAGCGAGCCACGATTTGTCACTGAGACTTGTGGGCAGAAGCGAAGGGCCCCTACCTCTCTACCCCAGAGCAGGTGGTTTCCGGTGTCGTACAGGATGGTGGACCAGTTCTGGGGCTGGGCTTGGCAGTGGGCGGTGCCCGCGGTCAGCAAGTAGGAGTACGTGGTCAGCCCGTTCACCTCGATCATCACGTACTCAGCCTCCACCACCTCCTGGAAGGTGTCCCCATGCCACCTAGGACACAGTGCACGGTGGCCGTGGCCCTCCTCCTGGGGGCCGCCCCGGCTAGCCCACCGTAGGAGCTCACGGGGCTGCCTCCTCCCCGCACCCCCGACATGCACCCGTTACCCCGCGAGAAGTGAGCAGCTGTCCTGGGAACCCACCCGCCCAGCCAGGCTGCCCCGCCTCACCCCCTAAAGCCCTCTCCCACCAGCCCCAGAGTCTAGTAGGTGTCATGTGGCCGACTCTGGTTCGAGTCCCAGCCCCTGCGGCTTGAAACGCACTGGGTGTGAGAGTGTGTGCATGCCCCGAAACCCGACAGGAAGGTGGGATGGGGGAGAAGGGATTGGGCGCAACGTGGGAGAAGGCCTGGAGGAGGCAGGTGGGAGACTGACCGTCCTCCTGAGGGACCTACGGGGGCCTGAAGGCCAGGCTGGGGCCCCAGGGCCAGGGAGCACAAGCCACAGCCTCCCCGTGCATTCTCACAGTTCAAGGACGGGCTTCCACGGGGTGTCGTAGTAAGCCAGGCGGGGACAGCCGAGCTTCTCGTACTCGTAAGTCAGCCTCAGGTCCTGGGTGGCCTTCTCCCCGGTAAAGAAGTTGACGTAGGCTTCCCTTGGAGAGAGCAGGGAGCAGGGAGAGGGGAGGTGGTGCGCTCCCACCTGGCCACCCTGCCCTCCACAGCCTTGTAAACGGGGACTGTGCCTGGAGTGCAGGCGTGAGATTTGGGGCCATGGTCTGAGTGGCATCACCACTAGGTAAGCAAACTTTTTTTTTTTTTTGGTAAGTTCTGTATAGTATTTTTTAAAAGTATTAATTTATTTATTTTAATTTGACCAGGGAGCAAAAGAGTGGGGGGAGGGGGGAAATGAGAAAGCAAGCTGCCAGGTCCAGGACTCAAACTGTGGTCGGCCACGTGGGAATCCAGCGCCCCTAACCACCACGCCACACCTGCCGGCCCCAGTGAGTAAACTTTTTTAAAATAATTACTTATTTAATTTTATTTAGTCAATGATTTATTTTAATGTGACCATAGAGAGACACACAGAGAGAAAGAGAGGGAAAGTGAGAAAGCCAACCACCGGGTCCGGTATTTGAACCGCAGTCGGCCAGGTGGGAGTGTCCAGCGCCTTAACGACCCCGCCACCTGCTGGTCTCGCGAGTAAACATTTTAACTGATTATTTAAGACGGGGTCTGCTGTGCCCTGAGCGTCCTGCCTCAGGTTCCAGGGACTGCGGGTGCTCAGTCCTGAGCCTGGCTTTCCAGGTGGGCTGGGATCCAGTCCAGGCCTCCCACCAGGAGGAGAGGGATTGCAGGACAGGGACCCCCGGGGAGATTTCTCACCTTCTCAATTTCTATCTCTCTGGCGAGCGCACACACACCTATAGCAAATATCTTTTTTTTTTTTTATTTTGCTATAGGACACATGTGCTTGCTGGAGAGACAGACAGAAAGCAAGAAATCACTCCCCAGAGAGGATGTGTCCCCTGACCCCGCATGGACCTCTCCTGGCAGGCCCCAGCTATCAGTTCCGCCCCCAGGTGGGGGTGGGGGTGCGGGGACCCACAGCTTACTTCTCGATGACGTAGGAGTAGTTGTTCTGAAGGGCCACGGCGTCCAGGAGACCCTTGGAGCAGGCGGACACTTTGCTGCGAACAAAGAGGGTGATGGGGGCGGCTGGATCCGGATCGGGCCACTGGGCCAGCTGTGCGGAGATGCAGCCTTCCCGTTAGGGCGCAGCGCGGTTTTCTTTTCTTTTTTTGGAGAGGTTTTTGCTATAGGGCGTGTGCACTCGCCAGAAAGACAGAGACAGAGAGACAGAGACAGAAAGCGAGAAATCACCACCCGGGGATGGCCACGCCGCAGTCCCTTCTCCTCCATTCTCCTCTCGGGATCTTGGGCACGCACGCACACGTGCCCAGCGTGAGTTCAAGCCAAGTGCTTTTCATCATGGAACTGCTTAAGGTCCGCAAAACGGAGGACAGAGCAGAGCAGGCACACCCGAGCGGCCCCCCCGCCCCCCCTGCCGGCCCACTCACTTCTGGACGACGAGCCTCTTATGTTGGTCACAGCCCACCGAAATCAGCGCCGACTGCAGAGAGACAGACACACAGACCAGGTCAGCCGGGTGACCGCAGCCCGGCGCATAAAACCCTACACAAGTACAGCCCGCAGGTGCTGTGGAGGGTAAGGCGCTGGACTCCCACGTGGCCGACTATAGTTCGAGTCCCAAATCTGGCAGGTTGAAACTCAAGCTGGGTGCATGTGTACCCAAGATCCTGAGAGGAGGATGGAGAAGGGATTGTGGCATGGCCGTCCCCCAGGGGTGATTTCTCCCTGTCCTCTGTCTCTCTCTGGCAAGCACAATCACCCTATGGCAAAAAACAAAAAAAAGTAACTTATGTTGGGACCAGTAGTTGACATAATGGCTATGTCACTGGACTCCCATGTAGCTCCCATGGGTTCAAGTTCCAGACCTGGTGGCTTAAACTCACGCCGGGCGCGTGTGCGTGCGTGCCCAAGATCCCGAGAGGAGAATGGAGGAAAAGGGATTGCAGCGTGGCCATCCCCCCTGGGGGTGATTTCTTGCTTTCTATCTCTCTGTCTGGCGAGCGCACGTGCCCTATAGCAAAAACCTCTCAAAAAAAAAAAAAAGAAAACCACACCAGGCATGTGAAGAATGGAGGAGAGGGAATTACAGCGTGGCCATCCCCCGGGGAGTGTGATTTCTCACTTTTCCTCTCACTGTCTCTGGTCAAATTGAAAAATACTAATAACTCGTAATGTTGAATAAATAAATAATTCTAAAATTAAAAAAAAAATAACCACAAAAAGACCTTACACAGGACCCAGTCACGTGTGAAGGGTTTGAGCACCTAAGTCTGACTCCCAGCAGGGCGGCCCCGAGGCCTGGGTGACTCTACACCCACAGCTCACCCCCCAGAGCTGTGGCCCAGCTAAGATCCCCGTGTCCTCCAACAACCCAGCTCTCTGTCTCCTCCTGCTGGAGGGTGTGTGCACTTCCTAAAGACAGACACGGAGAGAGACAGGGAGAAAGCACCCCAGCAGACGTAGGCATGACACAATCCCTTCTGGGATCTGGGACACAGACCCTGTGTTTTTTTCTTTTTCTGGAGAGGTTTTTGCTATAGGGCGCGTGTGCTTGCCAGAAAGAGAGAGAGAGACAGGAAGTGAAAAATCACCCCCCGGGGGGAAGGCCACGCCGCAATCCCTTCTCCTCCATTCTCCTCTCTCAGGATTTTGGGAATGCACGCACATACACCCGACATTAGTTTAAGCCACCAGGTCTGGGACTCGAACTGTGGTTGACTACATGGGAGTCCAGTGATGTAGCCATTACTCCAACTGCTGGTCCCAGCCCCCCAGTGTGTTTTTCAAGCTGTTAGATCCAGGACTCAAACCAGTGGCAGGCCTGTGGGATCCGCTAGGCCAGGGGCCAGCCCATGGCATTTCATTTAAATGGCATATCATGTTACGTGGCCTTCTGTGTCCGGTGTCTCTCATGGGTTCGAGATATGTCCACATGGTATCCCATGTAGGGGTCATCCCCCCCCAAGAATTAATTATTTATTATTACTATTATTATTATTTTAGAGGTTTTTGCTATAGGGCCTGTGTGTTCACCGGAGAGACAGAAAGACAGAAAGTGAGAAATCACCCCCCAGGGGGATGGCCACACTGCAGTCCCTTCTCCAGTCTTCTCTCGGAGTTTTGGGCACACACGCACATGCGCCCAGCGTGAATTTTAAGCCACTGGTTCGAGGACTTGAACCGCAGTCGACTCTGTGCAAGTCCCGTGATGTAAGTATTATGCCATCTGCTGGTCCTGGTCCCATGTTATTTTTGAATTCGCTATCAGGCACATGTGCTCACAGCGAGGGGAGAGCGAGTGAGAAAGAAAGCAAGCCACCAGCTCCGGGACTCGAACTGTGGTCAGCCAGGTGAGAGTTCAGTGTCCTTCACCACCACACCACCTGCTAGCCTCATGGAGCCTCTTTGTCTTTCTTGTCTGAGCCATATATGCCACGTGGACCACACAATTCATCCCCCACTGATGCACACTCGGGCAGTTCCCACCTTCTACTTGTAGAAAACACGGTTGTGCGAATCTGTGGCGGGTCCGTGTGTGGGCCTGTGCCGTCTCGTGGCTCTTGGACGCATCTGGGGTTGCTGTTACCTGACCTGGCCAGAGGTAGTTTGCCATGACCGGCAAGGAGGCACCTGCTCGACGGTTGGTGAGTCATGGAGGGGGGCAGCCCTGGGGCACAAGGACAGAGTGGGGACAGTAACCCCGACGACCTGATCAGGATCCTCCCCATGGCTGGAGCCTAAAGAAGGGCTTTGCCAGGTCCTTGGGATTGTGATTATTTTTAAAAAAGAATTATTTAACTTTATTCATCACCATTATTATTAAAATTTGACCAGAGAGACAGAGAGAGGGAAAGTGAGAAAGCAAGCTACCAGGTCTGGGACTTGAACCATAGCTGGCCATGTGCGAGTCTAGTGCCTTTAACCTCCATGCCACCGTTGGCCCTAGGGCTGTGACTCTTAACACTCATGGTGTGGAACGTGGGGCGGCAAAGCTTTGGGACCTACCAGTGGCTTGACGTCTATGCACGACATTTCCCTATTGGCTATGTCCACAGTGAGGGAGGAGATGGTGCTTTGCTTTATGCTGTAAGGCAACGGGAGCCTGTGTTAGTCCAGGGCAGTCGTGCAGGAAAGCCACGGTGGGGCCATCTGCCTCCCCGTCCACCCACCCATCCACTTACCCCTCCACCCACCCATCCACTTACCCCTCCACCCACCCATCCACTTACCCATCCACCCATTTACCCACCCATCCGTCCATCCATCCATCCACCCACCCATCCACCTATCCACTTATCCGTCCACACACCAATCCACCAACCCATCCATGCATTTACCCACCCACCCATCCATCCATCCATCTATCCACCCATCCACCCATTTACCCACCCATCCATCCATCCATCCATCCACCCATATACCCATCCATCCATCCATTCATCCATCTATCCACCCACCCATCTACTCATCCACCCACCCATCCACCCATCTACCCACCCATCCACCCATCTACCCACCCAGCCATCCATCCACCCATCCACCCATCTATCCACCCATCCACCCATCTACCCATGCAGCCATCCATCTGCCCATCTAACCATCCACCCATCCATCAATCCATCCACCATCCAGCCATCTATCCATTCATCCAGCCAGCCATCTACTCACCCATTCATCCACCAATCCATCCAGACACCCTTCCATCTATCTAGCCACTCATCCATTCATCTATCCCATCCATCCATCCATCCATCCATCCATCCATCTATCCATCTACCCATCCATCCACCCATCTATCCATCTACCCATCCATCCATCCATCTATCCATCTACCCATCCATCCATCCATCCATCATCCATCCATCCATCTATCTATCCATCTACCCATCCATCCATCCATCATCTATCCATCCAGCTATCCTCCCATCCATCCATCCACCCACCCATCAATCTACCCACCCATCCATTTATCCACCCATCCACCCATCTACCCATGCAGCCATCCATCTGCCCATCTAACCATCCACCCATCCATCAATCCATCCACCATCCAGCCATTTATCCATTCATCCAGCCAGCCATCTACTCACCCATTCATCCACCAATCCATCCAGACACCCTTCCATCTATCTAGCCACTCATCCATTCATCTATCCCATCCATCCATCCATCCATCCATCTATCCATCTACCCATCCATCCATCCATCATCCATCCATCCATCTATCCATCTACCCATCCTTCCATCCATCATCCATCCATCCAGCTATCCTCCCATCCATCCATCCATCCACTCACCCATCAATCTACCCACCCATCCATTTATCCACCCATCTATCCATCCATCCATCCACCCATCCATCCATCCATCTATCCATCCACCATGCATCCATCCATCCGTCCATCCATCCATCCATTCAACCATCCACTCATCTAGCCATTCATACACCCACCCATCCAGCCAGGCATCCATCCACGCATCTTCCCATCCATCCATCCATCCACCCAGCCATCCAGCTATCCTCCCATCCACCCACTCATCAATCAATTCACCCACCCATCCATTTATCCACCCATATATCCACCCACCCACCCATCCCTCCATCCATCTACCCATCCATCCATCTATCTACCCATCCATTCAGCTATCCTCCCATCTATCCACCCATCCATCCAGCTATCCTCCCATCCATCCATCCTCCCATCCATCCATCCACCCATCCATCCATCCATCCATCTACCCACCTACCCATCCATCCATCCACCATCCATCCATCCACCCATCTGTCCATCCATCTACCCATCCATCCAGCCATTCAGCCATTCACCCATTCAACCACCCACTCATCTATCCATTCATACACCCACCCACCCACCCACCCAGCCATCCAGCCATCCACCCATCTTCCCATCCATCCTTCATCCCATCTATCCATTTGTCCACCCATCCATCCATCCATCCACTTGTGCGTTCTTCCATTCAGCTATAGGACACATGCATGCACTCACTGAGAGAGACACGGAGAAACAGAGAGCGAGAGAAATAGAAGGTGAGAAATCACCCTTCCAGGGGGAGATGGCCACACTGCACTCCCTTCTCCTCCATTCTCCTGGGATTTGGGGCACGCACACACAGAGGCCCAGTGTATGTCTCAAGTCGCTGGGTCTGGGACTCAAACTGTGTAGCTGGCGTGTGAGATCCAACCGCCTTAACTACCCCACCTGCTGGTCTTATGTTTTTATATTTTTTCCAGGACCGCCCTCTGTAAAGTGTTCTTTTTTTTTTTTTTTTTTTTTTTTTTTTTTGGGGGAGAGGTTTTTGCTATAGGGCGTGTGCTCTCGCCAGACAGAGAGAGAGAGACAGAGAGACAGAAAGCAAGAAATAGCCCCCCGGGGGGATGGCCACGCCACAATCCCTTCTTCTCCATTCTCCTCTTGGGATCTTGGGCATGCACGCACACGTGCCCGGCGTGAGTTTTAAGCCACCGGGTCCGGGACTCGAACCGAGGTCGACTACATGGGAGTCCAGCAACATAGCCATTACGCTAACTGCTGGTCCCTGTAAAGTGTTCTTAATCATTCTTGTCCTACTCCTGGAAGTGGGTATCAGGTCTTGGTTCTGCCTGGCCCCACACCTGCTCAGGAAACCCTGGGGGTACCGGCCATACTCCATGTCCCTGTGCCCAGGTGACACACCTGGAAAGGAAATTGATGTCGGCCCGGCCCCAGTGGTATTGCTGCTTCAGGTGAATGTCCTGTGGAACGAAAGGAGAGGGCCACCTGCAGCAGGAGCTCCCTCAAGGCACCCCAGGTCAGGACGGGCAGCACGAGGGAGAGGGGAGGTGTCGGTGGGGGCTGTGAAGGGAGGAGCCTGGATGCTTTCCAGGTCTGTCTATCTGTCTGTCTATCTGAGAGATTTTTCTATAGGGTGTGTATGCTTGCTGGAGGGACACAGAGAGAAAGTGAAAAATCACCTCCCAGGGGGATGGCCAGAACACAATCCCTTCTCCTCCATTCTCCTCTCAGGCTCTTGGGCATGCACACACATGCACCTGGTGTGAGTTTCAAGCCACTGGGTCTGGGACTCGAACCATGGTCGGCTACGTTTGAGTCCAGTGATATAACCATTATGCCATCTACTGGTCCCACCCCTCTATCTTTAAAAAATTGCTATAGGGTATGAGGCTGCTAGGTGGCATGTGGTTAAAGGTGCTGGACTCGGGGCCAGCAGTTAGCGTAATGACTATGTCACTGGACTCCCATGTAGCCGACCGCGGTTCGCGTCCCGGATCTGGTGGCTTAAAACTCACGCCGGCCTGTGTATGTGCGTGCCTAAGATCCCTAGAGGAGAATGGAGAAGGGACTGCGGCATGGCCATCCCCCCCGGGGGGTGATTTCTCGCTTTCTGTCAGTCCCTCTCTGTCTGGCTGGCGAGCATATGCGCCCGATGGCAAAAACCTCTCCCAAAAAAAAAAAAAGACTGTTCTGTCAGGCCTAGCCCCCATGGTGCACGCTGCGGAGACTCTGGGTTCCACAGGCTGGGACCTTGTGGGAGGCCCAGGTTCAATTCCTGGTCCCTCCTAAAGACCAGGGGCAGGGCCTGTAACCCCAGTGAGGTTGAGGCAAGAGGAGCCAGAGCCCGAGGCCAGCCTGGGGGGCCGAGCGAGACCCCTTCTAGGGAAGAGCCAGGCATGGAGCGCGCCCAGGGCCCCAGCTGGGACGCCGGGGCAAGGAAGACGCGTTGGTCCCGTGACTCCCGGCGGGTCAGCTCTTGTGGGAGCAGCCCGGGCTCCCCGTGGGACTCCAGACCCGCATTCGCTCAAGGCCCTCCTGCCCCCACGGCTCCCCTCAGTCCCGATGCCTGGGTTTACCCAGTTAGCCCAGGTCTCTCGCCCTCGCCAGGCCCTGGCCGGCGGGTTCAGGGCCTGCCTGGTCACTCGCACCTCTCTGTGTGACGCCTTAATGTCATCGTAGTAGTGAGTGGTGGCTGTCTGCCTGTCTTCGCTCCTGGGCTGGGGGGCTGGGACGGGCCCCCTCCGTGGGAGGGAGGAAGGAGGCGGCTCACCAGCTTATACTTGGCGTTGCCTTGCCAGGTGGTACCGAAGTCGTAGAAGTTGGCCTGCATCCCCAGGGCGTGCGGGTTACTCACTTTCACCTGGAGGGGGGTGGCAAAAGAAGTCCCCGTGTGCAGAGCCGGCCAGCAGCCGCGGTGACCCCCTGCGCCCCGCGGCTGCTGGTGTCCTCACTGGAGGCTCTCCTCGCCCGCCCGGCCACCTGCCCCAACTGTGGCCTCTGAGCATTGCCAGGACTGGGAGGTGACGCGTGGAGGTCCCCGCCCCACGATGGGAAGACACTGTCCAATCAGCAAGGGCCTTCCTCTCTCCTGCCCGGGGACTCCCACCCCCACACCCCCGAGTTCTCAGCTCCCGGCCTGGACTTTCCTGCTTCTGAGACCTCTGGGCTTGGACAGAGCCACGCTGCTGGCTGGGGCGGGGGGGGGGGGGGGCTTCCCAGCTGCCAGCATGGAGTGGTCCCCAAAAAGCCCCCTCCCCTGCAGGGCGCGGCCTCGCCGCAATCCCTCCTCTGTCTCCACCCTGTTGGGATTTTGGACACACACGCACGTGTGCTTACTGGGTTTTATTTTCTTTTTATAGAGGTTTTTGCCTTAGGGCATGTGTGTTTGCCAAAGAGAGAGACAGACAGAGACGGTGAGAGGGAAAGTGAGAAATCACCCCCACCCCGAGGAGGGTGGCCACGCTGCAATCCCTCATCCTCGTTCTCCTCCTGGGACCTTGGGCACGCACATGCACCCGGCATGCATTTCAAGCCACCAGATCTGGGACTCGAACCGCAGTTGGTTGTATGGGAGTCCAGCGACGTAACCGCTGCATCAACTGCTGGTCCTACTTGGTGTGGGTTAAAGCCACCAGGACTCATGCCACGGGTAGCCACGTGGGTTCCAGCTCCCTTCGCCAGCAGGCCACAGAGCCAGCCCATTCAGAGGCGGTTCCCATGGAGCTCGGCTCCTTGGGGCGAAGCCAGGACCCCCCGAGTCTGGGAATGGGCACAGGGCTCAGAGGAGAGGGTGCATGGGATGCCGGCCACGTGCGCCGGCGACTGCTTACCATTGGAATGAGGGCGGCGCCTGGCCGCGGGACCACCTGGGCGGACAGCCTCAGCTCGCTGTTCATGTCGATGGTGAAGATCCGGCCTTGGAACTCTCCTTCCAGAAGCTCTATCTAGGAGGCGGGTGAGCAGACGCTATCAGGACTCTGTCCCCAAGCATGAGCAGCTGGGGGACAACGCAGGGTCTGGGGTTCCGAAGACAGAGCTCTCCTCTCTTCCCGCAGCTGAGACCCCGTCCCCCACCCCCAGCTGGCCCTCCCTGGCCCTGTGTGCACCTGGCATTCAGGGACATCCCAGGGAGCAGACCCAGGACCTTCCCACGTTGGTCCAGGTGTGTGCTGCTAGGTCACAGCATGTTTATTTAACTGACATTCAGAATTTTTTTGAGTTTTTTTTTTCCCCTTAGGGTGTGTTCACTCACCAGAGAAAGAGACAGAGACAGAGAGAGAGAAAGTGAGAAATCACCCCCCAGGGAGGATGGCCACGCTGCAATCCCTTCCTCCTCCTGGGATCTTGGGCACGTATGATTTTCAAGCCACTGGGTCCAGGACTCGAACCGCCACTGGCCATGTGGGAGCCCCAGGACATAACTGCTATGCCATCTGCTGGCCCCAGATTTGCTCGTTTTTGTTTTGCTATAGAGCGTGACAGCGAGAGAAAGGGAACATGAGAACCCCCAGAGGGGCAGGCCCCTGCAATCCCTTCTCCATTCTCCTCTCAGGATTTTGGGCACGCACGCACACGCGCCCGGTGTGTTTTTCAAGCCAGATCTGGGATTCAAACTGTGTAGTCAGCCATGGCAGATCCAGCCGCCCCAAACACCACGCGAACTGCGGGCCCTGAAATTCCAGTTTTACTAGGAGGCTTTTATTTGCTAACCCCGAAATGTGTGTGTGTGTGTATGTGGAGGAGCGTGTGTAATGTGTGTGAACACGTGTGCATGTGGATGTGTGTGCATGGAGGAGCGTGTGTAATGTGTGTGAACACGTGTGCATGCGTATGTGGAGGAGCGTGTGTAATGTGTGTGAACACGTGTGCATGTGTGTATGTAGAGAAGTGTGTGTAATGTGTGTGAACACGTGTGCACGTGCATGTGTATGCATGGAGGAGCGTGTGTAAATATGTGCATGTGCATGTTTGCGTGGAGGAGCATATGTAATGTGTGTGAACACGTGTGCATGTGTGTGTATGTGGAGGAATATGTGTAATGTGTGTGAACACGTGTGCACGTGCATGTGTGTGCGTGGAGGAGCATGTGTAATGTGTGTGAACACGTGTGCATGCATGTGTATGCGGAGGAGTATGTGTAATGTGTGTGAACACGTGTGCACGTGCATGTGTGTGCGTGGTTGCTGCTTCCAAACACCCAACCCTAGACCTTTTCTTTAAAAAAATTATTTTCTTTAACTTTATTTATTTTTACATTTTGACAAGAGAGGAACAGAACAAGGGCGAGAGAGAGAGAGAGAGAGAGAGAGAGAGAGAGAGAGAGAGAGAATGTGAGAAAGCAAGCCACCAGGTCTGGGACTCGAACCATGGTCAGCCATGTGGGAGTCCAGTGCTTTAACCACCACGCCACCTGCTGGACCCCTCACACCCCCCAACCATAGATCTTTTGTCTTTTGTTTAGTTTTTTTATAATTATTACTTTTTAAATTTGACCAGAGAGTAAGAGAGAGAGAGAAAGTGAGAAAGCAAGCCGCCAGGTCTGGGACTTGAACCACGGTCAGCCACATGGGAGTCCAGTGCCTTAACCAGCACGCCCCCTGCTGACGCTGACCTTGTCCTTGGTAAAAGAGCACACTGAACCTGGCCTAGATGGCTCTGAGCACGTACTCTGCACTTGTCAACGCTGAGCTGGGGGTCCATGAGAACCTTCTGGACGTTCACCAGGCATTTCTGGAAATCGAAGGCCGGGGAAGCCGGGTCCTGGAGCGGGGTCAGTATCTCAACCATCCCTGCGTCCACGAACATCACCGCTGCCTCCTGGGACCAGATGTGTTGGTCTACAAGCTAGGAAAAAGGGGAGCCAACAGGGGGCGTGGTGGTTAAGGCACTGGACTCCCACTTGGCGGACCACAGTTCGAGTCCCAGACCCGGGAGTTTGAAACACGTGTATGTGTGTGCGTGTGCCCAGGATCCCCAGAGGAGAATGGAGAAGGGTATGTGGCATGGCCACCCCCCACCCCGGCAGGTGACTTCTCACCTTCCCTCTCTCTACATAACTCCAGTGAGCACACGAGCCCTATGGAGAAAAACTAAACAAATACATAAGAACGGAAGAAAAACGTTCTGTGCCTGTGCATGTGCCCGGAATCCCAACAGGATGGAGAAATGGAGAACGGACCGTGACATGGCCGCGTGGCATGGGGAGGAGATTTCTCCCTCCTGTCTGTCTCTGTCTCTCTCTGCTGAGCGCACGTGCTCTCTGGCAAATTTCTACATAAAAACAAACAAAAACAATAGAGAAGTTGGACAAGTCCATGATTCCTCACCAATTAGGTGATTGCCCCACTGTCCGATTTTTAAAGATTGATCAGTTGATTTATTTCCATCTGTTACTGCTACTACTATTTTTAATTTGACCGGAGAGAGAAAGGGGAAGAAAGCGAGCCGCCAGGTCTGGGACTTGAACCGCGGTCAGCCATGTGGGAGGCCAGTACCCTCACCACCATGTTACCTGTTGGCCCCTCCACTCTGGCTTCTACCTACTTTAATTATAGAAGTTGACAGGACTCCCAGACTGCCGTAATATAAATGATCCTCTCGACTTAAAAATGCCAGTTCGTTTTCATCTAGGAAAAAAAAAAGAGAAATGACATCCCAGGACCCGGCGGCTTGAAAATCACACTGTGGGGAGCTGGCAGGTGGAATGGTGGCTGAAGGCGCTGGATTCCCACGTGGCCGACCACAGTGTGAGTCCCCAACCTGGCGACCTGCTTTCTCTCTCTCTGTCCCTCTCTGCTCAAATTTAAATACATACATATATACATAAATAAAGATAAACAAAATAAATTTTAAAAAGAGAAAGAAGAAAATCACACTGGGCGTGCGTGTGCCTGCCCAGAACCCTGAGAGGAGACTGAAGAAGAAATTGCAGCATGACTCAGCTCTTGGGGGGTGCCTTCTCCCTCTCTCTCCATCTCTATCTCTGGCAAGCACATTTAACGACAAAAATTAAAAAAAAAATTTTTTTTGAGAGGTTTTGCTATAGGGCGCGTGCGCTTGCCAGACAGACAAGAGAGAGACATAGAGACAGAAAGCAAGAAATCACCCCCCAGGGGGGATGGTCACGCTGCAATCCCTTCTCCTCCATTCTCCTCTCAGGATCTTGGGCACGCACGCACATGCGCCCGGCATGAGTTTTAAGCCACCGGGTCCGGGACGTAAACCACGGTCGACTACGTGGGAGTTCAGTGACATAGCCATTACGCCAACTGCTGGTCCCAACAAAAAATCTTTAAGAAACAAAAAATCAATGAAAAGCAAAGGAAGAACACTTTAAAGTACCTCATTGGTATCATTATAAACTCACTCCTAGGGAGGCCCCAGGATGTGAACCTAAGTCCTTTCCCACGCGGGTCCAGTCACATGACCAGGGCACCACTGCCTGATCGCCACAATCATTGTTTCCTTCTCTTTGTAGTTTTTTAGTTTTTGCTATCGGACATGTGAGAGAGACAGAGAGAGGGAAATTGAGAAATCACCCCCAGGGGGGATGGTCACGCCGCAATCCCTTCTCCTCCATTCTCCCCTCGGGATCTTGGACACGCACGCACACGCGCCCAGCGTGATTTTCAAGCTACCGAGTCTGGGACTTGAACTGTGCAGTTGGCCATGGCAATTCAGCTGCCTTTATCACACCACCAGCTGGCCCTACAGGCTCATTTTGAACAGAGAGATGAATATAGAGTTAGCAAGCCACGAAGTGAGGACTAGCGAACAGGGAATGCTGACTTTCCATTTGCCCTGTGTTGCTGAAGGGTGTGTGTGCTCTCTGGAGACAGAGAGACAGAGAAAGAGAGGGGGAAAGCGAGAAGTTACTCCTCCCCTCAGGGAGATGGCCATGCTGCAATCCCTTCTCCTCCATTTCTCCCTCCTTTGGGGATTCTGGACACCTCAACTTTGCCTGCTGCCCCCAGAGCTGGGACACAGTTCCATCATGTTCGAAGCCCCCCAGCTCGGGGTCGCCAGCTGGCACATCCTGGCGTCACCAGCTGGCACATCCTGGCATCCCCCCCAGCTCGGGGTCGCCAGCTGGCACATCCTGGCGTCCCCGTGGGGACAGTCCCGGGCGTATGCGCGGGACTGTCCCTGCGGGGGCTGTGTGGGGCTGGTTGTGGTTTTCCAGCAGGGTGGGGTCTGACGGGTCGGCGGTCTCTGATTCTGGAGAGCCCTGGGCAGGGTCGGGGACGCACTGGTAGCGATGGAGTGGATGGTGATGCCTGCTCTGAAAATGGAAGGGTACACGATCTTCTCCCCTTCCTGGACCACGATGGGGCTGACGAGCTGACCTATGGGAGAACAGGAGGACTCCTGAGGGCCACGTGAGGCCTGCTAGGGGACCCCAGCCACCGAGGCCCCGCACCATCCCCACTGCCGCCGGCCCACCCTCCAGCTCCTTCTTGTTCTTACGACTTTTCATTTATTCCTACTTTATTTATTTACTTTTAAAGGAGTATTTATGTAATTCCATTTCTTCTCAATTTTTAAATTTAACCAGACAGAGAGAAAGAGAGAGAGAAAAGGAAAAGGAAAAAGCAAGCTACCAGATCTGGGACTTGAACTATGGTCGGCCATGTGGGAATCTAGCACCTTTAACCACCACGCCACCTGCCAGCCCCTATATTTTTAAATTTACTATATGGGACCAGAAGATGGCATAATGGCTACGTCGCTGGACTCCCATGTGGTAGACCACGGTTCGAGTCCCGGACCCGGTGTATTAAACTCACACCGGGCACGTGTGTGTGTGTGTGCCCAGGATCCCGAGAGGAGAATGGAGGAGAAGGGATTGTGGCGCAGCCATCCCTGGGGGGTGGTTTCTTGCTTTCTGTTTCTGTCTCTCTGTGTCCCTTTGGTGAGCGCACGGGCCCTATAGCAAAAATCTCTGAAAACTAAATAAGTACATACACACGTTTGCTACAGGGCCTGTGCACTCACCACAGAGAGACACAGAGAATGAGAAATCACCCCCCAGTGGGGACGGCCACTCTGCAATCCCGCCTTCATTCATCCTCTCAGGAGTTTGGGGATGCATGCACACACGCCCGGTGTGTTTTTTCAAGCCACCAGGTCCAGGACTCAAAATGCAATGTTGGCCATGCGGCACCCAGCTTCCTTAACCACCATGCTGCCCGGCCGGCCTAGAAAGTAATCAGGGTTTCTTTTATAGATCTATGTATGTATTTATTTTTGAGAGGGTTTGGTATAAGACACGTGCACACTCACCAGAAAGACAGAGAGAGACAGAGAGACAGAGAGACAGAAAGCGAGAAACCACCCCCCAGGGAGGGCGGCCATGCCGCAATCCCTTCTCCTCCATTCTCCTCTCAGGATCTTGGGCACGCATGCACACGCGCCCGGCGTGAGTTTAAGCCACGGGGTCCAGGACTCGCACCGCAGTCAACTACATGGGAGTCCAGTGACATAGCCATTACACCATCTGCTGGTCCCCCCAAAAGTAATCAGATGTTTAGACGGTCTCAATAAGAAGAGCTGAGGTTCCCAGACTGAAGATTTGAACCCTTCACCCTAGGAGTTTGGGACATTTCAGACTGGCTGTCACCCTGGCTGAGTGATCCCACAGGGCAGGGAAAGGGGAGGAGGCAGCGAGGTGGGGAAGCGGCGCGTGGCCCGGCCAGGCCCACCTGTGTTGTGGGAGACCTGCAGAGTCCTCTCCGACCAGAGGATCAGGATGCCTCTGTGTCCCGGGGGCATGTGCACTTCCAGATTCTCCTGGTAGGCAAAGGGGACCCCAAAACTGCTGCTGAGGGGGGGATCTGAGTAGGCAAACATCCCCTGGAACAGAGTGACAAGTGGCCCCGTGAGTGGGTAATGACAGGCGTGCCGACTGCTGTTCTTCTTAGCATCTCGATCTGTGGTTCCCGACATAGGTAACTCTGCCTCCCCGGGAACGCGGGGCAAGTTCTGGACGCATCTATGGTTGTCACCAGCAGGGGGTGATCCCGGTCATTCCGGGAGGCCAGGGACGCCTCCTCCTTTTCCTTTTCTTTTTTAAACAATTGTGCAGTTTTTTGCCATAGGATGCGTGCGCACTGGCCAGAGAGAGGCAGGGAGAGGGGAAGTGAGAAACCACACCCGGGCGATGGTCACTGGCAATCTCTCCTCCTCCCGGGCAGACACTGCCCCCGTGCCCAGCGCAATTCTCAAACCGTCAGGCCTGGGATGCGAACCCTGGTTGGCCATGCGGGATCCAGTGCCTGACCACCGCGCCGCTCACTAGCCCCCCTACCTTCTTCTTTCTGATTATGAGTATCCCAAGTTGTGAAAAGGACTGGAAGAAGAAGATTCCACCCAAAGTCCCGGAGAACACCGCCTACGAGACAAACAGAAAACGTGGCAGACGAATTAATAGGGCGGGCGCGGCTAGCTGGGAAGGTAACTCCCAGATTTGGACTTTGTTTTTGCCTGGGACCAGCAGTTGGCATAATGGCTATGTCACTGGACTCCCACGTGGTTGACCGCAGTTAGAGTTCAGAACTCGGTGGCTTAAACTCATGCCGGGCGTGTGTGATTGCATGCCAAAGATCCCGAGAGGAGAATGGAGCAGAAGGGACTGCAGGGTGGCCATCATTTCTCCCTTTCTGTCTCTCTCCCTCTGGCAAGTGCACGAACCCTAGAGCAAAAATCTCTCTAAAAAAAAAAAAAAAAAGGAGAAAAGATCTTATTTACCCACTGACATCTAATTACTGTGATCTTGCAGCACATCGTTTTTTTTTTTTAAGAATTATTTTATGTAATTTTGCTTATTTATCTATTTATTTATTTACTTATTTAAATTTGATGATAAGGGGACAGAGTGAGAGAGATCGAAAAGTGAGAAAGCCAGCCACCAGGTCCAGGACTCAAACCACGGTCAGCCATGTGGGAGTGTCCAGCACCTTAACCACCACGCCACCTGCTGGTGCCTGTGCACAGACTTCTATTTCCACTCACCTAGTGAAGTTCACATACCAGTCCTGGGGCATCGTAGTCCATAAAGGTCTGTCCCTCGTCCTCTGAATAATATATAATGGTTTTACCTAAGTCGTCTCCCAGCATATAAGCGAAGAGCATATTACTCATGTCCTAGAAAACAGACGTAAAACAATCTCTTTTTAAAAATGATTTAATTATTTAACTGTATTTAATTACTTATACATTTTAATTTGACCCGAGAGAGAAAGAGTGTGGGGGGGAGAGAGACAGAGAGACAGACAGAAAGTGAGAAAGGAAGCCACCAGGTCTGGGACTCGAACTGTGGTCGGCCATGTGGGAGTCCAGTGCCCTTAACCTCCATGCCCCCCAAATTATTTAGCTTATAGAGAGATTTTTGCTATAGGGCATGTGCGCTCACCAGAGACAGAGAGACAGAGAAACAGAGAGAAAAGGCGAGAAATCACTCACAGGGTGGGGGTGGGTGGTCACGCCTCAATCCCTTCTCCACTGTTCTCTTGGGATTTGGGGCACGCATGCAAGCACACCTGGTGTGAGTTTTAAGTCACTGGACCGGGATTTGAACTGTGGCTCACTGCATGGGAGTCCAGTGACGTAACCATTATGCCATCTGCTGGTATGCTTTTGAGCTGCCAGGTCCAGGATTCAGAGTGTAGTCAGCCGTGGGATCCAGCACCTTAGCCACCACACCACCTGCTGCCCACCCCCAGCCTCGGCCGGCCACGGATCATGGGTGCATGCGTGCTCTGGGCACTCAAGAAGGTCTTTGGACTCGAACGCGGAACCTTCCCACCTGGGCCGGCCTCGCAGAGCGTGGCGTTGATCACTACACCACCGTCCAGCCCCTCCGAGGTCCTCCTCCAAGCCTGGGGAAACCATCCCCCAGGGCCACGTGGTCCCAGCCTCAGGGCCCACGTCCTTGTGCCCACGGAAGGACACGTGGTACTCACCTTGCAGAACGAGTTGCCCATGTAACAGCAGGAGCCCCCCGAGATATGAGAGACGGGCTGCTCTACACCTGAAAGGGGAAAGCGGTCTCTTAGAGCGGGAGCCCCCGAGGGTCCAGGAACTTCCCGGGAGGGATCTCGGGGCTAGTATGTGGCACACTGGTGAGGGCATGGGACTTCCACGTGGTCAACTGTGGTTCCAGTCCCGGACCTGGCGGCTTGCTCTCACTCTCCCTCTCTTTCTCTGTGTTTCTATCTGGTCAACTTGAATAATAATAATAAATAAATAAATAAAATTAAATAATTATTCAAAAACAATTTTTTTTAACAAATCACTCATTAATTTTATTTATTCATTTGCTTATTTTAATTTTACCAGAGAAAGAGAGAGAGAGAGAGAGAGAGAGAGAGAGAGAAAGCCACCAGGTCCGGGAATTGAACCGTGACTGGCATGTGGGAGTGTCCAGCGGCTTAACCACCAGGCCACCTGCTGGCCCTGGAGAAAAGAGCTCTTCAGAAAAAAAAGGGGGAAAAGAAAATCACACCGGATGCATGTGCGTGCCCAAAATCCTCAGAGGAGAATGGAGGAGAAGGGACCGTGCTATGACCGCCCCCCGAGGGGGTGCTTTTTCCTGTCCTCTCTGTCTCGCCATCTCTCTCTGGTAAGTACACGTGCCCACTAGCTAGGACACACAGACACACACACACGTCTCTCCGGTGAGCGCACACATCCCACATCAAAAACAAAACAAAACAAAAGGGTCTTGGTGTTACCAAAGCCTAAATAACAAAGAGTGAGTCTCTAAAATTATGTTTATGTGGAGGGCTGGCAGGTGGTGTGGTGGTCAAGGGTGCTGGACTCCCACGTGGCCAACCGTGGTTTGAGTCCCGGACCTGGCGACTTGCTTTCTCGCTTTCCCTCTCTGGTCACATTTAAATAAATAAATAAATAAAGTTAAATAATTCTTTTTAAAACATTTTGTTTATTTGGGAGTATGCAGGGGGGTTGCAAAGGCAAGATATGGCAGCTCTGGGGAGTGTGTCTATCCAAGGAGGTTGTGTGTATATATCATCTGTAATATATATAATATATACAATTACACGCATGTATAAATGTATAGATACACATACTTTTCTTAGAGAGAGAGAGATTTTTGCTATAGGACTCGTGCGTTGACCGGAGAACACAAAGCGAGAAACCACCCCCTGGGGGGATGGCCACGCCGCAATCCATTCTCCTCTTGGGATCTTGGACATGCACGTACGTGTACCCGGTGCGTTTCAAGCTGCCGGGTCCAGTATCTTAATCACCACGCCACCTGCTGGCCTCCATGAATGTTTTTCTTTCTTCTTTTTTTAAAGAATTACTTATTGGGACCAGCGGATGACTTAACGGTTACATTACTGGACTCTGGAGTAGTCGACTGCAGTTCGAGTCCCGGAACTGGTGGCTGAAACTCACATCGGGCGCATGTGCGTGCGTGCCCATGATCCTGAGAGAAGAATGGAGGAGAAGGGATTGCGGCGTGGCCATCCTCCCTGGGGGGTGATTTCTTGCTTTCTATCTCTCTGTCTCTCTCTGTCTGGAGAGTGCATGCGGCCTATAGCAAAAACCTCTAAAAAAAAAAATCTACGTACCTTGAGATGCCCTCCAGGTACCAGTGTCATGGGAATAAAGATAGACGTTCTGATTAATGACTAACAGCAGTCCTGTACCAGAAAAACACGCCGAGGTTACCTGGGGCACACCAACCTAAAAGCAATCACACACTCCGTGTCAGTCCGTGCCTCTCTCCCACCGGATTCAAAAACCAATACTTTTGGGAACCAGCAGTTAGCGTAATGGCTATGTTGCTGGACTCCCACGTAGTCGACCGCGGTTTGCGTCTCGGACCCGGTGGCTTACAACTCACGCCAGGCGCATGTGCGTGCGTGCCCAAGATCCCGAGAGGAGAATGGAGGAGAAGGGATTGCGGCGTGACCATCCCCCCGGGGGTGATTTCTCGCTTTCTGTCTCTCTGTATCTCTCTGTCTGTCTGGCGAGCGCACGCGCCCTATAGCGAAAAACCTCTCTCAAAAAAAAAAAAACAACAAAAACAAAAAACCCAATACTTTTCAGACCAACAGCTGGCGTAATGGCTATGTAGTCAACCACGGTTTGAGGCCCAGACCCGGTGGCTTAAACACATGCCAGGCGCATGTGCGTGCGTGCCCAAGATCCCGAGAGGAGAACGGGGTGTCCCGACCCGGTTCAGGCGCCACGTGTCCCAACCCGGGGAGACAGTCCAACAGGTTTCCTGAAGGAAGGAGTGAGAGCCGGAACAAGCGGCACAGTGTCACAGCACGGAGACGACACAGTATTACAACTCTTTAGGGTCGCGTCGTCTGTTGTGAGCAGCACGGAGGCGGAGACGGAGACGGAGACGACGCGGGGTCACAGCTCTTCAGGGTTGTCTAGAGACGATGTAGTGTTACAACTCTTCAGGGTCGTCTAGAGACTGTGCGGTGTTTCAGCTCTTCAGGCTCTCCACGGTCGTCGTCTTCCTGGTCTTCTGTGTCATCTTCCTTGTCTTCCTGGTCCTCTGGCTATTGTGGGCCAGGCATGGTGGTTATATACACGTTGATGGATCGTAAACGGTGAGCCGTGATTGGTTGTAAACGGTGGGCCGTGATTGGTTGTAAACAGTGGATTATGATTGGTTGCTTTTGGACCAATCATGAGGTGCCAGATATGCAAATCTGAGGGATTCTAGTGGCCAATCAGAGCAAGGTTTCAAAGGTCAGGTTTCACGAAGAGAACCAATCATGGCAATTGTTTGCTCTCTGAAGAGAACCAATCATGGCAATTGTTTGCTCTCTGAGAAACCTGGGCAGACTCACTGGTGCGCAACCTCCCACAATGGGGGAGAAGGGATTGCAGCGTGACCATCCCCCCCGAGGGGTGATTTCTCCCTTTCTGTCTCTGACCAAAGAGAAGAATCCGCGGTGTGACCATGCCCCACGGGGGTGCTTTCTCACTTTCTCCTCCTCTGTCTGTCTCTCTGATGAATGCACGCACCCTCTAGGAGAAAAGAGAGAGAGTGGGAGCCAGCTGGTGTGGCACGGTGGTAAGGTGCTGATTTCCCACATGGCTGACTGTGGTTTGAGTCCCGGACCCTGTGGTTTGAAAAATCACAACCAATAAATAAAAATAAGTTAAAAGAGGAAAAAAAGAGAGGTAGAGGGAGGGGAGGAAAGAAAACTCACTCTTTTTTTTGAAGACGTTGGTTAAAGGGTACATGCACTCTCCAGAGAGAGAGAGACAGAGACAGGGAGAGAGGCAAAGTGAGAAATCACCCTCCGGGTGGGGGGGGATGGCTGCTCCGGAATCCCCCCTCCTGCATTCTCCTCTCTCCTCTTGGGATTTTGGGTACGCATGCACACGCGCCCGGCTCGGGTTTCAAAGCTCCCATCGGAGACTCAACCTGCGGTGGGCCACGTGGGAGTCCAGCGCCTTAACCACCACGCCACCTGCTGGCCCCCGGGAGACTTGCTCCTAATGTCTTCTAGAGGTACCTTGGGAAAGAAACTTCCCAACGAACAAGAACTAGCCTGAAAGTTGCCAGCCGTGGCTTCCCGAGTGCCCGCTACGGGAAGCCCCCTGGGGCTCCGTGAATTACCTTCATGGCTGTAGGAATGGTGAGCGGGGGCAGGCTGCTCTCAAAGTTGTCTGTGGAGAGGAAGACTTGCCTTCTGCAATGAACAACCAGAGAATGAAATGAGGACATCGCGCACAAGGAGAGGGGAGAGAGGAGCCAGGGGTCCTGCCAAGAACGACCCACTGGGGCCGGCAGGTGGCGTGGTGGCTATGTTGCTGGACGCCCGCCCGGCCCACTGCAGTGTGAGTCCCAGTTCTGGGGGTTGGAAATCACGCCAGGCCCACGTGCATGCGCGCACAGCCTCCAGGGAAGAGAATGGAGGAGAAGGGGTTACGGTGTGGCCGTCCCCTGGGGGCGTGATCTCTCATTTTTCCCTCTCTGTTTCTCTCCAACAAGCACGCGTGCGCTTTGACAAAACAAGACAGAACACACGGAAAATACGTAAGGCAGCTGCTTACCCCAGATACACTACTATGTGCTCCTTGCAAGGGTGTCTGATCAGGCGCGTTGTCCTAAAGGCAAAGAATAAGCTGTCCTGTAGAAATGAAGACACGGTCTTAGTAACTTCAGTCACAATAAGCTGGCGATGAGAGCAACTCCCTCTTTAATTTTCTTTCATTGATGGATTCATGAAAGAATTATTTAATTTTATGTATTCATTCATTTATTTTAATTTGACCAGAGACAGACACACACAGAGAGAGAGGGAAAGTGAGAAAGGAAGCCACCAGGTCTGAGACTCGAACCATGATTGGTCATAGGGGAGCGTCCAGCACCTTAACCACCATGCCACCTGCCGGCCTCTCATTTATTTATTTTTTGAGAGATTCTTGTCAGAGAGTCAGAAAGTGAGAAATCACCCCCTGGGGGGGGACAGCCACGCCACACTCCCTTCTCTTCCGTTCTCCTCTCGGCATTTTGGACATGCATGCCTATGTGCCTGGCGTGAGGGGACTCGAACTGTGGTCAGGTATGTGGGAGTCCAGCAACGTAACCATTACACCATCTGCCGGTCCCAAGAGCAGCTTCCTAGTGCTGACATTGCAAATGTAAGAGTGAAATCTGAATTAGGTAGGTGGAGGGTATTCATGTCATTTTCCTATCTTGATGGGTGGAAGCTGGGGTTGGGTCCCTGGGACGTCCCTGTACTGTTTTTGTAACTCGTTGCAAATCTATGACTATGTTCAAATAAATAGTTTTAAAAATTCACCAGGGCCTAGCTAGCCCCATGGCCCAGGGGTTAAGACGGCTGGATTCTGCATGGCACACTACGTGGTTTGAATCGTGGGCCATGTGGGAGACTGACAATCATGCCAGGTGGGTGTGCCTGTGTGCCCCAAATCCCGACAGTGAAGGAGAAATGGAAGAGAAGGGATTGCAACATGACCGTGCCCCATGGGGGTGCTTCCTCCTCTCTGTCTCTCTCTCTCTCTCTCTGTCTCTCTCTGCCAAACACATGCACCATCTAGTCAAAAAAAAATCCTAAGATAAATTATTTGGGGCCAGCAGGTGGTATGTTGGTTAAGAGCGCTGGATTCCCACATGGCTGACTGTGGTTCAAGTCCCACACCTGGTGGCGTGCTTTCTCACTTTCTCTCTTTCTGGTGAATTAAAATAATAATAGTAATAAATAAACTTCGATAAGTAATTCTTTTTTCTTGAGAGAGATTTTTGCTACCGCGTGATACACTTGCCAGAGAGACTAAGAGAGACAGAAAGAGGGAAATTACCCTCTCCCAGGGGGGATGGCCACACCGCAACCCGTTCTCCATTCTCCTGTCAAGGTTTTGGGCACGTACACACACGCGCCCAGTGTGAATTTTAAGCCCACCAGGTCCGGGACTCAATCCACAGTCACGTACATGGGAGTCCAATGACATAACCATGACTCCATCTGCTGGTCCCTACAAATAATACTTTAAAAAAAATAAACGATTCATCTCAGAAATATACGTATCATTGTTTACTCAGAGACAATCAGTTATTTGAAACGGAGGCAGGAGGGGAGAGAATCTTAATGCGACATATCAGAAAACTGTTATTTGCAGAATTTTATTATCATTTTTTTTAGAATGATTTAGTTCAGGGGCCTGCAGGTGGCATGGTGGTTAAGGGTGCTGAACTCCCACATGGCCGACCTCAGTTCAAGTCCCTGATCTGATGGCTTGCTCTCTCTCTCCTTCTCCCTCTTTGATCAAATTCGAAAACAGTAATAATAATAAATAATGTTAAATAATTCTATTTTTTAAATAATTATTTTATTCATTCATTCATTCATTTATTTATCTATTTACATTTGACCAGAGAGGGACAGAGTAAGAGAAAGCTAGAGAGACAGAAAGTGAGAAAGCAAGCTGCCAGGTCCAGGGCTCAAACTGTGGTTGGCCATGTAGGAGTCCAGTGCCCTTAACCAACCATGCCACCCGTCGGCCCCAATAAAATAATTCTTAAAACAAAACAAAAAAGAAATAGTAGGAACACTAGTTCCCACGCAGTAAGCAGACACAGGCGAGGCACCGACGGAAGGGTGGGACCACTTACCCCGTGAACCTCATGTTTGGCCTTAAGCACCTTCCCTGTCCTCACTTTGCGAACGCTAGAGGTAAGTGACAAGAGAGACCACCTGTTAGCTTTGTTTCCAATTTGCCTGAGCGTTCATGCCCTGGCCAGAGAGACAGAGAGGGAAGGCGAGAGAGCACGCCCGCGGGAAACGATCGTGCGGTAATTCCTTCTCCTCCTCTTGGGATTTGGGTCGTGCACACACACACGCCTGGCATGTTCCTTAAACTGCCAGTTCGGAACTCGAACAGTGCAGTGGGCCGGCCGTGTGGGACCCGGCACCCTTAGCTGCCGCACCTCCAGCTGGCTCTGACAGTTTAGAAGTTTACCCACTGCCTTTTTATTTTTAAAGGATTTTTTTGGGATACGTGCACTCATTGGAGAGACAGAAGGTGAGAAGTCACCCCCAGCGGGGATGGCCACACCGCAATCCCTTCTCCTCCATGCTCCTGTCAGGATCTGGGGCAGGCCCACACGTACTCGGCCTGAGGTTTAAGTCGGGTCCGGGACTCAAACTGTGGTCGACGTGGGAGCCCTGTCATCTGGGTCACCTGCAAAGTACCTGTACAGGGGCTCTGAGGGTCATGGATGCCCCTAAACAAACTGGGTGGAACCGTGGGGCTCCTCTCCCAGACAGACAGGCGTGGACCTAATTCCCGGAAAGCCTAAAAGCTCATCCAGAGACCCCAATGGAGGGACAGGAACCCCAGCCCCAGGGCACTTGGCTATTATTATTTCCCTGACAGGATGTTATTTTTCTGGAATGGTAAAGCTATCCTCGACTTACAATGAGGCTACGTCCTGATAAACCCATCCTACACTGGAAATACCCTAAATCCAACAAGTCTGCCTAAACCCACCGAATCCAAGCTTCGCCTAGACGGCCTCAAACGTGCTCCGAACGCTGCCATTCACCCCGGAGGAGCAGTCAGCTCACCCAAGCCGACTTGATAAAAAGCACTATCTCAGGGATTAGTCGTTTACCGCATACCATACTGAACGTGCAAGACAGGAGCTGTGTGGGGACTACAAGTTCCGTCTCTACGGAACACGTATTACTGTCACATCATCGGAAGTTGAACCACCATAAGTCAGGGCCTGTCTGCAATTTACAGTAGAGAATTTTTTTTTTATTATTATTAAAAGATGGGGGAGGCGGACAGCAGACTGTGTGGTGGTTAAGGCACTGGATTCCCACATGGCCGACCATGGTTTGAGTCCCAGCCCTGGCAGCTTGCTTTCTCACTTTCCTTCTCTCTCGCTCTTTGGTGCTCTATAGCAAACTAAAATAATAATAATTCATAAAATTAAATACCTAATTTTTTTTTTTTTTAAATTATAGAACACCCAGAGACAGGGGCATCCTCCACAGGATCTGGTCATGCAGGCCATCAGACTCCGGGCACTTGAGCACAGCCCTGGTCTGCTTCAGCCTGACCGGGCTGGGGATTTGAACCTCTGTTGCCATGTGGGATCCAGCTTCTTTCCAACAGCATCACTGGGGCCGTTCCAAGGCACAGCGGTAATGCACTGCTCAAGGGAAGTGGGGCCCCCACAGTTCAAATTCCCACTGGGTCATCCCGAAACGCGCCAGGCACATGCACGGCTGCCCCAGGTCCGAGGCCCCGAGGAAGGGGATCCGGCGTGGGCAGACCGAGTGGAGGCACCGGAGCTGGCACCGAGCTCGGGGTGGGGTAGGAGGGGAGGGCCAAGTCAGATTTCCAGGGAGGGTAAGCGGAGCCTCCTCCCGAGCTCCGGAGCGGGGTCAGTCCAAGAGGGAGCACCTCCCACCCCAACCCTGGCAGCTCCAGCCCGGAAGCGGGGCCCACCCGCATAGCGGCTCAGCTCCGGCCAGCAGGAGCTGCACGGTCGCCACAGCCACCAGCGCCAACAGCAGCATTGCGCTCGGCCCCCTGCCGCTTCACTGCGTCCACACCTCTCAACCGCCGCGAGGAGTCGCTGTGCTGGGCAACGGGCTGACTAGAGTCTGCGCGTGCGCTCAACGGGCCCTTCGTGCCAGGCCACGTGCCCACAAACAGCACCACGCTCCGCGGGACTCCGAGCATGCGCAGTCAGACCCTGCGAAGCTTAAACCCGGCCACCGAGCCTGAGCATGCGCACGAAGAAGCTCCGGAGACTGGGAAAGGGCCTATCGCAGCGCCAAGCGCTACCTGTATTCTTTTTTTTTTTTTTTTTTTTTTGGAGAGGTTTTTCGCTATAGGGCGCGTGTGCTCGCCAGATAGAGAGAGACATAGAGACAGAAAGCGAGAAATCACCCCCCAGGGGGGATGGTCACGCCGCAATCCCTTCTCCTCCATTCTCCTCTCGGGATCTTGGGCACGCACGCACATGTGCCCGGCGTGAGTTGTAAGCCACCGGGTCCGAGACGCGAACCGCGGTCGACTACGTGGGAGTCCAGCGACATAGCCATTACGCTAACTGCTGGTTCCCAAGCGCTACCTGTATTCTGAGCAGGCGCCGTCGAACCCCGGGAAATACAAATTTACCCCCCCCATCCTGGGGAAGCACAGGGAACCACAGGAGCGCAGTGCGGGCCTGCATACGCTGTGTTCTGGGAAGGCCGAATCCCCAGAGCCTGAGCATGCGCATGTTACCCACACACTTAAGCGAGTACACAGGCTTCCCAGAAGTTTCCAAGACTCCAAGGCGGCACTTGCAGCACTACTAGTTGTTCGCAGTGGCGCCGGCACGTGCCCACGACCTTACACGTGACCGGAAAGGGCGTTGAGCGCGCGGGCTGAGAGTCCGGTAGAGGTGCCTCCGACCTTTTCCAAGCCCCGCCCTCTGACCCGTCAGCCCGGGGCAACGCCCCCTCAACTTGGGCCACGCCCCCGGGAGCCGAGGCACGCGCCCGTCCTGGGGAAATGACGCGACTCGTGTGCGCTGCCAGTGTGGCCGGGGCTACGTGCGGCTGTGGGGAGTTGCTCGGTGCTGGGCCGCCTGGCCGGCGCCGGGGGACGGACTCCGATCGCAGCCGGAACGTGGTTGCGCCGAGGCTGGCGGGCTTGCGGAAGCGAACGGCCGCGGCCGTGGCGCGTTCTCGGGTGGCGCGGAGGAAGGGGCCGGAAGCCACAATCCCTTCTCCATGTCTGCGTCACACGCACACACGCGCCCAGTTTTTCTCAAGCAGTCGGGGCCTGGGTTCGAACCGTGGTTGGCCATGTGGGATCTGGCTCCTTTAAGCACTAGTTTATGGGGCCAGTGCTGCGGTTTCTTTTTAAATAATAGTTGTGTTTTACTTGTTTTTTGATGACACACACACACACACACACAGAGTGAGAAAGCAAGCCAGCAGGTCCAGGACTACAACCATGGTCAGCCATGTGGGTCCTTTGGAGAGGTTTTCGCTATAGGGCGCGTGCACTCGCCAGACAGACAGGGAGAGACAGAGACAGAAAGTGAGAATCACCCACCAGGGTGATGGCCACGCCACAATCCCTTCTCCTCCATTCTCCTCTCGGGATCTTGGGCATGCACACACGTGTGCCTAGTGTGAGTTAAAGCTGCCAAGTCCAGGATTTGAACCGCGGTCAGCCATGTGGCAGTCCTGCGCCATAACCACGACGCAAACCGTTGAGCCCAGGACTTCTTTATAAGCCCCTCAGCCCCGGAGGTTTGTGTTCCAGCGATGCAGCTTTGTGTCTGGTATCTAATGCTTTATTTAGGACGGTGAGACCGTGACCTGAACTTGGCCCGTGGGCTTAGAGGGAGCGACGTGGCCTGTGTCCCAGCCCTGCCTCGGTGCTCAGCGCTTCGCTCGGAGACAGCCGCAGCGCACGCACTTCCTGCACAGCTGGGCCCAGAACTGCCGGATCCTGGTGCCCCTCTGGGTGTGCAGCAGTTTGGGGATGATGTAGGCCAGCCACACGGCCAGCAGCATGCTCCCCATCAGCAGGCACAGGACGACCTCGGGCGTCTTCATGGGCAGCGGGTAGGCCCCGTACACGTACACGCTGAACGTGGAACGCAGGTTACAGTAGCTGCGGGGGCGGGCGGGAGCGGCTGTGGGTCCCAGCACCAAACCCAAGCGGGCCGCCGGATGGGGCGCAGGGGCTGGGTGCTTGGGTCCACTTGACTCCCTTTTTTTTTTGGAACACAGGCATGTGAGCCTGGCATTGTTTTTTGTTTTATCTTTGCTATAGGGCGCATGCACTCCCCAGAGAGAGACGCAGAGAGGGAGGGTGAGATGTCACTCCCAGGGGTGAGGGCCACACCGCCATCCCTTCTCTATACTTCTCTCTGGAATCAAAAGTAGCTATTATTTTAATTTGTTAAGAGAGAAAGTGAGAAAGCAAGCTGCCAGATTAGGGACTTGCACCATGGGGCCCGGCTCCCTTAACAACCAGGCCACCCCCACGCCACTTCAGTTTCTGCTGGTTCTCAGTCTGCCGTCCTCTGTGTCTGGCAGCTGTCACAGGGTCCAGCCCCCAGGCCCGGACTTGGGCTGGAAGGGGTACATAGAGCCACCTGTGATGGCACGGAAGGGGGGTGGGGTGCCACACGGAGCCACGGGTGTCCAGGAGGTGGGCGGAAAATGGGGTAGGTAGATCAAGCACATTAGAGTGTTCAGGAAAGATGGACCCCCGAAGGGCACTGCTAGGTGCAGGGTGAGTCCCACACCTGCCCCCACCTCAGGGCCTTTCCACCCTTGGGTACCCCAGAGCGGGTCCCCCACCCAGGTCCCCTCACTTCCACATGCCTTTGGAAAGTGAGCTCTTACTTGACCAGAAGGGACAGATGATGGCTGACCGTGACTTAAAGCTAGAGCAGGGAGATACCAGCAGATGGCATAATGGTTACGTCGCTGGATTCCCACATAGTCAACTGTGGTTCGAGTCCTGGACCTGGCAGCTTAAATCTCATGCTGGGCATGCATGCGTGCCCAAGATTCCGAGAGGACAATGAAGGAGAAGGGGTTCTGGCGTGGCCATACCCATGGGGGGTGATTTCTCTCTTTCTGTCTCTGTCTCTGTCTGGTGAGCGCACACGCCCTATAGCAAAAACCTCTCCAAAAATAAAGAAAAAAAAAAAAAAAAGTGGAGCAGGGAAAATCACTTCCGCGTGGGGCCCCCTTTCCAGTAGGACACCTTGATCAATAGCACGCTGGGACGTGGCTTCAGCAACCTCTCGGCACCCCGGGTGGAAAGACCCAGCTCTCTGTGGGGAAGAGACCTGCGGCGTCTGCCCATTCCCCTGGTGTAAATGCCCCTGCTGTGGCCGCTTTCAGGCCGCCCCGTAGACGTCTCGAGTGTTTTGAGAGTGGGCTCATGGGCTCCAGTTTAAACCACCTCAGTCCCAGCACCAGTCAGAGGAGGCCAGGGACAGACACTCGGGCCCGGGGATCAGAGCGGCTGGTGGATCCCCCGCACCCAGTGTGGACCGGAAACAGGTGTTTCTTTAGCGAGTGAACGAGCGTCACCCGGAACGTGAGACACCCCTTTCCGGATGGTCTGGGTTGTACGCAGGGGCCTTGGAGGCAGAGGGAGAAGGGGTGACCCAGCTGACGCCTGCCTCCCTGAAGGGGAGGTGGCAGCCGCTCACCTGTAGTAGGGGTCCACGACAGAAATTAAGAAGACGTAGATCCCGTTTCTTTGCTCGAAAACGATCTTGTTTTCCGTGGGGCCGCCCAGGATCTGGTACTCGGCCTCTGGCCACTGCAGCGGGTTGTTCGTGTTGGGTTCGTGGCAGCTCATGTAGTTCTGGGAGGGTGACAGAGGCATGCTCGCTGGACCCCGACCGACCACACGGCCACGGCAACCACCCTTCTAGTGGAGGGGCCGGCAGGTGGCGTGGTGGGTACGGTGCTGGACTCCCACGTGGCCAACCGTGGTGCGAGTCCTGGACCCGGCGACTTGAAAATCGTGCTGGGTACGTGTGCGTGCGTGCCCAAAATCCCGAGTGGGAGATGGAAGAGGGGGACTGTGGTGCGGCCATCGCCCTGGGCGGGTAGTTTCTCACTTTCCGTGTGTCTGTCTCTGGTGAGCACACGTGCCCTATGGCAAAAACCGGGAAAGAAAGTTCCTAATAGAAGCATGAAGTTAGGGCTAGCCAGTGGTGCCGGTAAGGTGCCTGGTTCCCACACGGCCCACTGCAGGGTTCAAGTCCCGGTCTTGGCAGCTTACACTTGGTGAGTGCGTGTGCGTGTGTGCCCAAAATGGAGAACAGACTGTGGCATGACCATGCCCCATGGTGTGGGGGGGTGCCCACAAGAGCACGTGCCCTCGTGGAGAGGTTTATGCTATAGCACGCGTGCACTCGCCAGAAGACAGAGACAGAGAGACAGAAAGCGAGAAATAACCCCTTGGGGGGAGTGGATGGCCACGCCGCAATCCCTTCTCCTCCAATCTCCTCTCGGGATCTTGGGCACGCACGCACATGCGCTCGGTGTGAGTTTAAGCCACCAGGTCCAGGACTAGAACTGCGGTTGACTACATGGGTGTCTGGCGACATAGCCATTACTCCAACTGTTGCTCCTTTGGCAAATTTTTAAAGGTAATTAAGTAAAATGAGGTCATTATGGCAGCCAGCAAGTGGCATAGTGGTTAAGGCACTGGACTCTCAGATGGCCAACTGTGGTTCGAGTCCTGGACCTGGTGGCTTGAAAATCACACTCGGTGAGTGTGCGTGCCAAGATCCCAGGAGGAGAATGGAGGAGAAGGAATTCTGGCATGGCCATCCTCCCGGGGGGTGATTTCTCACTTTCCTTCTCGCGCTCTCTCTCTCTCTGTCTGTCTCTCTCTCTCTCTCTGTCTCTCTCTGTCTCTCTCTCTGTCTCTCTCTCTGTCTCTCTCTCTGTCTCTCTCTCTCTGTCTCTCTCGCTCTCTCTCTCTCTCTCTGTCTCTGTCTCTCTCTCTCTCTATCTGGCAAGCACACATGCCCTAAGCAAAAACCTCTTAGAAAAACAAAAGTGAGGTCATCATGGTGGGTGCTGTTTTCGTGTGACTGGGTGCTTGTTAAAAGTGAGGTCATCATGGTGGGTGCTGTTTTCGTGTGACTGGGTGCTTGTTAAAAGTGAGGTCATCATGGTGGGTGCTGTTTTCGTGTGACTGGGTGCTTGTTAAAAGTGAGGTCATCATGGTGGGTGCTGTTTTCGTGTGACTGGGTGCTTGTTTTTTTTTTTTTTTATTTTTTTTTATTTTTGGAGAGGTTTTTGCTATAGGGCGCGTGCGCTCGCCAGACAGACAGAGAGAGACAGAGAGATAGAAAGCGAGAAATCACCCCCCAGGGGGGATGGTCACGCCGCAATCCCTTCTCCTCCATTCTCCTCTTGGGATCTTGGGCACGCACGCACACGCGCCCGGCGTGAGTTGTAAGCCACAGGGTCCGAGACGCGAACCGCGGTCGACTACGTGGGAATCCAGCGACATAGCCATTACGCTAACTGCTGGTTCCCAGACTGGGTGCTTGTTAACAGTGAGGTCATCATGGTGGGTGCTGTTTTCGTGTGACTGGGTGCTTGTTAACAGTGAGGTCACCATGGTGGGTGCTGTTTTCGTGTGACTGGGTGCTTGTTAACAGTGAGGTCACCATGGTGGGTGCTGTTTTCGTGTGACTGGGTGCTTGTTAACAGTGAGGTCACCATGGTGGGTGCTGTTTTCGTGTGACTGGGTGCTTGTTAACAGTGAGGTCACCATGGTGGGTGCTGTCTTCGTGTGACTGGGTGCTTGTTAACAGTGAGGTCACCATGGTGGGTGCTGTTTTCGTGTGACTGGGTGCTTGTTAACAGTGAGGTCATCATGGTGGGTGCTGTCTTCGTGTGACTGGGTGCTTGTTAACAGTGAGGTCACCATGGTGGGTGCTGTCTTCGTGTGACTGGGTGCTTGTTAACAGTGAGGTCATCATGGTGGGTGCTGTCTTCGTGTGACTGGGTGCTTGTTAACAGTGAGGTCATCATGGTGGGTGCTGTCTTCGTGTGACTGGGTGCTTGTTAACAGTGAGGTCATCATGGTGGGTGCTGTCTTCGTGTGACTGGGTGCTTGTTAACAGTGAGGTCACCATGGTGGGTGCTGTCTTCGTGTGACTGGGTGCTTGTTAACAGTGAGGTCACCATGGTGGGTGCTGTTTTCGTGTGACTGGGTGCTTGTTAACAGTGAGGTCATCATGGTGGGTGCTGTCTTCGTGTGACTGGGTGCTTGTTAACAGTGAGGTCATCATGGTGGGTGCTGTTTCCGTGTGCCTGGGTGCTTGTTAACAGGGACCACTTGGGCAGCAGGTGGCGTGCTGGTTAAGGGCCTTGGACTCCCACATGGCCAGCCGTGCTTTGAGTCCTGGACCTGGCGGCTTACTTTCTCTCTCTATCGCTCTGTGGTCAAATTAGAACAAACAAAGTTAATTAAAATAATTCTTAAAAAAAAAAGGGGGGGGACCAGCAGTTGGCGTAATGGCTATGTCGCTGGACTCAAGGCACACATGCTTGGCATGAATCTTAAGCTGCCAGGTCCAGGATTTGAACCACAGCTGACTACTTGAGCCACAGTCCAGCAACGTAACCATTATACCATCTGCTGGCCCCAGGACCTGGGGGATCTTGCAAGGCCCCCAAAGGATGTCTTAGTTCTCCCGCCCTGCCGCCCCGTCCACAGTGGGCTCCCACCCTCTCTCGGATGACCACCAAGGTCGGTCACCGTCATCTGGCCACCAGCGAGCCACGATTTGTCACTGAGACTTGTGGGCAGAAGCGAAGGGCCCCTACCTCTCTGTCCCAGAGCAGGTTGTTTCCGGTGTCATACAGGATGGTGGACCAGTTCTGGGGCTGGGCTTGGCAGTGGGCGGCGCCCGCGGTCAGCAAGTAGGAGTACGTGGTCAGCCCGTTCACCTCGATCATCACGTACTCGGCCTCCACCACCTCCTGGAAGGTGTCCCCATGCCACCTACGACACAGTGCACGGTGGCTGTGGCCCTCCTCCTGGGGGCTGCCCCGGCTAGCCCACCGTAGGAGCTCGCGGGGCTGCCTCCACCCCGCACCCCCGACATGCACCCGTTACCCCGCGAGAAGTGAGCAGCTGTCCTGGGAACCCACCCGCCCAGCCAGGCTGCCCCGCCTCACCCCCTAAAGCCCTCTCCCACCAGCCCCAGAGTCTAGTAGGTGTTAAAGGAGCCAGATGCCATGTGGCCGACTATGGTTCGAGTCCCAGCCCCGGTGGCTTGAAACACACTGGGTGTGAGCGTGTGTGCATGCCCCGAAACCCGACAGGAAGGTGGGATGGGGGAGAAGGGATTGGGCGCAACGTGGGAGGAGTCCTGGAGGAGGCAGGTGGGAGACTGACCGTCCTCCTGAGGGACCTACGGGGGCCTGAAGGCCAGGCTGGGGCCCCAGGGCCAGGGAGCACAAGCCACAGCCTCCCCGTGCATTCTCACAGTTCAAGGACGGGCTTCCACGGGGTGTCGTAGTAAGCCAGGCGGGGACAGCCGAGCTTCTCGTACTCGTAAGTCAGCCTCAGGTCCTGGGTGGCCTTCTCCCCGGTAAAGAAGTTGACGTAGGCTTCCCTTGGAGAGAGCAGGGAGCAGGGAGAGGGGAGGTGTGAGCTCCCACCTGGCCACCCTGCCCTCCACAGCCCTGTAAACGGGGACTGTGCCTGGAGTGCAGGCGTGAGATTTGGGGCCATGGTCTGAGTGGCATCACCACTAGGTAAGCAAACGTTTTTTTTTTTTTTGGTAAGTTCTGTATAGTATTTTTTAAAACTATTAATTTATTTATTTTAATTTGACCAGGGAGCAAAAGAGTGGGGGGAGGGGGGAAATGAGAAAGCAAGCTGCCAGGTCCAGGACTCAAACTGTGGTCGGCCATGTGGGAGTCCAGCGCCCCTAACCACCACGCCACACCTGCCGGCCCCAGTGAGTAAACTTTTTTAAAATAATTACTTATTTAATTTTATTTAGTCAATGATTTATTTTAATTTGACCATAGAGAGACACACAGAGAGAAAGAGAGGGAAAGTGAGAAAGCCAGCCACCGGGTCCGGTATTTGAACCGCAGTCGGCCAGGTGGGAGTGTCCAGCGCCTTAACGACCCCGCCACCTGCTGGTCCCGCGAGTAAACATTTTAACCGATTATTTAAGACGGGGTCTGCTGTGCCCTGAGCGTCCTGCCTCAGGTTCCAGGGACTGCGGGTGCTCAGTCCTGAGCCTGGCTTTCCAGGTGGGCTGGGATCCAGTCCAGGCCTCCCACCAGGAGGAGAGGGATTGCAGGACAGGGACCCCCGGGGAGATTTCTCACCTTCTCAATTTCTATCTCTCTGGCGAGCGCACACACACCTATAGCTAATATCTTTTTTTTTTTTTTTTTTTTTTTTTTTTTGCTATAGGACACATGTGCTTGCTGGAGAGACAGACAGAAAGCAAGAAATCACTCCCCAGGGAGGATGTGTCCCCTGACCCCGCACAGACCGGACCTCTCCTGGCAGGCCCCAGCTATCAGCTCCGCCCCCAGGTGGGGGTGGGGGTGCGGGGACCCACAGCTTACTTCTCGATGACGTAGGAGTAGTTGTTCTGAAGGGCCACGGCGTCCAGGAGACCCTTGGAGCAGGCGGACACTTTGCTGCGAACAAAGAGGGTGATGGGGGCGGCTGGATCCGGATCGGGCCACTGGGCCAGCTGTGCGGAGATGCAGCCTTCCCCTTAGGGCTCAGCGCGGTTTTCTTTTCTTTTTTCTTTTTGGAGAGGTTTTGCTATAGGGCGCATGTGCTCTCCAGAAAGACAGAGAGAGACAGAGAGACAGAAAGCGAGAAATCACCCCCCAGGGGGGATGGCCACGCTGCAATCCCTTCTCCTCCATTCTCCTCTCGGGATCTTGGGCACGCACGCACACGTGCCCAGCGTGAGTTCAAGCCAAGTGCTTTTCATCATGGAAGTGCTTAAGGTCCGCAAAACGGAGGACAGAGCAGAGCAGGCACACCCAAGCGGCCCCCCGCCCCCCCTGCCGGCCCACTCACTTCTGGACGACGAGCCTCTTATGTTGGTCACAGCCCACGGAAATCAGCGCCGACTGCAGAGAGACAGACACACAGACCAGGTCAGCCGGGTGACCGCAGCCCGGTGCACAAAAACCTACACAAGTGCAGCCTGCAGGCACTGTGGAGGGTAAGGCACTGGACTCCCACGTGGCCGACTATAGTTCGAGTCCCAAATCTGGCAGGTTGAAACTCAAGCTGGGTGCATGTGTAATCCAAGATCCTGAGAGGAGGATGGAGAAGGGATTGTGGCATGGCCGTCCCCCAGGGGTGATTTCTCCCTGTCCTCTGTCCCTCTCTGGCAATCACAATCACCCTATGGCAAAAAAAAAAAAAAAGTAACTTGTGTTGGGACCAGCAGTTAGCGTAATGGCTATGTCGCTGAAATCCCATGTAGCTGACCGTGGTTCGAGTCCCATACCCAGTGGCTTAAACTCACGCCAGGTGTGTGTGCGTGCGTGCCCAAGATCCTGAGAGGAGAATGGAGGAGAAGGGATTGCAGCGTGGCCATCCCCCCAGAGGGTGATTTCTCGCTTTCTGTCTCTATCTTTCTGGCGAGTGCACGCGCCCTGTAGCAAAAACCTCTCCAAAACAAAACAAACAAAAAAGTAAAGTATGTTGGGCCAGCAGGTGGCGCGGCGGTTAGGGCAGCTGGATCCCACATGGCTGACTGAGCAGTTCACGTCCCAGACAGGATGACTTGAAAACCACACCAGGCGCGTGAAGAATGGAGGAGAAGGAATTACAGCGTGGCCATGCCCCTGGGAGGGTGAGTTCTCACTTTTCCTCTCACCGTCTCTGGTCAAATTGAAAAATACTAATAACTAGTAATGTTGAATAAATAAATAATTCTAAAATTTTTAAAAACAACAACAACAAAAAAAGACCTTACACCGGGACCCAGTCACGTGTGAAGGGTTTGAGCACCTAAGTCTGACTCCCAGCAGGGCGGCCCCGAGGCCTGGGTGACTCTACACCCACAGCTCACCCCCCCAGAGCTGTGGCCCAGCTAAGATCCCCGTGTCCTCCAACAACCCAGCTCTCTGTCTCTTCCTGCTGGAGGGTGTGTGCACTTCCTAAAGACAGACAGAAATGGAGAGAGACAGGGAGAAAGCACCCCAGCAAACGTAGGCATGACAATCCCTTCTGGGATCTGGGGCACAGACCCTGGGTGTTTTTCTTTTTCTGGAGAGGTTTTTGCTATAGGGCGTGTGTGCTTGCCAGACAAAGAGAGAGACAGGAAGTGAGAAATCACCCCCCGGGGGGATGGCCACACCGCAATCCCTTCTCCTCCATTCTCCTCTTGGGATCTTGGGGCATGCACGCACATGCGCCCAGCATGAGTTTAAGCCACCAGGTCTGGGACTCGAACTGTGGTTGACTACATGGGAGTCCAGTGATGTAGCCATTACTCCAACTGCTGGTCCCAGCCCCCCAGTGTGTTTTTCAAGCTGTTAGATCCAGGACTCAAACCAGTGACTGGCCCTGTGGGATCCGCTAGGCCAGGGGCCAGCCCATGGCATTTCATTTAAATGGCATATCATGTTACGTGGCCTTCTGTGTCCGGTGTCTCTCATGGGTTCGAGATATGTCCACATGGTATCCCATGTAGGGGTCATCCCCCCCCAAGAATTAATTCTTTTATTTATTATCACTATTATTATTATTTTAGAGGTTTTTGCTATAGGGCCTGTGTGTTCACCGGAGAGACAGAAAGACAGAAAGTGAGAAATCACCCCCCAGGGGGATGGCCACACTGCAGTCCCTTCTCCAGTCTTCTCTCGGAGTTTTGGGCACACACGCACATGCGCCCAGCGTGAATTTTAAGCCACTGGCTCGAGGACTTGAACCGCAGTCGACTCTGTGCAAGTCCCGTGATGTAAGTATTATGCCATCTGCTGGTCCTGGTCCCATGTTATTTTTGAATTCGCTATCGGGCACATGTGCTCACAGCGAGGGGAGAGCGAGTGAGAAAGAAAGCAAGCCACCAGCTCCGGGACTGGAACTGTGGTCAGCCAGGTGAGAGTTCAGTGTAACACGGTTGTGCGAATCTGTGGCGGGTCCGTGTGTGGGCCTGTGCCGTGTCGTGGCTCTTGGACGCATCTGGGGTTGCTGTTACCTGACCTGGCCAGAGGTAGTTTGCCATGACCGGCAAGGAGGCACCTGCTCGAAGGTTGGTGAGTCATAGAGCGGGGCAGCCCTGGGGCACAAGGACAGAGTGGGGACAGTAACCCCGACGACCTGATCAGGATCCTCCCCATAGCTGGAGCCTGAAGAAGGACTTTGCCAGGTCCTTGGGACTGTGATTATTTTTAAAAAAGAATTATTTAACTTTATTCATCACCATATTATTCAAATTTGACCAGAGAGACAGAGAGAGAGGGAAAGTGAGAAAGCAAGCTACCAGGTCTGGGACTTGAACCATAGCTGGCCATGTGTGAGTCTAGTGCCTTTAACCGCCATGCCACTGTTGGCCCTAGGGCTGTGACTCTTAACGCTCATGGTGTGGAATGTGGGGCGGCAGAGCTTTGGGACCTACCAGTGGCTTGACGTCTATGCACGACATTTCCCTGTTGGCTATGTCCACAGTGAGGGAGGAGATGGTGCTTTGCTTTATGCTGTAAGGCAACGGGAGCCTGTGTCAGTACAGGGCAGTCGTGCAGGAAAGCCACGGTGGGGCCATCTGCCTACTCGTCCACCCACCCATCCACTTACCCATCCACCCATCCACCCACCCATCCACTTACCCATCCACCCATTTACCCACCCATCCGTCCATCCATCCATCCACCCACCCATCTACCCATCCACCCACCCATCCATCCATTCACCCATCCATCCATCCATCCATCCACCCACCCAGCCATCCAGCCAGCCAGCCATTCAGCCATTCACCCATTCAACCACCCACTCATCTACCCATTCATACACCCACCCAGCCAGCCAGCCAGCCAACCAGCCATCCAGCCATCTTCCCATCCATCCTTCATCCCTTCTATCCATTCGTCCACCCACCCATCCATCCGTCCACTTGTGCGTTCTTCCATTCAGCTATAGGACACATGCATGCACTCACTGAGAGAGACACGGAGAAACAGAGAGCGAGAGAAATAGAAGGTGAGAAATCACCCTCCCAGGGGGAGATGGCCACACTGCACTCCCTTCTCCTCCATTCTCCTGGGATTTGGGGCACGCACACACAGAGGCCCAGTGTATGTCTCAAGTCGCTGGGTCTGGGACTCAAACTGTGTAGCTGGCGTGTGAGATCCAACCGCCTTAACTACTCCACCTGCTGGTCCTATGTTTTTATATTTTTTCCAGGACCGCCTTCTGTAAAGTGTTCTTAATCATTCTCGTCTTACTCCTGGAAGTGGGTATCAGGTCTTGGTTCTGCCTGGCCCCACACCTGCTCAGGAAACCCTGGGGGTACCGGCCATCCTCCATGTCCCTGTGCCCAGGTGACACACCTGGAAAGGAAATTGATGTCGGCCCGGCCCGACTGGTATTGCTGCTTCAGGTGAATGTCCTGTGGAACGGAAGGAGAGGGCCACCTGCAGCAGGAGCTCCCTCAAGGCACCCCAGGTCAGGACGGGCAGCACGAGGGAGAGGGGAGGTGTCGGTGGGGGCTGTGAAGGGAGGAGCCTGGACGCTTTCCAGGTCTGTCTGTCTGTCTGTCTATCTGAGAGATTTTTCTATAGGGTGTGTATGCTTGCTGGAGGGACACAGAGAGAAAGTGAAAAATCACCTCCCAGGGGGATGGCCAGAACACAATCCCTTCTCCTCCATTCTCCTCTCAGGCTCTTGGGCATGCACACACATGCACCTGGTGTGAGTTTCAAGCCACTGGGTCTGGGACTCGAACCATGGTCGGCTACGTTTGAGTCCAGTGATATAACCATTATGCCATCTACTGGTCCCACCCCTCTATTTTTTTAAATTTGCTATACAGTATGAGGCTGCTAGGTAGCACGGTGGTTAAAGGCACTGGACTCCCTCATGGGCGACCGTGGTTCAATTCCCGAACCTGGTGGCTTGCTTTCTCACTTTCCTTCTCTCTCTGTTCAAACTAGAAAATACTAGTAATAAAGTTAAATAAAATAATTCTTTTTAAAAAAGAATTATTTTACTTTATTTATTTATTCATTCATTTATTTCAATTTGACCAGAGAGGGACAGAGTGAGAGAGACAGAGAAAGTGAGAAAGCAAGCTGCCAGATACAGGACTCGAACCACAGTCAGCCATGTGGGAATCCAACGCCTTTAATCACCACGCCACCTGCCAGCAGTAAAATAATTCTTAAAAAAATTTTTTGTGGGGGTCCAGCAGGTGGCATGGTGGTAAGACGCTGGAATCCCACATGGCCGACCACGGTTCGAGTCCCGGACCTGGCAGCTTGCTTTCTCACTTCTCCCCCTCCTCTCTCTCTCTCACTCAGTCCCTCTCTGGTTAAATGAAAATAAATAATAAAGGTAACTAAAATAATTCTTTTTTTTTTTTTTTTTTTTTTTTTGCCATAGGGTTCAAGCACGCACCAGAGAGAGGGAAATTGAGAAATCACCCCCGCCAGGGGGGGAATGGCCACACTGCAGTCCCATCTCCCCTATTCTCCTCTTGGGATTTTGCCACACACGCATGTGTACCCAGCATGTTTTTCGAGCTGCCGGGTCTGGGACTCACACCGCGCTATCACCCACATGAAATCCAGTGCCTGGACCTCCATCTGCTGGCCCAGGGCCCTCTGTTTTAGTTCCGCGGCCCACGAAGTTCCCTGGGACTGCAAGGAACCCACTGGGCCTTGCTGTGTGTTTCTGTTTCCTCTCTGGGCTTGCTCCGGCGTCTCCCCTCACTCAGGTGTGATGCACGGCGGGCATGGCAAAGCCTGCTGTGGGGGCCGGTAGGTGACACAGCGGTTAAGGCGCTAGACTCCCACAGGGCCAACTGTGGTTCGAGTCCCGGACACAGAGGCTTGAAACTCATGCTGGGTGCACATGAGTGCGCAAATCCCAGGAAGAGAATGGAGGAGACGGGATTGCGGGGTGGCCATCTCCCCTAGGTGGGGCTGGATTCTCTCTCTCTCTGTGTCTCTAGCGAGCGCACATGCCCTACAGCAAAAATCTGCCTGGAAAAAAAAAAAAGACTATTGGGACCAGCAGTTGGCGTAATGGCTATGTCGCTGGACTCCCATGTAGTCGACCGCGGTTCGAGTCCCGGGCATGGTGGCTTAAACTCACACCGGGCGCGTGTGCGTGTGTGCCCAAGATCCTGAGAGGAGAATGGAGGAGAAGGGACTGCGGCGTGGCCATCCCCCCTGGGGGGTGATTTCTCACTTTATATCTCTCTGTCTCTCTCTGTCTGTCTGGCGAGCACACGAGCCCTATAGCAAAAAAAAAAAAAAGACTGTTGTGTCAGGCCTAGCCCCCGTGGTGCACGCTGCGGAGACTCTGGGTTCCACAGGCTGGGACCTTGTGGGAGGCCCAGGTTCAATTCCTGGTCCCTCCTAAAGACCAGGGGCAGGGCCTGTAACCCCAGTGAGGTTGAGGCAAGAGGAGCCAGAGCCCGAGGCCAGACTGGGGGGCCGAGCGAGACCCCTTCTAGGGAAGAGCCAGGCATGGAGCACGCCCAGGGCCCCAGCTGGGACGCCGGGGCGAGGAAGGCGCATTGGTCCCGTGACTCCCGGCGGGTCAGCTCTTGTGGGAGCAGCCCGGGCTCCCCGTGGGACTCCAGGCCCGCATTCGCTCAAGGCCCTCCTGCCCCCACGGCTCCCCTCAGTCCTGATGCCTGGGTTTACCCAGTTAGGCCAGGTCTCTCGCCCTCGCCAGGCCCAGGCCGGCGGGTACAGGGCCTGCCTGGTCACTCGCACCTCTCTGTGTGACGCCTTAATGTCATCGTAGTAGTGAGTGGTGGCTGTCTGCCTGTCTTTGCTCCTGGGCTGGGGGGCTGGGACGGGCCCCTTCCGTGGGAGGGAGGAAGGAGGCGGCTCACCAGCTTATACTTGGCGTTGCCTTGCCAGGTGGTACCGAAGTCGTAGAAGTTGGCCTGCATCCCCAGGGCGTGCGGGTTACTCACTTTCACCTGGGGGGGTGGCAAAAGAAGTCCCCGTGTGCAGAGCCGGCCAGCAGCCGCGGTGACCCCCTGCGCCCCGCGGCTGCTGGTGTCCTCACTGGAGGCTCTCCTCGCTCGCCCGGCCACCTGCCCCAACTGTGGCCTCTGAGCATTGCCAGGACTGGGAGGTGACACGTGGAGGTCCCCCCCCCACGATGGGAAGACACTGTCCAATCAGCAAGGGCCCTCCTCTCTCCTGCCCGGGGACTCCCACCCCCACACCCCCGAGTTCTCAGCTCCCGGCCTGGACTTTCCTGCTTCTGAGACCTCTGGGCTTGGACAGAGCCACGCTGCTGGCTGGGGGGGGGGGGTCCTTCCCAGCTGCCAGCATGGAGTGGTCCCCCAAAAAGCCACCTCCCCTGCAGGGCGCGGCCTCGCCGCAATCCCTCCTCTGTCTCCACCCTGTTGGGATTTTGGACACACACACACGTGTGCTTAGTGGGTTTTATTTTCTTTTTTTAGAGGTTTTTGCCTTAGGGCATGTGTGTTTGCCAGAGAGAGAGACAAACAGAGACGGTGGGAGGGAAAGTGAGAAATCACCCCCACCCCGAGGAGGGTGGCCACGCTGCAATCCCTCATCCTCGTTCTCCTCCTGGGACCTTGGGCACGCACATGCACCCGGCATGCATTTCAAGCCACCAGATCTGGGACTCGAACCACAGTTGGTTGTATGGGAGTCCAGCGACGTAACCGCTGCATCAACTGCTGGTCCTACTTGGTGGGTTAAAGCCACCAGGACTCATGCCACGGGCAGCCACGTGGGTTCCAGCTCCCTCCGCCAGCAGGCCACAGAGCCGGCCCAATCAGAGGCGGTTCCCATGGAGCTCGGCTCCTTGGGGCGAAGCCAGGGCCCCCCGAGTCTGGGAATGGGCACAGGGCTCAGAGGAGAGGGTGCATGGGATGCCGGCCACGTGCACCGGCGACTGCTTACCATTGGAATGAGGGCGGCGCCTGGCCGCGGGACCACCTGGGCGGACAGCCTCAGCTCGCTGTTCATGTCGATGGTGAAGATCTGGCCTTGGAACTCTCCTTCCAGAAGCTCTATCTAGGAGGCGGGTGAGCAGACGCTCTCAGGACTCTGTCCCCAAGCACGAGCAGCTGGGGGATCAACGTAGGGTCTGGGGTTCCGAGGACAGAGCTCTCCTCTCTTCCCGCAGCTGAGACCCCGTCCCCCACCCCCAGCTGGCCCTCCCTGGCCCTGTGTGCACCTGGCATTCAGGGACATCCCAGGGAGCAGACCCAGGGCCTTCCCACGTCGGTCCAGGTGTGTGCTGCTGGGTCACAGCACGTTTATTTATCTGACATTCAGAATTTTTTAAGAGTTTTTTTTTCCCCTTAGGGTGTGTTCACTCACCAGAGAAAGAGACAGAGACAGAGAGAGAAAAAGTGAAAAATCACCCCCCAGGGAGGATGGCCACGCTGCAATCCCTTCCTCCTCCTGGGATCTTGGGCATGTATGACTTTCAAGCCACTGGGTCCAGGACTTGAACCGCCACTGGCCATGTGGGAGCCCCAGGACATAACTGCTATGCCATCTGCTGGCCCCAGATTTGCTCTTGTCTTTGTTTTGCTATAGAGCGTGACAGCGAGAGAAAGGGAACATGAGAACCCCCAGAGGGGCAGGCCCCTGCAATCCCTTCTCCTCCATTCTCCTCTCAGGATTTTGGGCACGCACGCACACGCGCCCGGTGTGTTTTTCAAGCCAGATCTGGGATTCAAACTGTGTAGTCAGCCATGGCAGATCCAGCCGCCCCAAACACCACGCGAACTGCGGGCCCTAAAATTCCAGTTTCACTGGGAGGCTTTTATTTGCTAACCCCCAAATGTGTGTGTGTGTGTGTAGGACTGTATGTAATGTGTGTGAACACGTGTGCATGGAGGAGCGTGTGTGAACACGTGTGCATGCGTGTGTATGTGGAGGAGCATGTGTAATGTGTGTGAACACGTGTGCATGTGTGTGTGTGGTTGCTGCTTCCAAACACCCAACCCTAGACCTTTAAAAAAAAAATTATTTAGCTTTATTTATTTTTACATTTTGACCAGAGAGGGACAGAACAAGGGCGAGAGAGAGAGAGAGAGAGAGAGAGAGAGAGAGAGAATGTGAGAAAGCAAGCCGTCAGGTCTGGGACTTGAACCACGGTCAGCCACATGGGAGTCCAGTGCCTTAACCAGCACGCCCCCTGCTGACGCTGACCTTGTCCTTGGTAAAAGAGCACACTGAACCTGGCCTAGATGGCTCTGAGCACGTACTCTGCACTTGTCAACGCTGAGCTGGGGGTCCATGAGAACCTTCTGGACGTTCACCAGGCATTTCTGGAAATCGAAGGCCGGGGAAGCCGGGTCCTGGAGCGGGGTCAGTATCTCAACCATCCCTGCGTCCACGAACATCACCGCTGCCTCCTGGGACCAGATGTGTTGGTCTAGAAGCTAGGAAAAAGGGGAGCCAGCAGGGGGCATGGTGGTTAAGGCACTGGACTCCCACTTGGCAGACCACAGTTCGAGTCCCAGACCCGGGAGTTTGAAACACGTGTATGTGTGTGCGTGTGCCCAGGATCCCCAGAGGAGAATGGAGAAGGGTATGTGGCATGGCCACCCCCCACCCCGGCAGGTGATTTCTCACGTTCCCTCTCTCTACATAACTCCAGTGAGCACAGGAGCCCTATGGAGAAAAACTAAACAAATACATAAATACATAAGAACGGAAGAAAAACGTTCTGTGCCTGTGCGTGTGCCCGGAATCCCAACAGGATGGAGCAATGGAAAACGGACCGTGACGTGGCCGCGTGGCATGGGGAGGAGATTTCTCCCTCCTCTCTGTCTCTGTCTCTCTCTGCTGAGCGCATGAGCTCTCTGGAAAATTTCTACATAAAAACAAACAAAAACAATAAAGAAGTTGGACAAGTCCATGATTCCTCACCAATTAGGCGATTGCCCCACTGTTAGATTTTTAAAGACTGATCGATTGTTTTCTTTTTTTTTTTTTTTTTTTGAGAGATTTTTGCTATAGGGCACGTGGGCTCGCCAGAGAGAGACATTAGAGACAGAAAGCAAGAAATCAACCCCCAGGAGGGATGGTCACGCCGCAATCCCTTCTCCTCCATTCTCCTCTCAGGATCTTGGGCACGCACGCACACACCCTCGGCGTGAGTTTTAAGCCACCGGGTCCAGGACGCGAACCGCGGTCGACTCCGTGAGAGTCCAGCGACATAGCCATTACGCTAACTACTGGTTCCCAAGACTGATCGATTGATTTACTCCCATCTGTTATTGCTACTATTATTGTTAATTTGACCAGAGAGAGAAAGGGGAAGAGAGTGAGCCACCAGGTCTGGGACAGGAGCTGTGGTCAGCCATGTGGGAGCCCAGCACTTTAACCACCACGCCACCTGCTGGCCCCTCCACTGGTGTTTTTATTAAAATAATTATTTACTTAATTAATTTATATTATTAATGTTTTTACTCTGCTATAGGGCATGTGCGCTCACCAGAGAGACGCAGAGAGAAAGTGAGAAAGCAAGCTGCCAGGGCTGGGACTTGAACCGCGGTCAGCCATGTGGGAGGCCAGTACCCTCACCACCATGTTACCTGTTGGCCCCTCCACTCTGGCTTCTACCTACTTTAATTACAGAAGTTGACAGGACTCCCAGACTGCCATAATATAAATGATCCTCCCGACTTAAAAATGCCAGTTCGTTTTCATCTAGGAAAAAAAAAAAAAAATGGAAATGACATCCCGGGACCCGGCGGCTTGAAAATCACACTGTGGGGAGCTGGCAGGTGGAATGGTGGCTGAAGGCGCTGGATTCCCACGTGGCCGACCACAGTGTGAGTCCCCAACCTGGCGACCTGGTTTTTCTCTCTCTCTCTCTGTCCCTCTCTGCTCAAATTTAAATACATACATATATACATAAATAAAGATAAATAAAATAAATTTTTAAAGGAGAAAGAAGAAAATCACACTGGGCGTGCGTGTGCCTGCCCAGAACTCTGAGAGGAGACTGAAGAAGAAATTGCAGCATGACTCAGCTCTTCGGGGGTGCCTCCTCCCTCTCTCTCCATCTCTATCTCTGGCAAGCACATTTAACAAAAAAAAAAAAAAAATTTTTGTGAGAGGTTTTTGCCATAGGGCACGTGCGCTCGACAGAAAGAGAGAGAGACTGAGAGACAGAAAGCGAGAAATCACCCCCCAGGGGAGATGGCCATGCTGCAATCCCTTCTCCTCCATTCTCCTCTCAGGATCTTGGGCACGCACGCACACGCGCCCAGCATGAGTTTTAAGCCACCGGGTCCGGGACGTGAACCGCAGTTGACTACGTGGGAGTCCAGTGACATAGCCATTACGCCAACTGCTGGTCCCAACAAAAAAACTTTAAGAAACAAAAAATCAATGAAAAGCAAAAGAAGAACACTTTAAAGTACCTCATTGGTATCATTATAAACTCACTCCTAGGGAGGCCCCAGGATGTGAACCTAAGTCCTTTCCCACGCGGGTCCAGTCACATGACCAGGGCACCACTGCCTGATCGCCACAATCATTGTTTCCTTCTCTTTGTAGTTTTTTAGTTTTTGCTATCAGACATGTGAGAGAGACAGAGAGAGGGAAAGTGAGAAATCACCCCAGGGGGGATGGTCACGCCACAATCCCTTCTCCTCCATTCTCCCCTCGGGATCTTGGGCACGCACACACATGTGCCCAGCGTGATTTTCAAGCTACCGAGTCTGGGACTTGAACTGTGCAGTTGGCCATGGCAATTCAGCCGCCTTCATCACACCACCAGCTGGCCCTACAGGCTCATTTTGAACAGAGAGATGAACATAGAGTTAGCAAGCCACGAAGCGAGGACTAGCGAACAGGGAATGCTGACTTGCCATTCGCCCTGTGTTGCTGTAGGGTGTGTGTGCTCTCTGGAGACAGAGAGACAGAGAAAGAGAGGGGGAAAGCGAGAAGTTACTCCTCCCCTCAGGGGGATGGCCATGCTGCAATCCCTTCTCCTCCATTTCTCCCTCCTTTGGGGATTCTGGACACCTCAACTTTGCCTGCTGCCCCCAGAGCTGGAACACAGTTCCGTTGTGTTGTTCGAAGCCCCCCAGCTCAAGGTAGCCAGCTGGCACATCAAGGCGTCCCCATGGGGCACACGGGCGTATGTGCGGGACTGTCCCTGTGGGGGCTGTGTGGGGCTAGTTGTGGTTTTCCAGCGGGGTGGGGTCTGACGGGTCGGCGGTCTCTGATTCTGGAGAGCCCTGGGCAGGGTCGGGGACGCACTGGTAGCGATGGAGTGGATGGTGATGCCTGCTCCGAAAATGGAAGGGTGCACGATCTTCTCCCCTTCCTGGACCACGATGGGGCTGACGAGCTGACCTATGGGAGAACAGGTGGACTCCTGAGGGCCACGTGAGGCCTGCTAGGGGACCCCAGCCACCGAGGCCCCGCACCATCCCTGCCACCGGCCCACCCTCCAGCTCCTTCTTGTTCTTACGACTTTTCATTTATTCCTACTTTATTTATTTACTTTTAAAGGAGTATTTATGTAATTCCATTTCTTCTCAATTTTTAAATTTAACCAGACAGAGATAAAGAGAGAGAGAAAAGGAAAAGGGAAAAGCAAGCTACCAGATCCGGAACTTGAACTATGGTCGGCCATGTGGGAATCTAGCACCTTTAACCACCACGCCACCTGCCAGCCCCTATATTTTTAAATTTACTATATGGGACCAGAAGATGGCATAATGGCTACGTCACTGGACTCCCATGTGGTAGACCACGGTTCGAGTCCCGGACCCGGTGGATTAAACTCACACCGGGCGCGTGTGTGTGTGCCTAAGATCCCGAGAGGAGAATGGAGGAGAAGGGATTGTGGCGCAGCCATCCCTGGGGGGTGGTTTCTTGCTTTCTGTTTCTGTCTCTCTGTGTCCCTTTGGTGAGCGCACGGGCCCTATAGCAAAAATCTCTGAAAACTAAATAAGTACATACACACGTTTGCTACAGGGCCTGTGCACTCACCACAGAGAGACACAGAGAATGAGAAATCACCCCCCAGTGGGGACGGCCACTCTGCAATCCCGCCTTCATTCATCCTCTCAGGAGTTTGGGGATGCATGCACACACGCCTGGTGTGTTTTTTCAAGCCACCAGGTCCAGGACTCAAAATGCAATGTTGGCCATGCGGCACCCAGCTTTCTTAACCACCATGTGCCCGGCCGGCCTAGAAAGTAATCAGGTTTTCTTTTATAGATCGATGTATGTATTTATCTTTGAGAGGGTTTTGCTATATGACGCGTGCACTCACCAGAAAGACAGAGAGAGACAGAAAGCGAGAAATCACCCCCCAGGGGGGATGGCCACTCCGCAATCCCTTCTCCTCCATTCTCCTCTCAGGATCTTGGGCACGCATGCACACGCGCCCGGCGTGAGTTTAAGCCACGGGGTCCAGGACTCGCACCGCAGTCAACTACATGGGAGTCCAGTGACATAGCCATTACACCATCTGCTGGTCCCCCCAAAAGTAATCAGATGTTTAGACGGTCTCCGTAAGAAGAGCTGAGGTTCCCAGACTGAAGATTTGAACCCTTCACCCTAGGAGTTTGGGAGATTTCAGACTGGCTGTCACCCTGGCTGAGTGATCCCACAGGGCAGGGAAAGGGGAGGAGGCAGCGAGGTGGGGAAGCGGCGCGTGGCCCGGCCAGGCCCACCTGTGTTGTGGGAGACCTGCAGAGTCCTCTCCGACCAGAGGATCAGGATGCCTCTGTGTCCCGGGGGCATGTGCACTTCCAGACTCTCGTTGTAGGCAAAGGGGACCCCAAAACTGCTGCTGAGGGGGGGATCTGAGTAGGCAAATGCCGCCTGGAACAAAGGGACAAGTGGCCCCGTGAGTGGGTAATGACAGGCGTGCCGACTGCTGTCCTTCTTAGCGTCTCGATCTGTGGTTCCCGACATAGGTAACTCTGCCCTCCCGGGGACGTGGGGCAAGTTCTGGACGCATCTATGGTTGTCACCAGCAGGGGGTGATCCCGGTCAGTCCGGGAGGCCAGGGACGCCTCCTCCTTTTCCTTTTCTTTTTTAAACAATTGTGCAGTTTTCTGCCATAGGATGCGTGCGCACTGGCCAGAGAGAGGCAGGGAGAGGGGAAGTGAGAAACCACACCCGGGCGATGGCCACTGGCAATCTCTCCTCCTCCCGGGCAGACACTGCCCCCGTGCCCAGCGCAATTCTCAAACCGCCAGGGCTGGGATGCGAACCCCGGTTGGCCATGCGGGATCCAGTGCCTGACCACCGCGCCGCTCACTAGCCCCCCTACCTTCCTCGATACGACTAAGAGCGTCCCGAGTTGTGCAAAGGACTGGAAGAAGAAGATTCCACCCAAAGTCCCGGGGAACATCGCCTACGAGACAAACAGAAAACGTGGCAGACGAATTAATAGGGCGGGCGCGGCTAGCTGGGAAGGTAACTCCGCACTCTCTAACGTGCTAAAACAAGCCTCTTCTTCCTTTTTTTTTTTAATAATTCCCAATGAAATAATTCTTAAAAAAAAAAAAAGAAAGGAAGAAGACTCTGTATTTCCTTCCGCGGCGATACGGCACTCAGGGCTGAAACGGGAATGGAGTCAGCTTCGTTTTGGGGCATTTGAAGAAAGCAGTGTGACCGAGCTTGTCGACGCCTGGCGAGGTCTGGCTCCCGTAACCACAAGGCTACGAGGCTGGCCTCATTTCAGTTTTTTTAAGACATTTATTATTATTGTTGCTTAATTTGCTGTAGGGCTCGTGTGTGTGTGCATGTGCAAGAGAGAGAGAGAAAGTGACCAAGGACTTGGCCAGGCCCAGGACTCAAACAAAGACCAGTCCTGTGGGAGTCCAGGGCCCTCACCACCACACCACCTGCTGGACCCCCAAGTGCTTTTTTTTAAGAGTGAGAAATCCCTTGGGAACCAGCAGTTAGCGTAATGGCTATGTCGCTGGATTCCCACGTAGTCGAACACGGTTCGCGTCCTGGACCTGGTGGCTTAAAACTCACGCCGGACGCGTGTGCGTGCGTGCCCAAGATCCCGAGAGGAGAATGGAGGAGAAGGGATTGCGGCGTGACCATCCCCCCTGGGGGGGTGATTTCTCGCTTTCTGTCTCGATGTCTCTCTCTGTCTGTCTGGCGAGTGCACGCGCCCTATAGCGAAAAAACCTCTCCAAAAAAAAAAGAAAGAGTGAGAAATCCCCCCGGAGGGATGGCCATGCCATAATCCCTTCTCCTCCATTCTCCTCTCTGGATCTCGGCCAGGAATCCATGCATGTCCTGTGTGGTTTTCAAGCCACGAGGTCTCAGAGCCGGACGACGCTGCTGGCTGGCCCCTCTTTTTCTTTTTTCATTTTAAATAATTATTTATTTAATTGTATTTATTATTATTAATATCACTTTTAATTTGCTATGGGGCACATGCACTCACCAGAGAGAGAAAGAGAGAGAGAGAGGGAACGTGAGAAAGCAAGCCTGCAGGTCTGGGACCTGAACTGCGGTCGGCTGTGTGGGAGTCCAGTGCCTCAACCACATTTTACCCTGAGCCATCAGATCTGGGCTTTTTTTTTTTTTGAGTTTTTGCCTGGGACGAGCAGTTGGTGTAATGGCTATGTTGCTGGATTCCCATGTGGTTGACAGCAGTTCGAGTCCAGGACCCGGAGGCTTAAACTCACGTCGGGCGTGTGTGATTGCGTGCCAAAGGTCCCGAGAGGAGAATGGAGGAGAAGGGATTGTGGCGTGGCCATCCCCCCTGGGGGGTGATTTCTCACTTTCTGTCTGTCTCTCTGTCTCGCTCTCTCTGGCGAGTGCACGCACCCTAGAACAACCACCTCTCCAAAAAAAAACAAAAAGGGAGAAAAGATCTTATTTACCCACTGACATCTAATTACTTTGATCTTGCAGCACATAGATTTTCTTGAAGAATTGTTTTATGTAATTTTGTTTATTTATCTATTTATTTATTTACTTATTTAAATTTGACCAGAGAGGGACAGAGTGAGAGAGATCAAAAAGTGAGAAAGCCAGCCACCAGGTCCAGAACTCGAACCACGGTCAGCCATGTGGGAGTGTCCAGCACCTTAACCACCACCCACCTGCTGGTCCCTGTACACAGACTTCTATTTCCACTCTCCTAGTGAAGTTCACATACCAGTCCTGGGGCATCGTAGTTCAGAAAGGTCCGTCCCTCGTCCACTGAATAATATATAATGGTTTTACGTAAGTTGCCTCCCAGCATATAAGCGAAGAGTATGTTACTCATGTGCTAGAAAATAGACATAAAACAATCTCTTTTTAAAAATGATTTAATTATTTAACTGTATTTAATTACTTACACATTTTAATTTGACCCGAGAGAGAAAGAGTGAGGGGGGGAGAGAGACAGAGAGACAGACAGAAAGTGAGAAAGGAAGCCACCAGGTCTGGGACTCGAACTGTGGTCGGCCATGTGGGAGTCCAGTGCCCTTAACCTCCATGCCCCCCAAATTATTTAGCTTATAGAGAGATTTTTGCTATAGGGCATGTGCGCTCACCAGAGACAGAGAGACAGAGAAACAGAGAGAAAAGGCGAGAAATCACTCACAGGGTGGGGGTGGGTGGTCACGCCTCAATCCCTTCTCCACTGTTCTCTTGGGATTTGGGGCACGCATGCACGCACACCTGGTGTGAGTTTTAAGTCACTGGACCGGGATTTGAACTGTGGTTGAATGCATGGGAGTCCAGTGACGTAACCATTATGCCATCTGCTGGTATGTTTTTGAGCTGCCAGGTCCAGGACTCAGAGTGTAGTCAGCTGTGGGATCCAGCACCTTAGCCACCACACCACCTGCTGCCCGCCCCCAGCCTCGGCCGGCCATGGATCATGGGTGCATGCATGCTCTGGGCACTCAAGGAGGTCTTTGGACTCAAACGTGGAACCTTCCCACCTGGGCCGGCCTCGCAGAGCGTGGCGTTGATCACTACACCACTGTCCAGCCCCTCTGAGGTCCTCCTCCAAGCCTGGGGAAACCGTCACCCAGGGCCATGTGGTCCCAGCCTCAGGGCCCACATCCTTGTGCCCACGGAAGGACGTGTGGTACTCACCGTGCAGAACGAGTTGCCCATGTAACAGCAGGAGCCCCCCGAGATACGAGAGACGGGCTGCTCTACACCTGAAAGGGGAAAGTGGTCTCTGAGAGTGGGAGTCCCCGAGGGTCCAGGAACTTCCCGGGGGGACCTCGGGGCTAGTATGTGGCACACTGGTGAGGGCATGGGACTCCCACGTGGTCAACTGTGGTTCCAGTCCCAGACCTGGCAGCTTGCTCTCACTCTCCCTCTCTTTCTCTGTGTTTCTATCTGGTCAACTTGAATAATAATAATAAATAAATAAATAAAATTAAATAATTATTCAAAAAGAGGTTTTTTTTAACAAATCACTCATTAATTTTATTTATTCATTTGCTTATTTTAATTTTACCAGAGAAAGAGAGAGAGAGAGAGAGAGAGAAAGAGAGAGAGAGAGAAAGCCACCAGGTCCGGGAATTGAACCGTGACTGGCATGTGGGAGTGTCCAGTGGCTTAACCACCAGGCCACCTGCTGGTCCTGGAGAAAAGAGCTCTTCAGAAAAAAAAGGGGGAAAAGAAAATCACACCGGATGCATGTGCGTGCCCAAAATCCTCAGAGGAGAAGGGACTGTGCTATGACCGCCCCCCGAGGGGGTGCTTTCTCCTGTCCTCTCTGTCTCGCCATCTCTCTCTGGTAAGAACACGTGCCCACTAGCCAAGACACAGACACACACACGCACGTCTCTCCGGTGAGCGCACACATCCCATATCAAAAACAAAACAAAAGGGTCTTGGTGTTACCAAAGCCTAAATAACAAAGAGTGAGTCTCTAAAGTTATGTTTATGTGGGGGGCTGGCAGGTGGTGTGGTGGTCAAGGGTGCTGGACTCCCACGTGGCCAACCGTGGTTTGAGTCCCGGACCTGGCGACTTGCTTTCTTGCTTTCCCTCTCTGGTCACATTTAAATAAATAAATAAATAAAGTTAAATAATTCTTTTTAAAACATTTTGTTTATTTGGGAGTATGCAGGGGGGTTGCAAAGGCAAGATATGGCAGCTCTGGGGAGTGTGTCTATCCAAGGAGGTTGTGTGTATATATCATCTGTAATATATATAATATATACAATTACACGCACGTATATATGTATAGATACACATACTTTTCTTAGAGAGAGAGATTTTTGCTATAGGACTCGTGCGTTGACCAGAGAACACAAAGCGAGAAACCACCCCCCTGGGGGACGGCCACGCCGCAATCCATTCTCCCCTTGGGATCTCGGACATGCATGTACGTGTACCCGGTGCGTTTCAAGCTGCCGGGTCCAGTATCTTAATCACCACGCCACCTGCTGGCCTCCATGAATGTTTTTCTTTCTTCTTTTTTTAAAGAATTACTTATTGGGACCAGCAGATGACGTAACGGTTACATTACTGGACTCTGGAGTAGTTGACTGCAGTTCGAGTCCCGGAACTGGTGGCTGAAACTCACGTCGGGCGCGTGTGCGTGCATGCCCAAGATCCTGAGAGGAGAATGGAGAAGGGATTGCGGTGTGGCCATCCTCCCTGGGGGGTGATTTCTTGCTTTCTCTCTCTCTCTCTCTGTCTGGAGAGTGCACGCGGCCTATAGCAAAAACCTCTAAAAAAAAAAAAAATCTACGTACCTTGAGATGCCCTCCAGGTACCAGTGTCATGGGAATAAAGATAGACGTTCTGATTAATGACTAACAGCAGTCCTGTACCAGAAAAACACGCCGAGGTTACCTGGGGCACACCAACCTAAAAGCAATCACACACTCCGTGTCAGTCCGTGCCTCTCTCCCACCGGATTCAAAAACCAGTACTTTTCAGACCAACAGCTGGCGTAATGGCTATGTAGTCAACCACGGTTCGAGGCCCAGACCCGGTGGCTTAAACTCATGCCAGGCGCATGTGCGTGTGTGCCCAAGATCCCGAGAGGAGAATGGGGTGTCCCAACCCGGGGAGACAGTTCAACAGGTTTCCTGAAGGAAGGAGTGAGAGCCGGAACAAGCGGCACAGTGTCACAGCACGGAGACGACACAGTGTTACAACTCTTTAGGGTTGCGTAGTCTGTTGTGAGCAGCAGGGAGACGACGCGGGGGTCACAGCTCTTAAGGGTCGTCTGGAGACGATGTAGTGTTACAACTCTTCAGGGTCGTCTAAAGACTGTGCAGTGTTTCAGCTCTTCAGGCTCTTCAGGCTCTCCAGGCTCTCCAGGGTCGTCGTCTTCCTGGTCTTCTGTGTCATCTTCCTTGTCTTCCTGGTCGTCTGGCTAGTGTGGGCCAGGCATGGTGGTTATATACACATTGGTGGATCGTAAACAGTGGGTTATGATTGGTTGTAAACGGTGGGCCGTGATTGGTTGTAAACAGTGGGTTATGATTGGTTGCTTTTGGACCAATCATGAGGTGCCGGATATGCAAATCTGAGGGATTCTAGTGGCCAATCAGAGCAAGGTATCGAAGGTCAAGTTTTATGAAGAGAACCAATCATGGCAATTGTTTGCTTTCTGAAGAGAACCAATCATGGCAATTGTTTGCTCTCTGAGAAACCTGGGCAGACTCACTGGTGCGCAACCTCCCACAATGGGGGAGAAGGGATTGCAGCGTGACCATCCCCCCCGGGGGTGATTTCTCCCTTTCTGTCTCTGACCAAAGAGAAGAATCCGCTGTGTGACCATGCCCCACGGGGGTGCTTTCTCACTTTCTCCTCTGTCTGTCTCTCTGATGAATGCATGCACCCTCTAGGAGAAAAGAGAGAGAGTGGGAGCCAGCAGGTGTGGCATGGTGGTTAAGGTGCTGATTTCCCACATGGCTGACTGCGGTTTGAGTCCCGGACCCTGTGGTTTGAAAAATCACAACCAATAAATAAAAATAAGTTTAAAAAGGAAAAAAAGAGAGGTAGAGGGAGGGGAGGAAAGAAAACTCACTCTTTTTTTTGAAGAGACTTTGGTTAAAGGGTACGTGCACTCTCCAGAGAGATAGAGACAGAGACAGGGAGAGAGGCAAAGTGAGAAATCACCCTCCGGGTGGGGGGGGATGGCCGCTCTGGAATCCCCCCTCCTGCATTCTCCTCTCTCCTCTCGGGATTTTGGGCACGCATGCACACGCGCCCGGCACGGGTTTCAAAGCTCCCATCGGAGACTCAACCTGCGGCGGGCCACGTGGGAGTCCAGCGCCTTAACCACCACGCTACCTGCTGGCCCCCGGGAGACTTGCACCTAATGTCTTTTAGAGGTACCTTGGGAAAGAAACTTCCCAACGAACAAGAACTAGCCTGAAAGTTCCCAGCCGTGGCTTCCCGAGTGCCCACTACGGGAAGCCCCCTGGGGCTCCGTGAACTACCTTCATGGCTGTAGGAATGGTGAGCGGGGGCAGGCTGCTCTCAAAGTTGTCTGTGGAGAGGAAGACTTGCCTTCTGCAATGAACAACCAGAGAATGAAATGAGGACGATCGCGCACAAGGAGAGGGGAGAGAGGAGCCAGGGGTCCTGCCAAGAACGACCCACTGGGGCCGGCAGGTGGCGTGGTGGCTACGTTGCTGGACGCCGGCCCGGCCCACTGCAGTGTGAGTCCCGGTTCTGGGGGTTGGAAATCACGCCAGGCCCACGTGCATGCGAGCTCAGGCTCCCGGGAAGAGAATGGAGGAGAAGGGGTTACGGTGTGGCTGTTCCCTGGGGGCGTGATCTCTCATTTTTCCCTCTCTGTTTCTCTCCAACAAGCACGCGTGCGCTTTGACAAAAACAAAACAGAACACACGGAAAATACGTAAGGCAGCTGCTTACCCCAGATACACTACTATGTGCTCCTTGCAAGGGTGTCTGATCAGGCGCGTTGTCCTAAAGGCAAAGAATAAGCTGTCCTGTAGAAATGAAGACGCGGTCTTAGTAACTTCAGTCACAATAAGCTGGCGATGAGAGCAACTCCCTCTTCAATTTTCTTTCATTGATGGATTCATGAAAGAATTATTTAATTTTATGTATTCATTCATTTATTTTAATTTGACCAGAGACAGACACACACACAGAGAGAGGGAAAGTGAGAAAGGAAGCCACCAGGTCTGAGACTCGAACCATGATTGGTCATAGGGGAGCGTCCAGCACCTTAACCACCATGACACCTGCCGGCCTCTCATTTATTTATTTTTTGAGATTCTTGCCAGAGAGTCAGAAAGTGAGAAATCACCCCCTGGGGGGGACAGCCACGCCACACTCCCTTCTCTTCCGTTCTCCTCTCGGCATTTTGGACATGCATGCCTATGTGCCTGGCGTGAGGGGACTCGAACTGTGGTCAGGTATGTGGGAGTCCAGCAACGTAACCATTACACCATCTGCCGGTCCCAAGAGCAGCTTCCTAGTGCTGACATTGCAAATGTAAGAGTGAAATCTGAATTAGGTAGGTGGAGGGTATTCATGTCATTTTCCTATCTTGATGGGTGGAAGCTGGGGTTGGGTCCCTGGGACGTCCCTGTACTGTTTTTGTAACTCGTTGCAAATCTATGACTATGTTCAAATAAATAGTTTTAAAAATTCACCAGGGCCTAGCTAGCCCCATGGCCCAGGGGTTAAGACGGCTGGATTCTGCATGGCACACTACGTGGTTTGAATCGCGGAACATGTGGGAGACTGACAATCATGCCAGGTGGGTGTGCCTGTGTGCCCCAAATCCCGACAGTGAAGGAGAAATGGAAGAGAAGGGATTGCAACATGACCGGGCCCCATGGGGGTGCTTCCTCCTCTCTGTCTCTCTCTCTCTCTCTGTCTCTCTCTGCCAAACACATGCACCATCTAGTCAAAAAAAAAAATCCTAAGATAAATTATTTGGGGCCAGCAGGTGATATGTTGGTTAAGAGCGCTGGATTCCCACATGGCTGACTGTGGTTCAAGTCCCACACCTGGTGGCGTGCTTTCTCACTTTCTCTCTCTCTGGTGAATTAAAATAATAATAGTAATAAATAAACTTCGATAAGTAATTCTTTTTTCTTGAGAGAGATTTTTGCTATCGTATGATACACTTGCCAGAGAGACTAAAAGAGACAGAAAGAGAGAAATTACCCTCTCCCAGGTGGGATGGCCACACCGCAACCCGTTCTCCATTCTCCTGTCAAGGTTTTGGGCACGTACACACACGCGCCCAGTGTGAATTTTAAGCCCACCAGGTCCGGGACTCAATCCACAGTCGCGTACATGGGAGTCCAATGACATAACCATGACTCCATCTGCTGGTCCGTACAAATAATTCTTAAAAAAAAATAAACGATTCATCTCAGAAATATACGTATCATTGTTTACTCACAGACGATCAGTTATTTGAAACGGAGGTGAGAGGGGAGAGAATCTTAATGCGACATATCAGAAAACTGTTATTTGCAGAATTTTATTATCATTTTTTTTAGAATGATTTAGTTCAGGGGCCTGCAGGTGGCATGGTGGTTAAGGGTGCTGAATTCCCACATGGCCGACCTCAGTTCGAGTCCCAGACCTGGTGGCTTGCTCTCTCTCTCCTCCTTCTCCCTCCTTGATCAAATTCGAAAACAGTAATAATAATAAATAACGTTAAATAATTCTATTTTTTAAATAATTATTTTATTCATTCATTCATTCATTTATTTATCTATTTACATTTGACCAGAGAGGGACAGAGTAAGAGAAAGCCAGAGAGACAGAAAGTGAGAAAGCAAGCTGCCAGGTCCAGGGCTCAAACTGTGGTTGGCCATGTAGGAGTCCAGTGCCCTTAACCACCATGCCACCCGTTGGCCCCAATAAAATAATTCTTAAAAAAGAAATAGTAGGAACACTAGTTCCCACGCAGTAAGCAGACACAGGCGAGGCACCGACGGAAGGGTGGGACCACTTACCCCGTGAACTTCATGTTTGGCCTTAATCACCTTCCCTGTCCTCACTTTGCGAACGCTAGAGGTAAGTGACAAGAGAGACCACCTGTTAGCTTTGTTTCCAATTTGCCTGAGCGTTCATGCCCTGGCCAGAGAGACAGAGAGGGAAGGCGAGAGAGCACGCCCGCGGGAAACGATCATGCGGTAATTCCTTCTCCTTTTCTTGGGATTTGGGTCGTGCACACACACACGCCTGGCATGTTCCTTAAACTGCCGGTTCGGAACTCGAACAGCGCAGTGGGCCGTGTGGGACCCGGCACCCTTAGCTGCCACACCTCCAGCTGGCTCTGACAGTTTAGAAGTTTACCCACTGCCTTTTTATTTTTAAAGGATTTTTTTGGGATACGTGCACTCATTGGAGAGAAAGAGAGAGACAGAAGGTGAGAAGTCACCCCCAACGGGGATGGCCACACCGCAATCCCTTCTCCTCCATGCTCCTGTCAGGATCTGGGGCAGGCCCACACGCACTCGGCCTGAGGTTTAAGCCGGGTCCGGGACTCAAACTGTGGTCGACGTGGGAGCCCAGTCAACTGGGTCACCTGCAAAGTACCTGTACAGGGGCTCTGAGGGTCATGGATGCCCCTAAACAAACTGGATGGAACCGTGGGGCTCCTCTCCCGCAGACAGAGAGGCGTGGACCTAATTCCCGGAAAGCCTAAAAGCTCATCCAGAGACCCCAATGGAGGGACAGGAACCCCAGCCCCAGGGCACTTGGCTATTATTATTTCCCTTACAGAATGTTATTTTTCTGGAATGGTAAAGCTATCCTCGACTTACAATGAGGCTACGTCCTGATAAACCCATCCTACACTGGAAATACCCTAAATCCAACAAGTCTGCCTAAACCCACCGAATCCAAGCTTCGCCTAGACGGCCTCAAACGTGCTCCAAACGCTGCCATTCACCCCGGAGGAGCAGTCAGCTCACCCAAGCCGACTTGATAAAAAGCGCTATCTCAGGGATTAGTCGTTTACCGCATACCATACTGAACGTGCAAGACAGGAGCTGTGTGGGGACTACAAGTTCCGTCTCTACGGAACACGTATTACTGTCACATCATCGGGAAGTTGAACCACCATAAGTCAGGGACTGTCTGCAATTTAGAGATTTTTTTTAAAATTATTATTAAAAGATGGTGGGGGGGGTGGATAACAGACTGTGTGGTGGTTAAGGCACTGGATTCCCACATGGCTGACGATGGTTTGAGTCCCAGCCCTGGCAGCTTCCTTTTTCATTTTCCTTCTCTATCACTCTTTGGTACTCTATAGCAAACTAAAATAATAATAATAAATACATAAAATTTAATACCTAGTTAATTTTTTTTTTTAAATCACGATAGAACACCCAGAGACAGGGGCATCCTCCACAGGGTCTGGTCATGCAGGCCATCAGACTCCAGGCACTTGAGCACAGCCCTGGTCTGCTTCAGCCTGACCGGGCTGGGGATTTGAACCTCTGTTGCCATGTGGGATCCAGCTTCTTTCCAACAGCATCACTGGGGCCGTTCCAAGGCACAGCGGTAATGCACTGCTCAAGGGAAGTGGGGCCCCCACAGTGGGCGACCACACAGTTCAAATTCCCACCGGGTCATCCTGAAACA